>CM065702.1:49972581-50020081 GCA_017654935.2 Phymorhynchus buccinoides | reverse complement strand
TCGAGCATATGATATGGCTCAGCACCCTCAGGCACATGCCTTTTCTTTCAATGAAAGAATCTGACTTCCAGCACCTCCACCAAGGAGGAATCACCGATTTGATTTCTAGGAAACCAGAGCAAAGTGAGACGGCGTTGCAATCTCTGTAAAGGATGTGTTTCTGGTGATCTCGACATGTTTCTTGCAAAAACTCACCCGCGTCAGGGTGCCCCTTTAAAGACCACGCACGTTACGTATCACATTCCCTCTTATGCTTAGAAGATTTCTTAAGATTTCTTACCAGCCATAAGAGTGAAAACCATGATTTTAACACGTGACGTTGCGGGTCTTTAAAGACCCCGCACGTCACGTGTCACACTCCCTCTTATAGGGAAGACGGGGTAAAAAGCGCATGGGCGGGTAAGAAGCCCACCCCAATTATCTCATGAAATAAAGAACATTTCAGTCAAATTTGCCCATGAGACGAATGCTAGACATTAACGCTCGTCTCATGGGTGTGACGTAAGTGTCCCGCGCGACCCGCTTTCTTTATTTCTTATCTACACCCCCCCCCCCCCCTTCTCCCCTCCCCCCCCCCCCCCCACCCTCTCTCCTTTTCATTTCTCGACCAACCGCCACTTTAATTGCCCGGCTGCTTCAAACAAACGCCGATTAAGGAATTTGTCTCTTTGAAGCCTGATCTACCCCCCCTGTCCGCATGTACCACCTACCCGGGTGATCTCCCTTTACCCCTCTTATCTACCCCCCCCATCACGAGAAAGTGACATCCACGGTCAGCTCCCTTTGAACCCTTTTCTCTTTGAAGCCTGATCTACCCCCCCTGTCCGCATGTACCACCTACCCGGGTGATCTCCCTTTACCCCTCTTATCTACCCCCCCCATCACGAGAAAGTGACATCCACGGTCAGCTCCCTTTGAACCCTTTCTTTCATATCACGAGCAGGTTAGGAATGTCGGAATGTGATAATGCTGTAACCGGCGCGTGATTGTTCTGTACATTTAGAACATCATCTTGTGACGTGTCGACTGCTATAAACCAATGACAGGCTTTCATTGTTTGAAAGTGAAGGCTATAATTGGAGTAGTGAGAAAAAGTTTTCACACAAGACGCTGAAACGTAGCTAGAGCAACACTCACAACCAGTCATAATAAGCCCACTAGTAAGTATTATTGATGGCTGGTGATTGAGATCTGGTTTGTTTGACCCTAGTTTTGATCTAGATCCTATGTTCAGTAGATAGATATGTTATTGAAAAGAAGTGGTAAACATTCTGTTCTATTTATGTACACTGATTATTTGTGTGTGTGTGTTTTTGACTTGAACACTTTTGGTACCAGAACCGGAGTTTATGCCTACTAACCCTTGTGTCTATTTTTAGTAGGAAACCTATGGGTCGCAATCTTGCACTTTATGATACCATTCCTTTCCAGGTGTTGGATGGAGAGTGATGTTGGCTTGATCACCTTTTATGTTTTACTGATCTCAGTTTGTTAACTGAAATTCAGATTATGTGTTCTTAGTGCTATTGTACAAGGGAAGCCTTCTAGCCGGTTGGGATTCACTAATTCCCTGCCGACTGAAGCCCCTTGTCTCTAAGCCATAGAGACCTACATCCACCTTCTCCTGTGATTATCAGCAGGGCATCGTGGGCAGGAAGATCATCTCTGACTCACAAGCACCAAGACGGGACCGCCGCCAAGACGCCCCGCACCCAGAATCCGCGAGGAGACCACGCTTGAACCGTGCCATCCCGCGAAGCCGTAACCGGAACGACTGGGAGCTACTCTCATCTGACGAGCAAGCCCAGCCACCCCAGCATTCGCCGATCACTACGGAGGAACTTGACAACAGCTAAGTCCCCCCGGACCGCGCCAATCATTTGAACTTTCCTCCGGACAATGATGATTAGTGACCCTTCCCGCTTGGGGCTAACCTTCTAGAAAGACAAAAGTCTTGTAAATCCTTTCGGATTCCACTGTTTTTTTATTCATATTTTGTTTTGGCGCCATTGAGCTGCTTTATTATTATTGCTGCATAATCTTATGCAGATTTTGTGAGTAAATAAAATACAAGTGTCAAATAATCCTGAACCCTTTGGTCAGACTGATGAGAGTGGGAGTCTTGTAATTTCATGTAAAACCCTACTTCTCTCTGTCTGCCATTTAGAGCAATTCAACCACTTGTATTTCTTACAACCATACGAGCCAGAACCCGGGCACAAATATAAATTTATTAGATGAAAAGGGGCCGGGAAAGTTACTCATCTCCCATACCCTAGAGAAGTGAGTTAAAGGCAAATTTTCTACTTGAAAATTTAACACACTAAAAGTCTCCCCTAGGGACTTAGCCTTTTAACCCATTACCTCGTCACAATGGGCAAAATGAGACTGAAATTTGCTTCATTTCATGAGATAATTGGGGTGGGCTTCTTACCCGCCCATGCGCTTTTTACCCCGTCTTCCCCCTACTAGGAAGATTTTTTAAGATTCCTTACTATCTATAAGAGGGAAAACACGTGAAAACCGTGATTTTGACACGTGACGTGCGGGTTCTTTAAATGCTCCAGCTGTGTTTTTCTTTTTCTTTAGGCAAAACTACGCCTACATGACTGTAGGATCCTAGCCTATTAACATAGCTCGTTCATATAATTGTTTCCTTGGGACAAAACAGCCATTGTCATCAGTCTACAAAGCACGCACTATAATAATTTTATTATAACACTGCTATCTTCAGTGCCGTCGGCTTTGATTGTCTGAACATCAAAGACAGTCTGTGTCATCACGAAGCACTCGGATTGTGTGACGCAATTCGGACACTTCGCCTGCGGGAGAGACCAAAAAAAATCTACGCGACACTGAGACGGAGTGTAACGTTTCTGTAATAACAATGACCACGCCCCCATTTGGTTCGCACGTGCGCAGTCGAAAGCAAGATGAGTCATTGAGAAATACTATCGCAGACGATCGTACGATGCGAGGATCAGCATTTTTCAATGTTGAAGAAACCGACGATTTGTCCGAATTCTATTCTGTGTGTTTTAAAATGAACTTCTGAATGTCAGACCCAGGTCCATTCACCATCTTTTGGGGAATCCCCAGACTGTGAACGGGTTTCTTCCGCTAGACGGCGCTGCGTATTGTTAATCAGGTACCGGAAGTGGAAATCTTCAGCGAGCCTTGCGCAGAAATGGAGAGAACGTAGTCGCAAATATTAAAATTGTATTGATTTGATCCCTGTCATTTGAGCAACGGTTGGGATTCCTTCCTGTGAGCGATATATGGCCTACAAACGGATAAGGTGGTTTTGTTAATGCTAGCAAGGATTGCGTCGTTGACTGCTGCATGCGAAAATGACGAAGGATCGTTTGGCTGCACTCAAAGCGGTAGGTGGTCTGTGGATGCATTTTGTTGTGTGGACTGTTCAACCCACTTTCTAGTCCCCCACTCTTGTCTTGGACTCGGCCCCTTGAAGCGCGATGTTCCCGTCTCTTCTTTTGATTTCTGTTTCTAGCTTTCATGTTGGAAATCTCCGGCTGAAATGGATGTGTTAAGCTTGTAAAAACGGTCACAACGTCGAAAGAAGCAGGTGCCCCTCCCACTCAAAAGTCGGCAGATTCGATTAGCTTTTCGTGTTTGAGTGTTGGTAAATACTGTCTGCTCTTGTGTCTCTGCACGCTGCTCGCCATTCAATCGATCCGATCAATCCCTCCGGCCCTGGAGGCGCCTATGCATGATTGCCTGGCTCAGATCTACTAGGTATAGATTCACACAAATATATCCCCTTTTTTTGTGAACGATGGTCCAAGTTCAGATAGAAGTTCTAACCGGTCAGATTAACAACCATGGCTGTCGCTGCTTTGATCACTGGCAAGTCTTGATTGTATACAACATCTCTCTGACTCATGATTTGTTTACTGCGGATTGGAAAACATATATTCACTAAAGTTAAAAAGCCAAATCAAAAACAACAGCCACAGCGGTGTCTGATTAATGAACAAAACCACAATAACAAACAATCAAGAGATAGGGCACATCAAGAGGCCGCGAGGCCTGGCTGCCCTGAAGATCTGACCTGACCTGACCTGACCTGACCAGAAAACCAATTAACTGAAAATGAAACCTAAGTTATACCGTAGGTTTTCAAACATCAAATGACATCAAATGTAAATCATAATGACTACTGTTTGCTATTGTTGCAACACTCAGGCCATGATAAGGGGAAACAACTGAATCTTACACGTATAATTTGTCATGATCAAATGCATACATTGGTCGTGGACCCCTAAAAGTAAAACCATATACAATAATAATACATTATTGATCAGCGTCACACGGGACAGGTAGTGAATCACATTTTGACAGCAATTGTAGACACATGGGCTAAATATTTGGCCAACAAAGTGATAATACACTGATATAGAGAGATAAAGCAGATCTGCCTTGGAAGGGAACTCACTGGTACTAGAACTGGTCAGTTTTACAGCAGATTTTCCCTTTGATGTAGAAAAAGTGAAGGGGAATAAGGCCTATTAAGGGTGAGGTTTTAAATTTAAGACTTTTGCTTTGTCTAATTGTTGCTAGAATTGAGGGAGCACAGATCTTTTTACCCTGTCAGTTTCCATCAGGCAGAGTCGGACACTTGAACTTGAAGACGGGGCAGTGGGTGGATGCCTCATGCCTCCATACGGGGAGCTGGACGCCCCCGCCCCCTCCATGAGTCTCTCCCCATGTGGATACTGGGGGTTCTTTCATAAAATTAGTTCCCCCACCTTCTGGAAGTTCTGTGCTTCACTGCTTGTAACTTCCTCTAATCTGCCACTGTCGTTGACTCTGCCTTTTTCCTTTGCATACTGTCATCTACTATCTTTCTGACTTATTGGCCCATGGATTCTCCTGCCCTTTTTTCTACAAAAAAATCTTCCAAATAATTTTTCTCCTTTTAGTTCCTCTGAAATCGGAATGTGTTGGCTGCACGCAACAGGGAGACTGGTCAGTGAAAACAGAAATCGGACACATACGTATTTTACCCATTATACTATAGCCTTTTGGCCTGGGAACGCATGAGAGGAAGAAAAATAATAACTTGAAGACTTCAGCTGTGCCTTATTGTTGTCGTGGTTGAGTGAGCACAGGTCAAGTTGCCAGCCAGTCAGTTTCCCCATATAGGCAGAGTTGGCTTTTTCAATGGATACTTGGAGACTTCAGCTGTCTCGTTGTAATAAAATGTTTGTTGTTGTCACAGTTGCGTGAGCACAGGTCATCACCCCCCACCCACACACACACACACACACACACACATGAGAGGGTGTATTGTAAACACAACAATTCATCTTCTCTGTGTGTATAAAAGTGTGTGTCTTGTCGCTCTTGATCAGTTGATTCGCAAAATTAAGTCTTGGCTTTGTTAATTATATAACCGTAGAGTTAACCATGAATTAAGTTCATCATCCTCTACTCTTTGCCCGACCTTCCGGCTCTTCTGTGGGAAGGTCATGAATGCTGTGTTGTTGTTGTCGTAGTCTCTCTCGTATCCTGGCCTAAAGACTCCAGGGATCATCCCAACAGCTGAAGCACTTGAACACTATGGTACCTACAAAGGCACCAGCTAGGGATGAGAGCATTACGTGTGTGACCGTTTTTTTTATATTACCCTGCCATGTGGGCAGCCACACTCCGACTTCGGCGGAGAATTTGAATGCTGTATGATGCTGTTTATTGCTTTGAGGTTGACTGAGGTTGAAAGGTGCTTGGGAAGATTCAGTGCATAATCACATATTGATTTGGTGGGTAACATATGTCCCCACAACAGACTGCTGATGTAGACTGACTTCGGTAGAAACTGATGGAGGAAGATTAATTTTCTGAATTCAGAATAAAACAGGTAAAATATGAAGTTGCTACACATACTTGTTGACATATGTCTAGGGAAGCATTCAGATTTGAAATTATTTTGTTTGTTTATTTGTTTTTTAAAACAAAGATGAACTGAATCCATACTTTATTAAGTTTATTAGCACTAGCAGCGCCTCCTCCTAATCCCCAATACACATCATATATGCTCACACTTTCGTATACAGTAAATTCCTGCTAACTCAAAAATGGGTTACAACTCAAAAATAATAATAATAATAATGAATCACTGTATGTATTTGTTTTCATTCAAACATAATCAACCTTATTTATTTCTTTTTGATGATTTCCTTTATTATGTCATGGTATTGCATGTATTTTGTACACATTGATTTATTTTTATTTGTGCGTACACTTTTTCATGAACAGCATGCATGTTTTGTTTTGTTAATGTGCTTTTAATATGCAATTTAATGTATGTGATATGCCTATAATTATAATTTATACTTTAAAAATAATTCTAATATGCTGTCCTTATAATTAAGCATGATACATGTACACATACAGTGGAACCTCCCTTATAACACCTCCCATTATAAGACGCCCTCCCAATCCCATATAAGACCTACTTCTGAGACATTGCCCTTCTTTGTAAGTATTAAAATTACCTCTCTTATAAGACCCCTCCCTTATAAGACCCCTCCCTTATAACTTGTAAGACCTCATTTTGGATGATTTTGTGAGGTCTTATAAGGGAGGTCCCACTGTACTTGATAGAGAAATTAGTACCGTATTTTTTAAACTATAACAGTATAAGACCCATCTTTAGGCGCACACCCCAAATTTTACACAAATTTCAGATTTTGTTATTATATTTTCTTACTATTTTATTCGTCATATATATTGTAACTTAATGTAAGGCGCAGTGGTCTGAGTCGGGGGGAAAAAAAAGTATCGCCTTATACTTTTTTTTATAGTCAGAAAAATATAGTAAGATCTTTTCCCCCCTTCTTTATCTCTATATATATATAAGTATAACCGAGCTGTGTGTGTGTGTGTGTGTTTTTTTCCCGGGATAAAACCATATTTAGTGTGGTTTTATCGCCGCCAAACTTTCACAGTATCCAGATGGATGATCCCGGGTTAACATAGGGTACATTACATTTTGCAACACGCTCCGTAATTAGCGTAATTAGTCAAAGTCAAGAAAGCGATCGACCAGGTCAGTGGTTCTACCCACTGCTTTTTACAACTATTTAGGCAAAATTTTCAACAGACAGCAGCAAGATACAATAGCCTAATGGTTAAGTCGTCGCATACTGACACAAACGTTCCGGGTTTGAACTGGCATTCCGGGTTCGAACCTGGCTCCGTCAACATTTTTTTTTTTTTTTTTTTTTTTTTTTATAATATTTTTGTTAACAATCAACCCAACACGCAAATAATAATACAGTGGATTTTTAATACAGTTGACTACGCTTATTATCCGCGAAGCGGGTAGTAACCGGCTAGTATTGATATGAAACTAAAAGGAAAAGGGGGTTAAAACTAAAGTTTAAATTTTGTGTGATATTATTACTGTGTAAAGTTCTATAACTGTGTAAGTGTAACTTTTGTTGTTGTTGACTGCAAGTGTAACTAATTGAGTTTGTAAATTTTAGAGGTTCAAGTGTTCATTTTCCCCCAGATAGTTTTAGATCAAGCAGTTAAACTTAAAATGACGTGCGTATATTATCTTATTTACGTTTCACTTCTTTGATCATGAATTTTTTTTAATGCACGGGTAATTGAGTTGTTTTCTTAGGTTCACAGACACATACATTGGACACAGGGAAAGTTTTATCAAAGCAAACTATATATAATAAGAAGAAAGTTTAATGGTGTGGGTTTTTCTTCTTCAATTCTTGTACGTTTATGCATTTTTTTAATATAGAAAAATAAGTGAACAGGCATAGAGGCCACAGGTGTTGACTTGATGGACTTGAAATAAATGCTTGACAGATTTTGTATAGGCATGATAATGTTATACAGTGGAGCCTCCCTTATATAAGAATGCTTGACAGATTTTGTAAGGGAGGCATGATAAAGTTAAAGAAGGGCAATGTCTCAGAGAAGTAGACCTGTCTTATATGGGAGGGAGTCTTATAATGGGAGGTCTTATAAGGGAGGTTCCACTGTAGATTGTCATCATTATTCTGTATTCACTTAGCGCAACGCCGAGTACCAGTAACGCCTAGTAACGGTAACGCCTAGTAACGGTAACGCCAAGTACTGGTAACGCTGAGTACAGCAAATTTGAAGCGATTCTGTTAAGAAACGGCAGAGTCGTATAGCGCGCGCGTTTCTGAACCGATTCGCTTCCGGTTTGGTACACTGATAGTCACCGTCCTCGGTCATCTACCTGCCAAATTCGAAGGCAATCGGCGGAGATACAGGCGCCGAGAGGCCGGCGGATACGCGTTTCGCGTATTTGCGAAACCGCGCAAATGACATGGCCGCCTCGGTTGCCGTTGCCATCGCCCCGTTAGGGTTCACAGCAAATTTGAAGCGATTCGGTCGAAAAACGGCGGAGTTATAAGGCCCGTTTTGTGTTTCAGACACACACACAGACACACACACACACACACACACACACACACACACACACACACACACACACACACACACACACACACACACACACACAACACACACACACACACACACACACACACACACACACACACACACACACACACACACACACACACACACACACACACACACACACACACACACACACACACACACACACACACACACACACACACACACACACACACACACACACACACACACACACACACACACACACACACACACACACACACACACACACACACACACACACACACACACACACACACACACACACACACACACACACACACACACACACACACACACACACACACACACACACACACACACACACACACACACACACACACACACACACACACACACACACACACACACACACACACACACACACACACACACACACACACACACACACACACACACACACACACACACACACACACACACACACACACACACACACACACACACACACACACACACACACACACACACACACACACACACACACACACACACACACACACACACACACACACACACACACCACACACACACACACACACACACACACACACACACACACACACACACACACACACACACACACACACACACACACACACACACACACACACACACACACACACACACACACACACACACACACACACACACACACACACACACACACACACACACACACACACACACACACACACACACACACACACACACACACACACACACACACACACACACACACACACACACACACACACACACACACACACACACACACACACACACACACACACACACACACACACACACACACACACACACACACACACACACACACACACACACACACACACACACACACACACACACACACACACACACACACACACACACACACACACACACACACACACACACACACACACACACACACACACACACACACACACACACACACACACACACACACACACACACACACACACACACACACACACACACACACACACACACACACACACACACACACACACACACACACACACACACACACACACACACACACACACACACACACACACACACACACACACACACACACACACACACACACACACACACACACACACACACACACACACACACACACACACACACACACACACACACACACACACACACACACACACACACACACACACACACACACACACACACACACACACACACACACACACACACACACACACACACACACACACACACACACACACACACACACACACACACACACACACACACACACACACACACACACACACACACACACACACACACACACACACACACACACACACACACACACACACACACACACACACACACACACACACACACACACACACACACACACACACACACACACACACACACACACACACACACACACACACACACACACACACACACACACACACACACACACACACACACACACACACACACACACACACACACGGACAGTTGACTTTTTACTATATGATGAAGTAACAGTTCAAGTCCATCGCTTAGCGAGAGGTCTTGACTCTTGAGTGCGGTTATTGTGTCATTTTCCTGAGGAGCATTGTGCCCAAGCTTCTGTCTGACAACATACCACTTTCATGTGGTGTGATGTCAGACAAAGCATTGTACAGTACTTGTAACTTGCAGCCCGCTCAAATGATTTGACTCTTGTCACACTTGTGTTTGTTAATATTGTGTTTCACTTTTGTAAAGTTTTCGAAGAAGGGGCGGGAAGGTGATGAGTCTTCGTTGATTCAGGTATAATTTGAAATCAATTACTCCCCCCTTTTACTTTAGAAACAGCTTTCCTAGGCTTTTTAAAAAATATTTCTCTTGTGTTTTCTGCACTCCGCTTCTGGGTTTTTTAGTTTTTGAGGAGGGTCCTTTTCTTTCTCGTTTTGTTTTGTTTTGAAAAAGAAGGGAGTTGAAATCGCTTTTTTTTTTTTTTTTAGGGGAAGAAAAATTGTCTGTCGATTGTCTGTGTCTGTTCTCTTTCTAAGTTTCTTTCTTTGTTTCTGTGAACTTTTAAAACTGGTCGCCAATGTTGGAGAGGGGGATTGCTAACTTTATGTTTATAAATCAAAATGGTATCTGAATCTCTCAAACAGCTTTTTGGGCTCTTGTTTAAATCTGGAAAAAAGAAGTATTGTTAATTTGTTTTAGCTTTATTTATTGTTGTTTCAAAATGCAAGTTTCATTCATGTTTGGTGTGTGTGCATGCGTGTCTGTCTGTGTCTGTATCTGTGTGAATATCAAATAATATGATAATTGATATATCACATGATGTGTATTTACTATTACGGGTGGAGATTGCATGCTCATCCCTGTACATGTATACTTCTGCACAGAACAAAACCTTGTGTTTTCACTTATCAGTAATACAGAGAACACAGAAAGTTCTACAAAGCATTTGAAAGATAGTGGGATTCACTTGAAAAGCCAAGAAAAACTGAAAAAAACACCCCACATGTATTTGAATGAACAAAACTATCCATTCACAGCCTGCGTAAACTAACTCGACAAAATCAATGCGCTGTCAAAGGCCAAATGAAAAGCAGAAAAGAAAATATCAGTGAGATCTACGTGAAAGTGTTGCATTACTGTTACACATATTCCTGGCATGCTCTTTGAGACGTAATGCAATCCAGACTGTGTCAGTGTGTCTTCAAATTTGAATAGAGACTTCTCTTTTCCCTGTTCACTATTGGTATTAGCTTTAGTTTTTTAAGCAAAAGATATTTATTATTTCAGTTGTCACCAATTGCAAAATCGTGTTAGTACTGGAATGTTTACGGTTTACAAGCTGTGTCAAATTTAGAAATTTGATCATTTGATTTTGTTAATGTTATATTGGTCAGTTTGTGGAGAATATGAGTTATTGTGATTATTCATACAGTGTGTGTGTGTGTGTGTGTGTGTGTGTGTGTGTGTGTGTGTGTGTGTGTGTGTGTGTGTGTGTGTGTGTGTGTGTGTGTGTGTGTGTCTGTTTGATACACTGTGTGTGTGTGACTCTGTATACATGTGTGACACTGTGTGTGTGTGTGTGTGTGTGTGTGTGTGTGTGTGTGTGTGTGTCTGTTTGATACACTGTGTGTGTGTGACTCTGTATACATGTGTGACACTGTGTGTGTGTGTGTGTGTGTGTGTGTGTGTGTGTGTGTGTGTGTGTGTGTGTGTCACTGTGTTGTCTGTTTGTCTTTTTGATACACTGTGTGTGTGACTCTGTATCATGTGTACACTGTGTGTGTGTGATGTGTGTGTGTGTGTGTGTGTGTGTGTGTGTGTGTGTGTGTCTGTTTGTCTGTTTGATACACTGTGTGTGTGTGACTCTGTATACATGTGTGACACTGTGTGTGTGTGTGTGTGTGTGTGTGTGTGTGTCTGTGTGTGTGTGTGAAGGACCTTACACGTGAAGCTCAACATTTTGACACTGTGTGTGTGTGTGTGCTATTGATTTCTCTCATCTCAGGACAGTTGTCCTATCACTTTTTAGTTTTCGATCCTCAGTGCATCACTGTACATGTACATACGTTCACAATAACATGATAATGTCTGAACGGAAGGACCTTACGGAAGCTCAAATTTTGCATGGACATACAGATAGGTAGTTAGCATATCTAGGCTTAGTTAATAAAAAATGAAGGTCAAAGGTCAAGGTCACTGGAGCAGAAAAATGTTCTACGCAGCCGGTGATATGTAATATAGCGTCTTAAAGTAAATGCTCTAGCTTGTTTTTGAGTAAAAGGTGGATGGAAAATGGGTGGTTGGGGTAGATTAGAAGCGGAGGGTATACAATACATGTACAGCAGTGGAAACAGACTATGATCAAAATGTGTTTGGATCCCGCGCCTGTCTGTCGTTTCCGACTATGACTGCCAGAATAAAGCAGAGGGGGGCAGCTGTTATTCCATCAGGCTGGGCTAAAATTTCTTTGTAGATGAGATGCCTTGCCCAGGGTGAATCCCCACTCTTGGCCAAAGGGATTTGAGGACAGCTGGTCTCAGGATCCCCCAAAGGCCAACCAGTCCCTTTGGCCGCAGCAGCTCTAGTCTAGGCAGTGCAAAATATCAAAATATTATAATGTGTCGAAATCAGTAATGACTGAGCATTAATAATACTGACTGCATTATCATGTTCAATATGCATTGCTATGTACAACTGGGCTTACATAATTTAAATCTTGCGTTTGATAGGAAAAAATATGAGGCATGTTTGAGGATGAATTTTTCGTGCCCGATGTATGAAATCTTTGTCATTATGAATGATTGTAAGGGATTTTTAGTTTAACCATCACTAGAATAGTAGAAAGGTTTAATAAATCGTCAACATTTTATTATTCATTTAAATTAGTACTGTTAACTAGAAATATCAAATTCTGATTGGAATTCTGATTAACTTATTTTGAAGAAATTGAGGAAAGAAAGGTCCGGAACATGTACTCTTGTTGTTGTTGTTGTTGTTACTTTACAGACTTTGCATTATGTATCGTTTTGATGCAAAATGAATTCCTCTTTCAAACTCTCATCTTAATGTGCTAATTAGTAATTAGAAGACATTACGCTTACAGATAACAAATGAGGAGGTCAGTAAATAATTTTTGTTTCCTGACTCAAGGGGAGTTATGGGAGTAGAGACAATGTAGTTCTCGCCTTTTTATTTCAATGATTTGCGCGCTGTTTGTTTCGTTTTCGTAGCTGTAGAACTTTGATTTTAGTTTGTCGTTATCATCTGATTATGATTTTACATCTTTGGGTTGAATTTTGGTAACTTTTTTTTTTCCTTTCTGAGTCTATCGCTGATGGTCAGTCACCATTTGTAAGGTTCCTTCTTGGGAATAGTGAATGAATCACATGTTAATTACTTTGTTATTACAGTTTGTTGTTGCTGTTACATCGGTTGAGGATGTTGTTGATTTGAAATGTTACTGATAACAGAAGCTTTGTAATGATGATGCTATAAACATTGACAATATTGATACAATTATTTACATCGATCGCTGAAGAAAAAGAATAAGAAGATGAAATTACTGTATGTATAATAATAAAAATGATAAGTGATAATAGAAGGAGAAAATATCAATCGTTCAATATTGAGAAAGTATGATGATCTAATTAAATTTTTTTAAATGCATACATTATGTACCGGTACTAGAAAGGGTGAAAAATAGAAAAAGAAATGTAGGGGGGGTGGTGATGATGGTGTGTGTGTGTGTGTGTGTGGGGGGGGGGGGTGTCAAAAAGGTTAAAGCAAAAAGTGAGCTTGGTCTTCACGATTAATGCTGTGCACTAGATGCATCATGCAGTGAAGTTGCAATAAAATATATATATACGAATGTATGGCAATGGTCTCAGACTAATCTGCTTTGACCTTTCACTTTTTCCACTGGGTCTGATATTGATCTCAAACAGAAAAAGGAAAAGATTGATCCCCTGTCTGGAAGTGGAATGACTCGTCATAAAGCAGTAACCTAGTGTGCAGATCTATATATAAATTTAACCCTTTCGCCGCCAGCCGTTTTTCAGCCAAAAAATACCATTAAACTGAACTGGGTAAGAGACAAAAAATTATCTGCAATATTGGGAATTCTTCTGTGACATGTATAGCATTAGGCCCATCCTTACTTCACCAAATAAAAAAACCCTGAGTCTACGGATAACAAGTCCTGATTTGATGCCTTTTAATGACATTTAAACCATTGTGGTGCATAAATGCGACATTGGCGGTGAAAGGGTTAAATTTGGAGATTTAGTGAAGTATTTGTGCTGATGAGTCAGTTTGTTTTTACTCAATTAAAAATATTGAACAAGCTAACTATTCAATTAAAATTGGAGACAACTGTCAGCGTAACTTCAACTGTAAGGAAATTGCAATGTGGCTCCGTGCACCCCCCCCCCCCCCCCCCACACTTTTAAACCAATTTTCTTTAGGTTTCTTACTATATTTATTATTAGGCCTCGTACACAGTTCATGCGGAAATCCCACGCGCAATCCGTAAATAAGTAAAAGAAAGAAGGGTAAGAATGTGCGGGTTAGGGGAAATTCGGACACGTGCGCAAATCTTTTGCCCTTCTTTCATTTACTCATTGCGCACAGGTTTCCGCACGGAATCTCCGCATGTATGTGTAGGTACCCTTATAGTCCAAAAAATATGGTATTTTCGTTGCTTTCATTTCGATGATGAAAGGGGCACCCCTCAATTGTTCCTATTGGGTAGCACAGGTCCGTCTTCGTCCTGCCTCTCTGGGTGTTTAGCTCTGGTTTATCATGCGGAACATTACCAGAACTGGAAGGTTGTGGAGCTTCCTTTGACGGGGTAGCGTTGGGGGGTATCGTAGATCCATGACACCTTTTGTCTGATAGTGAAACTTGAAAAGAAAAGTTTCCCTGTGGGGTTACCGGGGGGGTCTTTCGTTAAAAATAGTTCCCCCACCTTCTGGAAGTTCTGTGCTTGTAACTTCCTCTTATCTGCCACTCTCTTTGACTCTGCCTTTTCCCTTTGCTTTCTGTCATCTATTTTTTTGACTTGTTGGCCCATTCTCCTGCCTTTTTTCAAAAAAATCTTCCAAATCATTTTTCTCCTTTGAGCTCCTCCGAAATCGGAATGTGTCGGCTGTACGCAGCGGGGAGACCAGTGAAAACTGAAAATCAGACACATATGTACCTTACCCATTATGGCCATATGGCCTGGGAACGCAGAGGAAGAAGAAAAGAAAAGTTGGGACAGTGGGACAGGTGGATGCCTCGTGCCTCCATACGGGGAGCTGGATGACTCCGCCCCGGCTCCACCACGAGTCTCTCCCTGTGGGGATACCGGTGGGGTCTTTCTTGACTCTTTCTGTACAGATAGTTCCCCTCACCTTCTGGAAGTTCTGTGCTTGTAACTTCCTCTTAATCTGTCACTCTCTTTGACTCTGCCTTTTCCCTCTGCTTACTGTCATCTACTATTTTTCTGCCTTACTCGTCCATTCTCCTGCCTTTGTTCTAGAAATTCTTTAAAGATTTTCTCCAGCTGAAGACGGACATGCTGGGCCTAACTATATCTTTGTTAGGCGCATAGCGACAGCATGAAGCATCAGCGCTCATATAACAGGAAACTGTCTGAGTGAACAAACAAAGCAAAAAAGAAGAAGAAGAAGAAAAGAAAAAGCAGAATTATGTTACGATCGATTGATGATGATGATGATGATGATGATAATAATGATTATTGTGACAGTCAGTTACAGAGTGTTTCATTTTCCCACACCTTTCCCTCTCCCCCCTCTCCACACTCTCCCTCTCCCTTTCCCCAATCACTTCTTCCCCCTAAGTTGATAACTTAATTTTGACGCTTTTTAAAAAGTGAATTTGAGGTGGAAATGATTTGAATGTTAATGTCATGTTTCAAAACGCTTTCACAAATTTTATGCATTGCGCCTTTTAGTTTTATATAAAGAAACTATCAAACTCTTTAATATTGTTGGTATATATGCTTAAATGTTAATAAATAAGCTTCAAATATGAACATGTTTATTGAACTCAGCTAATCTCATTAGTTCATTGTGTAAAAATGTTGATGGCAGTATAATTTACAAATTTTTCTTTTCAATTGTATTTCATTTAAAATGATTTATCATTTATATAAAAAAAATAATGAAAATGCAATTCCTTATAAAATTACATAATTTCAGTTATTTTGTTTTTGTTTATTAACTGGTGTGACAAGAGACAGTTGAATGAGAGACGGTTGAATGATGCAGTGTTGAATTCATAAAGACATGTTGAAAATTATTTTAATTACTGTATATATTGTATTTACTTATATTAACTTATACATTTTGTTAGTAACTCATTGAAAAGACTTTTCTGTTGCCCTGGTTTGAAATATTTGATGTGTTGTTCATTGTTGCAAGGTTTGTATGGCGTTTTCAGGTTAAAAAAAAAGTCTTTCAGATAATGAGTTCCTATTTCAAGGAAAATCTTGAAACTGACAGTTTTACGTAAATATCTTGGTGAAATTGAGAAATTCTTGACAAATGTTGTTGTTGTCATACCCTGGCTTAAAGAGTCCAGGGATCATCACAACAGCCTAAGCACTTGAACACCATGGTACAAATGCACCAGCTAGGAATGAGAACATTACGTGTGTGACCGTTTTTGATTACCCCGCCACGTGGGCAGCCACACTCCGACTTCCGAGGATTTTGGACTGATGATGTTTTATGCTAGGAGCTTGCCATGGCTAAAGACAATCCCCGCATAACTATGCAGAACGTAACATTTTGATGTAGCCTTGGTGTTCTAGCTTTTATGCCAATTGGTCTGACACAGCCTTATGCCAAGGCGGCTGACAATAATATGCATTGTTGTTATTAGCCCCCGTCCCCCTCAACTCGGAGTGGGGGATATTGTGATCTTTCGTATAGATCTGTTTGTAACTTTGTCCCTGCAATATCATATGAACCACTGCATAGAATCACCCCAATTTCCAAATTATGTACTGTGGTATATTTCTTGAAGCTGGTGTGTCTCATAGAGTAATTAAACAGAGGAGAGCTTGTTACTGTATTCAACAACAAATTTATGTTTGTGTGTGTGTGTGTGTGTGTGTGTGTGTGTGTGTGTGTGTGTGTGTGTGTGTGTGTGTGTGTGTGTGTGTGTGTGTGTGTGTGTGTGTGTGTGTGTGTGTGTGTGTGTGTGTGTGTGTATGTGTGTGTGTGTGTGTGTGTGTGTGTGTGTGTGTGTGTGTGTGTGTGTGTGTGTGTGTGTGTGTGTGTGAGAGTGAGATGTGCTGTCGGAGTATTACCTGTTTAAAAAAAAGAGAGTTTCAGTGGTGAATGGTAAATTAAATGGTAAATGTCCTGAAAGGTTTCATCCATCCATGCAAAATCCCCATGCTGGCCCCCTGGACCTCTCTTTACACCCTCTACCCTACCTACTCTCCCCCCCCCCCTTGAGCTGATCATCTGGGCAGCTGTTCTTTTCCCACAGTACAAGTGTGTTTATAGAGAATACCGGAAACCCCATGCATCATAGTCGTCAACAAGCTGACGGAGGATGTGAATGCGAAGAAGAAGAAGAAGAATCCATGCTCTCAATCTGGGGGGGGGAAAGCATCGCCTTATAGTCCAAAAGATATGCTAGTTTTCGGCAACATGATTCAATTTCATTTCCATTCAAGGATAAATATTTTCAAACATTCATTTGCATGTTTAATCATGATTTTGTGATCATTTTAACCTTGAAATGTTTTGGGGGCTTGAAGTTGAAGGTTGAAGGATAACTGTGTAATAGTTGGTGGTATGTATTTTATTATTTTCTTTTCATTTTTCCAGGCTCAAAGTGATGATGACGATGGAGACGATGTGGCCGTCACGGTGGATGGCAGCGGGTTTATGGACGAGTTTTTTGAACAGGTGAGAGAGAGAGAGAGAGAGAGAGAGAGATAACTTGTGAATTAGTGAGAGAGAGAGAGAGATTTTGTGTGTGTGTGTGTGTGTGTGTGTGTGTGTGTGTGTGTGTGTGTGTGTGTGTGTGTGTGTGTGTGTGTGTATATGAGAGAGAGAGAGAGAGAGAGAGATGAGAGAGAGAGAGAGAGAGAGAGAGAGAGAGAGAGAGAGAGAGAGAGAGAGAGAGAGAGAGAGAGAGAGAGAGAGAGAGAGAGAGAGAGAGAGAGAGAGAGAGAGAGAGAGAGAGAGAGAGAGAGAGAGAGAGAGAGAGAGAGAGAGAGAGAGAGAGAGAGAGAGAGAGAGAGAGAACTTGTGAATTAGAGAGAGAGAGAGAGAGAGATTGAGAGAGAAAAAGAGAACTTGTGAATTAGAGAGAGAGAAGAGTGATTGAGAGAGAGAGAGAGAGAACTTATGAATTAATGAGAGAGAGTGATTGAGAGAGAGAGAGAGAGAACTTGTGAATTAGTGAGAGAGAGTGATTGAGAGAGAGTATGTGTGTGTGTGTGCATGTGTGTAAGCATACATCATTACATGCCTGTGTGCCTGTCCTGGGGGGGGGGGGGGGGGGGGGGGGCCTATGGACCCCTGCCTTTCAGGTTTTTTTTTCATCATTTTGGGGAGTTGCACCCATGAAACTGATACAATGGTGTTGTGATGATGGTCGTTGCGTGCTATGTGGCCAGGTGGACGAGATCCGGGAGATGATAGACAAAATAGCAGCCAATGTGGACGAGGTGAAAAAGAAACACAGTTCCATTCTGTCTGCGCCGCAGACAGACGATAGTAAGTCGGACTCCTTTTTTCTTCTTCTTTTTTTATATCCTTCTTTTTGTTCTCTCCTTTGTTCTTTCTGTTTTATCGTCGATTTTTTGGCTCGCGAGCTGAGCTTCAGATTCTCAGGGGACCCCGGTCAGTGACCCGCATTGACCCCTCATTTTGCGTAGCCAGGGGTCATGTGACCCGTGAAGTCAGGAAAAAACAGTCTGAAATTCTGACGTATTACTGGCCCCTTATTTTGGAAGTTGACCCCCCATTTTCAATAACCCCCCAAATCATTGTGAGTTATCCAGTGTTTTTGAGTTATCAGTTCTTCTCCGCTGTGCACACATTGGGAATTATTTTTAATGCGGTCACCACTTCAGGGACTGGAAAAGATTCAGAGAATATTGAAACGTGTCATTTCAGGATTGAGAGAATGTTTTACATGTGCTTTCACTCATGCTTGTACCGCATTTTTCGGATCATTAGGCGCTGCTGTGTATAAGGCGAATAGGGCAATTTTCAAGAAAAATCTGAAAAAAAAGTAAAAGGCGCCCTCGTTTATAAGGCACCTCACAAAAGAAAGTCAAACTTTGAAGCCCGTCCTGTAAACGCTTACCGACCGCTGATATAAACAAGAGTTGGCTCCTCTCTCAAATAATCGAATTTCCGTTTGTGCGACTTCCTGTTATTGTGTTTGGACTTTTGTTGGCGAAAACTGATAGAATTATGACATTTTAAACTCTATGACGATGCTTTTGATATCCAACGAAGGGTTATGGCATCTGTTGGACGCTCAGACGCTTAAAGGGATTTTGAAGTATTTTAACGTCGGTATTCGTCGTATGCGACTCTTTGCCACTTTCGATGTCTGACTCACAGTAGACTGTACTGAGTACGGCAATCGTTGCCTCTCTTCTCATGATTTTGTTCACTAATAGGGCGCCCTCGTTTATTAGGCGCATAGGTCGAAATTGGAGAAAAAACATATCGCCTTATAGTCCGAAAATTTAGTTACTTGGTACTGCTAGAATTTTTAGAAGTGTATTGAAGTACATGCTGGCAGAAATTAGTATTGATTTGGGAAGTAATGGTAGCCCCGAATAAAAGAAAAGAAATCCATTGCTGTGCGAAGCTATAATGGAGAAAGAGAGCTTTGGGCCTTTTGTGCTGAAGTGTGCTTGGTTATTAATTAACTCCCTTGAAAAGAATTGCCACAGTCGACTTGGCCGGAATTGTCTCCCTGTTCATTGTTGAAAAAAAAAAAAAAAATCCAATTTCAAGGCGTCAAACTGGTTCCAGTAGTTCTGGTTTTCAGGTCTGCATTAAATGGCTTAAATATAATGCAGATTGTGAGATTCTTGGCCTAAATGGCTTAAATATAATGAAGATTATGAGATTCTTGGCCTAAATGGCTTAAATATAATGAAGATTATGAGATTCTTGGCCTAAATGGCTTAAATATAATGCAGATTATGAGATTCTTGGCCTAAATGGCTTAAATATAATGTAGATTATGAGATTCTTGGCCTAAATGGCTTAAATATAATGCAGATTGTGAGATTCTTGGCCTAAATGGCTTAAATATAATGCAGATTGTGAGATTCTTGGCCTAAATGGCTTAAATATAATGCAGATTGTGAGATTCTTGGCCTAAATGGCTTAAATATAATGCAGATTATGAGATTCTTGGCCTAAATGGCTTAAATATAATGTAGATTATGAGATTCTTGGCCTAAATGGCTTAAATATAATGTAGATTATGAGATTCTTGGCCTAAATGGCTTAAATATAATGCAGATTGTGAGATTCTTGGCCTAAATGGCTTAAATATAATGCAGATTATGAGATTCTTGGCCTAAATGGCTTAAATATAATGTAGATTTTGAGATTGAGATTCTTGGCCTAAATGGCTTAAATATAATGCAGATTGTGAGATTCTTGGCCTAAATGGCTTAAATATAATGCAGATTGTGAGATTCTTGGCCTAAATGGCTTAAATATAATGCAGATTATGAGATTCTTGGCCTAAATGGCTTAAATATAATGTAGATTGTGAGATTCTTGGCCTAAATGGCTTAAATATAATGTAGATTATGAGATTCTTGGCCTAAATGGCTTAAATATAATGTAGATTGTGAGATTCTTGGCCTAAATGGCTTAAATATAATGCAGATTGTGAGATTCTTGGCCTAAATGGCTTAAATATAATGCAGATTATGAGATTCTTGGCCTAAATGGCTTAAATATAATGTAGATTATGAGATTCTTGGCCTAAATGGCTTAAATATAATGCAGATTATGAGATTCTTGGCCTAAATGGCTTAAATATAATGCAGATTATGAGATTCTTGGCCTAAATGGCTTAAATATAATGCAGATTGTGAGATTCTTGGCCTAAATGGCTTAAATATAATGCAGATTGTGAGATTCTTGGCCTAAATGGCTTAAATATAATGTAGATTATGAGATTCTTGGCCTAAATGGCTTAAATATAATGCAGATTATGAGATTCTTGGCCTAAATGGCTTAAATATAATGTAGATTGTGAGATTCTTGGCCTAAATGGCTTAAATATAATGCAGATTGTGAGATTCTTGGCCTAAATGGCTTAAATATAATGCAGATTATGAGATTCTTGGCCTAAATGGCTTAAATATAATGAAGATTATGAGATTCTTGGCCTAAATGGCTTAAATATAATGCAGATTGTGAGATTCTTGGCCTAAATGGCTTAAATATAATGCAGATTATGAGATTCTTGGCCTAAATGGCTTAAATATAATGCAGATTATGAGATTCTTGGCCTAAATGGCTTAAATATAATGCAGATTATGAGATTCTTGGCCTAAATGGCTTAAATATAATGTAGATTATGAGATTCTTGGCCTAAATGGCTTAAATATAATGTAGATTATGAGATTCTTGGCCTAAATGGCTTAAATATAATGAAGATTATGAGATTCTTGGCCTAAATGGCTTAAATATAATGAAGATTATGAGATTCTTGGCCTAAATGGCTTAAATATAATGAAGATTATGAGATTCTTGGCCTAAATGGCTTAAATATAATGTAGATTATGAGATTCTTGGCCTAAATGGCTTAAATATAATGCAGATTATGAGATTCTTGGCCTAAATGGCTTAAATATAATGCAGATTATGAGATTCTTGGCCTAAATGGCTTAAATATAATGCAGATTGTGAGATTCTTGGCCTAAATGGCTTAAATATAATGCAGATTGTGAGATTCTTGGCCTAAATGGCTTAAATATAATGCAGATTGTGAGATTCTTGGCCTAAATGGCTTAAATATAATGCAGATTATGAGATTCTTGGCCTAAATGGCTTAAATATAATGCAGATTGTGAGATTCTTGGCCTAAATGGCTTAAATATAATGCAGATTGTGAGATTCTTGGCCTAAATGGCTTAAATATAATGCCTAAAGATTTTGAGATTCTTGGCCTAAATGGCTTAAATATAATGCAGATTGTGAGATTCTTGGCCTAAATGGCTTAAATATAATGCAGATTATGAGATTCTTGGCCTAAATGGCTTAAATATAATGTAGATTGTGAGATTCTTGGCCTAAATGGCTTAAATATAATGCAGATTGTGAGATTCTTGGCCTAAATGGCTTAAATATAATGCAGATTATGAGATTCTTGGCCTAAATGGCTTAAATATAATGCAGATTATGAGATTCTTGGCCTAAATGGCTTAAATATAATGCAGATTATGAGATTCTTGGCCTAAATGGCTTAAATATAATGTAGATTATGAGATTCTTGGCCTAAATGGCTTAAATATAATGTAGATTATGAGATTCTTGGCCTAAATGGCTTAAATATAATGAAGATTATGAGATTCTTGGCCTAAATGGCTTAAATATAATGAAGATTATGAGATTCTTGGCCTAAATGGCTTAAATATAATGCAGATTATGAGATTCTTGGCCTAAATGGCTTAAATATAATGCAGATTATGAGATTCTTGGCCTAAATGGCTTAAATATAATGCAGATTATGAGATTCTTGGCCTAAATGGCTTAAATATAATGTAGATTATGAGATTCTTGGCCTAAATGGCTTAAATATAATGCAGATTATGAGATTCTTGGCCTAAATGGCTTAAATATAATGCAGATTATGAGATTCTTGGCCTAAATGGCTTAAATATAATGCAGATTATGAGATTCTTGGCCTAAATGGCTTAAATATAATGTAGATTATGAGATTCTTGGCCTAAATGGCTTAAATATAATGTAGATTATGAGATTCTTGGCCTAAATGGCTTAAATATAATGCAGATTGTGAGATTCTTGGCCTAAATGGCTTAAATATAATGCAGATTATGAGATTCTTGGCCTAAATGGCTTAAATATAATGCAGATTATGAGATTCTTGGCCTAAATGGCTTAAATATAATGTAGATTATGAGATTCTTGGCCTAAATGGCTTAAATATAATGTAGATTGTGAGATTCTTGGCCTAAATGGCTTAAATATAATGAAGATTGTGAGATTCTTGGCCTAAATGGCTTAAATATAATGAAGATTATGAGATTCTTGGCCTAAATGGCTTAAATATAATGCAGATTGTGAGATTCTTGGCCTAAATGGCTTAAATATAATGCAGATTGTGAGATTCTTGGCCTAAATGGCTTAAATATAATGTAGATTGTGAGATTCTTGGCCTAAATGGCTTAAATATAATGCAGATTGTGAGATTCTTGGCCTAAATGGCTTAAATATAATGCAGATTATGAGATTCTTGGCCTAAATGGCTTAAATATAATGCAGATTGTGAGATTCTTGGCCTAAATGGCTTAAATATAATGCAGATTATGAGATTCTTGGCCTAAATGGCTTAAATATAATGCAGATTGTGAGATTCTTGGCCTAAATGGCTTAAATATAATGCAGATTATGAGATTCTTGGCCTAAATGGCTTAAATATAATGCAGATTATGAGATTCTTGGCCTAAATGGCTTAAATATAATGTAGATTATGAGATTCTTGGCCTAAATGGCTTAAATATAATGCAGATTATGAGATTCTTGGCCTAAATGGCTTAAATATAATGCAGATTATGAGATTCTTGGCCTAAATGGCTTAAATATAATGTAGATTATGAGATTCTTGGCCTAAATGGCTTAAATATAATGCAGATTATGAGATTCTTGGCCTAAATGGCTTAAATATAATGTAGATTATGAGATTCTTGGCCTAAATGGCTTAAATATAATGTAGATTATGAGATTCTTGGCCTAAATGGCTTAAATATAATGTAGATTATGAGATTCTTGGCCTAAATGGCTTAAATATAATGTAGATTGTGAGATTCTTGGCCTAAATGGCTTAAATATAATGCAGATTATGAGATTCTTGGCCTAAATGGCTTAAATATAATGCAGATTATGAGATTCTTGGCCTAAATGGCTTAAATATAATGTAGATTATGAGATTCTTGGCCTAAATGGCTTAAATATAATGCAGATTATGAGATTCTTGGCCTAAATGGCTTAAATATAATGAAGATTATGAGATTCTTGGCCTAAATGGCTTAAATATAATGTAGATTATGAGATTCTTGGCCTAAATGGCTTAAATATAATGTAGATTATGAGATTCTTGGCCTAAATGGCTTAAATATAATGCAGATTATGAGATTCTTGGCCTAAATGGCTTAAATATAATGCAGATTATGAGATTCTTGGCCTAAATGGCTTAAATATAATGTAGATTATGAGATTCTTGGCCTAAATGGCTTAAATATAATGTAGATTATGAGATTCTTGGCCTAAATGGCTTAAATATAATGCAGATTATGAGATTCTTGGCCTAAATGGCTTAAATATAATGCAGATTATGAGATTCTTGGCCTAAATGGCTTAAATATAATGTAGATTATGAGATTCTTGGCCTAAATGGCTTAAATATAATGCAGATTATGAGATTCTTGGCCTAAATGGCTTAAATATAATGCAGATTGTGAGATTCTTGGCCTAAATGGCTTAAATATAATGTAGATTATGAGATTCTTGGCCTAAATGGCTTAAATATAATGTAGATTATGAGATTCTTGGCCTAAATGGCTTAAATATAATGTAGATTATGAGATTCTTGGCCTAAATGGCTTAAATATAATGTAGATTATGAGATTCTTGGCCTAAATGGCTTAAATATAATGCAGATTGTGAGATTCTTGGCCTAAATGGCTTAAATATAATGCAGATTATGAGATTCTTGGCCTAAATGGCTTAAATATAATGAAGATTATGAGATTCTTGGCCTAAATGGCTTAAATATAATGTAGATTATGAGATTCTTGGCCTAAATGGCTTAAATATAATGCAGATTGTGAGATTCTTGGCCTAAATGGCTTAAATATAATGCAGATTATGAGATTCTTGGCCTAAATGGCTTAAATATAATGCAGATTATGAGATTCTTGGCCTAAATGGCTTAAATATAATGTAGATTATGAGATTCTTGGCCTAAATGGCTTAAATATAATGCAGATTATGAGATTCTTGGCCTAAATGGCTTAAATATAATGTAGATTATGAGATTCTTGGCCTAAATGGCTTAAATATAATGCAGATTATGAGATTCTTGGCCTAAATGGCTTAAATATAATGCAGATTATGAGATTCTTGGCCTAAATGGCTTAAATATAATGCAGATTATGAGATTCTTGGCCTAAATGGCTTAAATATAATGTAGATTGTGAGATTCTTGGCCTAAATGGCTTAAATATAATGTAGAATGAGATTCTTGGCCTAAATGGCTTAAATATAATGCAGATTTTGAGATTCTTGGCCTAAATGGCTTAAATATAATGTAGATTATGAGATTCTTGGCCTAAATGGCTTAAATATAATGTAGATTATGAGATTCTTGGCCTAAATGGCTTAAATATAATGCAGATTATGAGATTCTTGGCCTAAATGGCTTAAATATAATGTAGATTATGAGATTCTTGGCCTAAATGGCTTAAATATAATGTAGATTATGAGATTCTTGGCCTAAATGGCTTAAATATAATGTAGATTATGAGATTCTTGGCCTAAATGGCTTAAATATAATGCAGATTATGAGATTCTTGGCCTAAATGGCTTAAATATAATGCAGATTATGAGATTCTTGGCCTAAATGGCTTAAATATAATGTAGATTTTGAGATTCTTGGCCTAAATGGCTTAAATATAATGTAGATTATGAGATTCTTGGCCTAAATGGCTTAAATATAATGTAGATTATGAGATTCTTGGCCTAAATGGCTTAAATATAATGTAGATTATGAGATTCTTGGCCTAAATGGCTTAAATATAATGCAGATTATGAGATTCTTGGCCTAAATGGCTTAAATATAATGCAGATTATGAGATTCTTGGCCTAAATGGCTTAAATATAATGCAGATTATGAGATTCTTGGCCTAAATGGCTTAAATATAATGTAGATTATGAGATTCTTGGCCTAAATGGCTTAAATATAATGTAGATTATGAGATTCTTGGCCTAAATGGCTTAAATATAATGCAGATTATGAGATTCTTGGCCTAAATGGCTTAAATATAATGCAGATTATGAGATTCTTGGCCTAAATGGCTTAAATATAATGCCTAAAGATTGCAGATGAGATTCTTGGCCTAAATGGCTTAAATATAATGTAGATTATGAGATTCTTGGCCTAAATGGCTTAAATATAATGCAGATTATGAGATTCTTGGCCTAAATGGCTTAAATATAATGAAGATTATGAGATTCTTGGCCTAAATGGCTTAAATATAATGAAGATTATGAGATTCTTGGCCTAAATGGCTTAAATATAATGTAGATTATGAGATTCTTGGCCTAAATGGCTTAAATATAATGTAGATTATGAGATTCTTGGCCTAAATGGCTTAAATATAATGCAGATTATGAGATTCTTGGCCTAAATGGCTTAAATATAATGTAGATTATGAGATTCTTGGCCTAAATGGCTTAAATATAATGCAGATTATGAGATTCTTGGCCTAAATGGCTTAAATATAATGAAGATTATGAGATTCTTGGCCTAAATGGCTTAAATATAATGAAGATTATGAGATTCTTGGCCTAAATGGCTTAAATATAATGTAGATTATGAGATTCTTGGCCTAAATGGCTTAAATATAATGCAGATTGTGAGATTCTTGGCCTAAATGGCTTAAATATAATGCAGATTGTGAGATTCTTGGCCTAAATGGCTTAAATATAATGCAGATTTTGAGATTCTTGGCCTAAATGGCTTAAATATAATGCAGATTATGAGATTCTTGGCCTAAATGGCTTAAATATAATGTAGATTATGAGATTCTTGGCCTAAATGGCTTAAATATAATGCAGATTATGAGATTCTTGGCCTAAATGGCTTAAATATAATGCAGATTATGAGATTCTTGGCCTAAATGGCTTAAATATAATGCAGATTATGAGATTCTTGGCCTAAATGGCTTAAATATAATGCAGATTATGAGATTCTTGGCCTAAATGGCTTAAATATAATGTAGATTATGAGATTCTTGGCCTAAATGGCTTATTTATAACTAAAAAAAAGAAGTTATTTTTATGGCACCAAAGCTTGCTGTGTTTCACAACTTCCATTTTTCTGTATTGCATTGTTTCACAGGAAAAAAGAATAAACCCGAAAATGGACTGAAAGTGTGAAACAAGGATTGTTGTTGTTGTTGGCTTACCCTGGCTAAAAGACTCCAGGGATCATGCCAACAGCCGAAGCACTTGAACACTATGGTACAAGTGCATCAGCTAGGGATGAGAATGTTACGTGTGTGTGTGTGTCCCCGTTTTTGATTATCCCACCACATGGGCAGCCACAATCCGTCTTCGGGGAGAAAAACCAGGATTAAATTTATGTTTTCATATTCCTTTCAGCTGCTCCGATTACGAAGACCACGTTAAAGCTGTTGCTGCCTAAAAGGAAAAGGAGTCAATTGTGATAGAAACATTTTCCAAGCAAAGTCATTTGTTGTGTGCATTATGAGAGATTTATTTGTGATGGTGCATGGGGAAAACGGACGTAAGTTGCTCCAAATGTTTTTGAGCAAAAGCCAAAAATAGTCCACAACCCCCAAAATACCAGTTTTCTATTTAGGACATATTTATGTCTGTGTGTATGTATTCTACCAGTATCCACAAAATAAAAGACAAATTTGAATGATTAATTTGTTTATTTGATGGCTTTAAAAAATAAAAAAAATCAGGTCAGTAAAAACAAAGAGGCAAAATTCTGCCTTCTATGTCCGATTTCTGCAAATGATCTATCGCTAATGTCAAGCTTCAAATGGCTATAATTTTCATACCGGGGGATCTTTTGTACAAATAGTTCCTCCACCTTCTGGAAGTTCTGTGCTTGTAGCTTCCTCTAATTCTGTCACTCTCTTTGACTCTGCCTTTTCCCTTTGCTTACTGTTATCTGCTATCTTTCTATCTCACTGGTCCATTCTCCTGCCTTTTTTCTACAAATTCTTACAAAGATTTCTTCAGCCGAAGTCGGACATGCTGGGCCTAACTATTTCTTAGTTAGGCGCATAACGGCAGCATGACGCATCTACGCTCATATGACAGGAAACTGTCTGAGCGAACGAAGAAGAAGAAAAGAAATGGCTATAAAATCATACTTAGACAAGCTAACTCAATTCTGTTTTCTGTGGAATCTTTGCTTGATCTTGCAAAATCAAAACCTAAATTTTTTGCCCAAATTCCATTATGTCTGGTTTTCCCATGCAATATCACATTTAGTTATTTTTTTATTTTTTTCAGAAATGAAAGAGGAGTTAGAGGATTTGATGCTGGAAATCAAGAAAAATGCTAACAAAGTCAGGGCAAAGTTGAAAAGTAAGTGAAGCGTTTTGCTGTTTGTTTCCGTTGTATGTCTATGTGCATGCGTGAGAGCGAGTAATTTTGTGTGAGTATGTGTTTGTGTGTGTGGTGTCTGTGTGTGTACATGTCATGATATGTGTGTGCATGTGTGTGTTGTGCATGTCAAATGTGTGTGTGTGTGTTTGCATGTCAAAATGTGTGGGTGGTGTGTGTGTGTGTGCATGTTTCATGATGTGTGGTGTGTGTGTGTGTGTTTGTTTGCATGTCAAATGTGTGTGTGTGTGTGTGTGTGTGTGCATGTGTATGATGTGTGTGTGTGTGTGTTTGCATGTCAAATGTGTGTGTGGTGTCTCTGTGTGTGTGCATGTCATGATATGTGTGTGTGTGTGTTTGCATGTCAAATGTGTGTAAGTGTGTGTGTGTGTGTGTGTGTGCATGTCATAATATGTGTGTGTGTGTTTGTGTGTGTGTGTGTGTGCATGTCAATTGTGTGTGTGTGTGGTGTCTCTGTGTGTGTGCATGTCATGTCATATATGTGTGTGTGTGTGTGTTTGCATGTCATGTGTGTGTGTGTGTGTGTGTGTGTGGTGTGTGTGTGTGTGCATGTGCATCATGATATGTGTGTGTGTGTGTGTGTTTGCATGTCAAATGTGTGTGTGTGTGGTGGTGTCTGTGTGTGTGCATGTCATGATATGTGTGTGTGTGTGTGTTTGCATGTCAAATGTGTGTGTGTGTGTGTGTGTGTGTGTGTGTGTGTGTGTGTGTGTGTGCATGTCATGATATGTGTGTGTGTGTGTGTGTGTGTGTGTGTGTGTGTGTCTGTGTGTGTGCATGTCATGATATGTGTGTGTGTGTGTGTGTGTGTGTGTGTGTGTGTGTTTGTGTGTGTGTGTGTGTGTCTGTGTGTGTGCATGTCATGATATGTGTGTGTGTGTGTGTGTGTGTTTGCACGTCAAATGTGTGTGTGTGTGGTGTCTGTGTGTGTGCATGTCATGATATGTGTGTGTGTGTGTGTGTTTATACCAAATGTATTGAAGCGACTCTTTTACTTTTCTACATGTATTTTGAATTTTCATTAGTGTCTAAGATCTTGCATCTGTGGACAATCTTTACAGTTTTAATGTCTTTAATTTGTGCAAAATGACGATACACACATTCTCTCTCTGTCTCTCTCTCTCTCTTTTCTGTGTGTGTGTGTGTCTCTCATTCTCTGCATCTGTGTGTGTTTCTCTTGCTGTCTATCTGAGTTTTTCTATGTTTCTCTGTTTGTCTATTTGTCTCTCACTCACACACACATACATATGGGAGGAGGTGTGTGTGTGTGGGGTGGGGGTGGGGGTGGGGGCTCTCTTCCATACATATAGTTTTCCCATCTTCTGGAATTTCTGTGCTTGTACCTTCCTCTAATCTATCACTCTCTTTGACTCTGCCTTTTCCTTTTGCTTACTGTCATCTACTATCTTTCTGCCTCACTGGTCCATTCTCCTGCCTTTGTTCTAGAAAGTCTTAACAAAGATTGTCTCCAGCGGAAGGACATGCTGGGCCCAAACATTTCTCAGTTAGGTGCATAATGGCAGCATGACGCATCTGCGCTCATATGACAGGAGATTGGGTGACCGAGGTTCCAAGAAGAAGAAGGGAGCCCAGTTCTTCTTCTGCATTCCCAAGCCATGTAGCCATAATGGGCGATGTACATCTGTGTCAAGTTTTCAGTTTCCGCTAGTCTTCCCGCTGCATTCAGCCAACATGTTCCGGTTTCGAAGGAGAAAATTAGAAGATTCTTTTCTCTTTTTTTTAAAGGCAGGAGAATGGGCCAGTAAGTGAGAAAGATAGTAGATGACAGAAAGCAAAGGGAAAAGGCAGAGTCAAAGAGATTGACAGATTAAGAGGAAGTTACAAGCACAGAACTTCCAGAAGGTGGGGGAACTATTTGTATGAAAGACACCCCCCCCCCCCCCCCCCCCCCCCCCTTTAGAGTTTAGTATCCCCACAGGGAGAGACTGTTGGAGGGGGCGGGGTTACCCACCATGGAGGCATGAAGCATGCACCCACTGTCCCCGGGAGCTCAGTTAATTCTTACCCCTTTGTTCAATTTCGTTATCCTCTCTTGGCCTCACTGTTTCATTCTTTGATTAACCAAAATTCCTTTCGAGGCTTACCAGTTTGTTCTGTGTTGTGTGTTGTTTATGTGTAACATATTCAAGGTTAGAAGGCTATGCCACTCTTGGATAGATGTTGATTTGTTTGTATGTTGTCCTCTCCACCATTGTTGATGTGTACTGTGTGGGTGGAGGGTCATAAAGGCGAACTTGGCACATTCTTTTTTGAGAATGATGCTTTGTTGGTCTCACTTTGGTTCTGACCCACGCATTGCTAGATGATTGGTATCGTAATCAACTTTGGTGGAGGGAGTTAATTAGAAAGAGAGTCTTACCCCTTTGTTCAATTTCGTAATTCTGCTCTGTTGTAAACTACACTGAAACAAAGGCTACGGCTTTCTTGTCTACGTCAGCTGGCTTTGAGTGACCACCAACAACCCGGCTCGGGCCAGTAGTGTATTGACCGACCGACCACCTGAGCAAAATATTAGGTATTAGGTACTTTATAGTCACCGAAGCGTCTGTGAAATTCAGGTTCCTCCCACCTGGAGAGCGCGTCGCAGCCAGAGGTGTGCCAACCAATTTTTTTTTTTTTTTTTTTTTTTTTTCCCCATGCGATTTGTGTGACTGATAAGGAAGGAAAGGGTGTGTGTGTGTAAATTTTGACCAAATGACAACTTTTTTGTTGCCACTGGGTTTAACGTGTGCTAAGTGCATGGGCACATGGGACCTCGGGTTTATCGTCTCATCCGAAAGACTCCACCGTTCAGACCCGTAAGGCCTAGTAGTGCGAAGTGAGAGGAGAAATCCCCTGTACCCAGGTTCGAACTCGGGGTTTACTTGACATGAGGCGAACGCGCTAAATAATTAGAGCAACAATGACAACAAAAAGTTGTTTCTCCACTTGACCGAAGCCTTTGTCATTGTGTGACTACTTCAGTAACTGACAGGGGATTAGGGGTTTAGGTTCTGTTGGCGGCTCGCGTTATTGTGGGATTTCTTGCCTCTCTGTGTTTGTCTTGTTGTTAAAGGGGCACCCTGACGGATGAGCTTTTGTAAGAAATATGTCGAGATCACCAGGAGCACACTCTTTACAGAGATCGCAGCACTCACTTTGCTCTGGTTTCCTAGAAATCAAACTGTCAAATCAGCGATTCCTCCTTGGCGGAGGTGTGTCTTTTCTAATGGCTGCCTGAATTTAGACCAAATCGTTTGCACGAAATTTTCGCAATACAAGCCTTTTATTTTTTATTTTAAAATTTTATGCAGTTTGTCTAAAGGAATTTCGCTCACAACGAAGGAAATAGCTCAATTCTTTTTTTTACTGCACTACAAAAAAGAAAAAGCTTCAGCCACAATGGGATTGGCATCCACCCACCCCATCCAAAATGGCTTCTCTCTCCGGCATCTCCGCCAAGGAGGAATCGTCGTTTTGACGGTTTGATTTCTAGGAAACCAGAGCAAAGCGAGTGTTCCGATCCTTGAAAAGGCTTTCTTTCTGGTGATGTCGACATGTTTCTTGCAAAAAACTCGTCCGTCAGGGTCCACCTTTAAGAATTTGGGAACTTTGTTGTGAGATTGGGGCGACCCATAGTCATCCGAGCTCCCCCCGTGGGGATACCGGGGAGATGGGGGGTCTTTCGTACAAATAGTCCCCCCCCCCCCCTCTTCTGGAACTTCTGTGCTTGTAACTTTCTTCTTCTTCTTCGATCGCTCAGACAGTTGTAGCTTTCTATTCTGTCACTCTTTGACTGCCTTTTCCCTTTGTTTGCTTACTGTCATCTGCTATCTTTCTGCCTTTCTGGTCCACTCTCCTGCCTTTTTTATCTAGAAACTCTTTACAAAGATTTTCTCCAGCCGAAGACGGACATGCTGGGCCTAACTATTTCTTAGGAAGGCGCATTAGCGCCAGCGTGACGCATCTGCTCGTACGGGAGGAGACTGTCTTGATTGATCGAAGAAGAAGAAGTAATCTGATCTATTTCGTTGTTTTGGGATTATTGTTTCAGTTTTTTCTGATCTTCGGCTAAGGGTGTTTGCTACTTTCCATACCTGCTGTACACCAGCACATTTGAAAAAAAGAAAAATAAATAAATAATAATAATAATAAAAATTATCTCACACACACACACACACACACACACACACACATCTTTCATTACACATACACACACCTCACACACACACACACACACACACACACACAAATACACTCACACACACACACACAGACACACACACACACTATTCATCTTTCATTACATAAGCCATAGCAACTGAGTTGCACGGACTGACCTCATACACCAACGCACATCATACACAAACTTTAGAGGATACACATACAAATACACTCACACGCAACGTATGCACGCAGACAGACACACACACATGCACACGTTTTCCAACGAGAATGACCTTTTCTGTTATTTCGATTTGGAATGAGCAGGATGAATACAAAAGAAATTTGTTTTTGATTTTTATTGTAAATGCACTTTTACGGGGCACAAAAATTGTTTGACTGATGAGACAGCTTGTTTGACTGATTAGACAGCTTGTTTGACTGATTAGACAGCTTGTTTGACTGATTACACAGCTTGTTTGACTGATGAGACAGCTTGTTTGACTGATTAGACAGCTTGTTTGACTGATGAGACAGCTTGTTTGACTGATTAGACAGCCCCCCCAAATTGAGATGCTAAAAGTCAGAGCTGGAAGTACAGGGTTCCCACAAGTCCTTGAAAACTTGAAAAGTCCTGGAAAACTAGCAAGGTCTTTTCCAGGGCTTGAAAAGTGCTGGAAAAACGGCACAGGCCCTAAAGCTCCTGGAAAAGTCCTGGAATTTTCTTAATCTGCTGACCAGATTCTCAACTTTCAAGCAAGCAAAACCCAACACTTGATGTCTTTGAAATATATATATATAGTAAAACTCAGTTAACTATTGTTTTGTTTTTAATTCAGACTTTTGACCGCCTGATATTGTGAGAGCAGACGACCATGATACTACATTATGGTCTTTTGGTGTGTGCAGGTTTTGTGGTTTCAAGTAATTAAAATAGTTCGATATTTGCACACCTCTTACGTAATACTTATTATCCATATTACAAGCAGAATTTTGAGTCCTTGAAATTTATCAGCATGGTCCTGGGAAAGTCCTTGAATTTTTCTTGTAGAGATCTGTGGGAACTCTGAAAGTAGAAAGACAAGGAAGATGGTGGGGGGTATGAGGGTCAGAAAGTTAAAAAAAACAACTAACAAGAACCAAACAACAACAACAACAAAATGTGCAACGCCGAGCGGCTGCAAAGTCCCCTCGCAGCATCGCCGAGCTACTCCGAAATCGGAATGTGTCGGCTGTACACATGCATAAAAACGCATCAAAATAGCACGTAACTACATAAAAATGCATAAAAACTGCACGTAACTGAATAGTTTTTTTATGTATAGCCTTGGGGTTCGGACCCGTGATTTGAGCGTGCGCGATCATGCGCACACGAGCGCACAGAAAAATTCATGACAACTGTGTTATAGACCATTCATCAAGAAATGTGAACAAAACTGCATTGAAATACATGCAAAACTTCACAAGATATTAGCGATTATGTGTTTTGGGGTTTGAACCCCGTACTGGCGCGACCTTGACTTTAATGTAAAACTAAATACATCAGTGGATAGCTTGCATCTTGGCAAACTAGTATACCAAATTTGATGAAATCATATATATAAAAAAACTATTCAGTTACGTGCTGTTATGATGCGTTTTTAATGATTAGTGTGTAGTAAAAAAAGCAGCACGCGCATAGCCAAGCGGCAGATAAGTTCCCGAGTCGCTAAACATGGGATAAGCCCGCTGTGCCCTAGGCCCTTTGTGTCACAGGCCCGATATGTCCCACTTCTTTCCGGCCGTCCATGCATGCGTCCTGTTTTCAGTTCTCAATGGTCTCCCCGCTGTGTGTACAGCCGACACATTCCGATTTCGGAGTAGCTCGGCGATGCTGCGAGGGGACTTTGCAGCCGCCCGGCGTTACACTTGTTTCTATTGTTTTGAATGCTATTTATTTCATGCTTATATATCGGATTTCTGCACTGAAGCATGCCTCTCTAAAATCCCTCATGCATATATTATGCCACATACAGTGATACACACAAAAACCCACCCATGTTTGGAACTGGAAGATATCGAGCTTACGATGCATGTAGACATGTGCGTGTTTACCTTTTATTTAGGGGATGTAGGGGATGCGGTAAAGGCTCGGGTCTGATTAGTCTAGTCTGGCCAAGCACAGAAACATAAATAGCTCCGCCTATCAATCATCAAGAGTCACGCGCAGGCTTTAATAGTTCAGCTGGGTTCGAGAATGACAGAATATATATTTTGTTTTCTTTGATGCAAATTTCAATGTTGGAATCTTCTTCTTCTTCTGCGAGGGGGAGGGAGAGGGGGAGGAGAGGGGTTCGAGAATGACAGAATATATATTTTGTTTTCTTTGATGCAAATTTCAGTGTTGTAATCATCTTCTTCTTCTTCTGCGAGGGGGAGGGGGAGAGGGGGAGAGAGAGAGAGACACACACACACAGAGAGAGAACAATGTGGTGTTGAAAGAAAGTGGAGAGGGCTAAAATCCTTTTGTTCTGTTTTGCTTTTACTCTGTCTATCTGTCTCTTTCTTTGTCTCTGTCTGTCTCTTTCTTTGTTTGTCTGTCTGTCTTTCTTTGTCTCTGTCTGTCTTTCTTTCTTTGTCTCTGTCTGTCTGTCTCTTTCTTTGTCTCTGTCTGTCTGTCTTTCTTTGTCTCTGTCTGTCTCTTTCTTTGTGTCTGTCTTTCTTTATCCCTGTCTGTCTCTTTCTTTGTCTCTGTCTGTCTGTCTGTCTCTTTGTCTCTGTCTGTCTCTTTGTCTCTGTCTGTCTGTCTCTTTCTTTGTCCCTGTCTGTCTCTTTCTGTGTCTCTGTTTCAGTGTTTGTCTCTTTCTTTGTCTCTCTGTCCCCCCCCCCCCTCCCTCTCTCTCCCTTACTGTTGTTCTGTGGGCGGCTAAAACTGGAGACATTTGGCCTCAAGGGGGTGGGGTGGGGGGGGGGGAGTTCATTGTTTCTAAAATAGTGAAATGCATACAGTTGGGGAGTGTGTGTGTTGTAGTTCCTGGGTGGGTGGTAGGGTGGTAGGGTGGTGGTATTTTATTAAGAGGGTTAGGGGTAGGGCCAGGGGACTGGTTTGTGGACAAGGATTTGGATTGCTATTGATTGATTTTGTAGATTTGTTTTGGGGGTGTCTGGCGTGTCTGTTTCTCTTGTAACCTCCCTTTCGCTCACATTGTTTCTCTCTGTCTCTCTCTGTCTCTCTCTCTCTGTGTGTCTCTCTCTCTCTCTCTCTGTCTCTCTTTCTCTCTCTCTCTCTCTCTCTCTCTCTCTCTCTCTCTCTCTCTCTCTCTCTCTCTCTCTCTCTCTCTCTCTCTCTCTCTCTCTCTCTCTCTCTCTCTCTCTCTCTCTCTCTCTCTCTCTCTCTCTCTCTCTCTCTCTCTCTCTCTCTCTCTCTCTCTCTCTCTTTCTCTCTCTCTGTGATTCCTTCCTCTCTGTATGTGAGTGTCAGTGTCAAGTCAAGTCAACTCAAAATGATACGCTAGAACAGTGTGTGTGTGTGTGTGTGTGTTAGTGTGAGTGTGAGTGTTTTTTTTTTTTTGGTGTGAGTGTGTTTTAGTGTGTGTGTTTTAGTGAGTGTGTGTGTGTTTTAGTGGTTTTTGTATAGGCTTTTTTTAGTGAGTGTGTGTGTGTGTGTGTGTGTGTGTGTGTTTTAGTGTGTGTGTGTCTGTGTGTGTGTGTGTGTGTGTGTGTGTGTGTGTGTGTGTTTTACTTTTAGTGTGAGAGTGTGTGTGTGTGTGTCCTACCATCTTGCATCTTTTCTGTCTTAAATCTTAAAATCACTCTTTACTTTTTCTTCTGTCTGTCCCTGCCATGCATTAAGGCATCGATGGTTAAACAGATTAAAAACGAGAGAATGCCTGGTGGTGCGGGGAAAAGCAAAGCGTGGGAGCGAAATTGTGTGGTTTGAGTGTGATTCTGATCCTAGAGTTCTCCCCATTCCTCCTGCCGGCTCTGTCTCCTTACAGTTTCTGAGAGGCTTTGAGATGGCTGATATTGCGTTATTATTGTGACACACGGAGGGAGGGAGGGAGAGAGAGAGAGAGAGAGAGAGAGAGAGAGAGAGAGAGAGAGAGAGAGAGAGAGAGAGAGAGAGAGGGAGAGAGGGAGGGGGGGGGGGGGGGGGGGAGGAGGGAGGGAGGGAGGGAGGAGAGAGAGAGAGAGAGAGAGAGAGAGAGAGAGAGAGTATGGATACGAATGTTTTATTGTTTTTAGAGAGAGGGAGAGAGACAGAGAGAGAGAGAGTACGGATACAAATGTTTTATTGTTTTGAGAGAGAGCGAGAGAGAGAGAGAGAGATGGGGGGGGGGGGTGTCTTTCTCACACACCCACATCCTAGAACCAGGAAGTTCTGTGCTTGTAGCTTCCTCTAACCTGTCCCTCTGTTTGACTCTGTCTTTTCCCTTTGCTTACTGTCATCTAGCTTACGTGTACTATCTTTCTGCCTGACCGGTCCGTTCTCCTGCCTTTTTTCAAGAAACGCTTTCAAAAAGATTTCCCTTGCCGAAGTCGGACTTGCTGGGCCTAACTATTTCTTGCGTACACGTTAAAGGCCATTCCACTAAAGTAGGCCGATTGGATGACACAAACTCACATAGCATACACGTTAAAGGCCATTCCACTATTCTGGAGGAGTAGGCCGTGTTGTGCCGGTGGGATGGATGACACAAACTCACATAGCATACACGTTAAAGGCCATTCCACTATTCTGGAGGAGTAGGCCGTGTTGTGCCGGTGGGATGGATGACACAAACTCACATAGCATACACGTTAAAGGCCATTCCACTATTCTGGAGGAGTAGGCCGTGTTGTGCCGGTGGGATGGATGACACAAACTCACATAGCACACACGTTAAAGGCCATTCCACTATTCTGGAGGAGTAGGCCGTGTTGTGCCGGTGGGATGGATGACACGAACTCACATAGCATACACGTTAAAGGCCATTCCACTATTCTGGAGGAGTAGGCCGTGTTGTGCCGGTGGGATGGATGACACAAACTCACATAGCATACACGTTAAAGGCCATTCCACTGGAGGAGTAGGCCGTGTTGTGCCGGTGGGATGGATGACACAAACTCACATAGCATACACGTTAAAGGCCATTCCACTATTCTGGAGGAGTAGGCCGTGTTGTGCCGGTGGGATGGATGACACGAACTCACATAGCATACACGTTAAAGCCCATTCCACTATTCTGGAGGAGTAGGCCGTGTTGTGCCGGTGGGATGGATGACACGAACTCACATAGCATGTAAAAATGGGTGGCGCTATACTAGAGCGACGTGGGAACAACCCGAATTTCACAGAAGCGAATTTCTGTAAAAACTGGACTCTTAAGGCGCACCTGTATATAAGCCGCATCCCTTAAATTGACAGAATGTTGAGTATTTGTCCACACATAAGCCGCAGCAGTTTATAAGCCGCAGGGAAGTTACACAAACAACAAAAGTTGACAAAGTTAACCCTTTCACTGCCAATGTCGCATTTTTGCACCACAATGATTTAACACCCATGTCACTCTAAAAGGCATCAAACCAGGGTCTGTTATCCCCAAACCCTATTTTCTTAATTAATTTGGGGAGGTAAGGACAGGCCTTATTTTATGCATGCCACAGAGGAATTCCCAATATTGCAGATGATTTTTCTCTACCCAGGTAAGATTAATGGAATTTGTTTTTGCTGAAAAATGGCTGTCGGTGAAAGGGTTAAAGAAAAAACCAGTAGATTTTGCGTTCCTTACCACAGAAAATCAATACATGAGCTGAAAACGACACAAAAATAGAAATTCTGCTACTGCAGCATGACTATTTAATGCTCTGATACGCTTTCTATTGATCTGTTAAGTGTCAAAACCAGTTGTGAGCTACAGTGAAGCTAAAACACAGGCTGGAGGATGTGGAAGGAAACAGATTCCATAATACTGATAAATATGAAATTGGAAAAAAATCCACAGACAAAGCCGCATCAGTATATAAGCCGCATGGGCCAAAGTTAAGGGGAAAAGTAGCGTCTTATAGTCCGCATTATACGGTAATGAAAAGAAAAAAAAGGCAAAGGTAAAGATGTGCCACCCCCCCTGCATTTCTCGGTTAATTCTATTTTTCCGTTTTTGCCTTTCTTACCATACATGAAGCTGTATTTTAGGAACATATTCAGCTAATAACCTTTTTGGAATACTAACCCTAACCCTAGCCCTAAACCTAACCCTACCCCCCACTATGTACTGCAGTACACCGCGATTTGTCACAGTTGTGGTTCGTTGCGTTTTTCCGTCTTATAGAGTGGGGGGTAGGGTTAGGGTTAGGGCTAGGGTTAGGGTTAGGGTTAGTATTCCAAAAAGGTTATTAGCTAAAAATGTTCCTAAAATACAGCTTTATGTATGGTAAGAAAGGCAATAACGGAAAAATAGAATTCACCGAGATAGGTAGGGGGGGGTGGCACATCTTGTCCTTTACCACAAAAAAAAAGAAGAATTGTTTTGTCGATTGATTGATATGAATTTTATGACAAGAAAAAGCTGTTATAGGAGGAGGGGGGAAGGGGCGTTATTGTCATCGGGCGGTGGACCAGAGACGGCTTCCTAGCAACCGTCTATGCAGCAGTTTTGGGCTGCTGCTCTGTGGTAGTGATAATAATAATCATAATAATAACCGCTGTCAAACAGCGGCTACTTTCTGTGTGTCTGCTGCATGCCTTGGGGATGGGGGGGTGGGGGGGGGGGGGGGGGGGGGTCTTTCGCACACACCCACATCCTGGAACCAGGAAGTTCTGTGCTTGTAGCTTCCTCTAACCTGTCCCTCTCTTTGACTCTGCCTTTTCCCTTTGCTTACTGTCATCTAGCCTCCGGTACTATCTTTCTGCCTGATCGGTCTGCGTGACTTCTTCTTCGATCGCTCAGACAGTTTCCTGTCAATTATGAGCGCAGATGCATCATGCTGCCATTATGCGCCTAACTAAGAGATAGTTGAGCCCAGCAAGTCCGACTTTGGTTGGAGGAAATCTTTTTGAAAGCGTTTCGTGAAAAAAGACAGGAGAATGGACTGGTAAGGCAGAAAGATAGCAGATGACGGTAAGCAAAGGGAAAATGCAGAGTCAAAGAGAGTGACAGATTAGAGGAAGTTACAAGCACAGAACTTCCAAAAGGTGGGGGAACTAATTATACAAAAGACCAACAACAGACAATAGCTGAGGTCTTTTGTTATCAGGAACAATAAGCCCAGGCCACTCGCTTCCTGGCCTGGCAGCCGCTTAAATGAATGAGAAATGGGGGAATTATCATTAGAAAGTGTGTGGACAGAAGATTGAAGAACTGTGAAACAATCTCCTCCTCCGAAGTCGGAATGTGTCGGCTGAATGCAGCGAGGATGCCAGTGAAAACTGGAAAGCGGATACATACGTACCCATTGTGGCCTTTTGGCCCGAGAAGGCTTCCTAGCCACCCGTCTATGCAGCAGTTTTGGGCTACTGCTCTGTAGTAGTAATAATAATCATCATAATAATGACCGCTGTCAAACAGCGGCTACTTTGTGTGTGTGTCTGCTGCCTGCCGAGGCAAGGACAAACGCAAACAAGAAACAATAGCTGAGGTCTTTTGTTACCAGGACCGATAAACCCAGGCCACTCACTTCCTGGCCTGGCAGCCGCTTGAATGGATGAGAAATGGGGGAACTATAATTAGAAAGTGTGTGGACAGAAGATTGAAGAACTGTGAAACAATCATGAAATAGTGAGGCTAAGAGGGAGGATATAGTGAAATGAATAAGGGGAAGGAACTTCTTGTAATTAACTCCCTTTTTACCAAAGTTATTTATGGCACCGACTCGCCTAGCAAAGTGAAAGTTGTGAAAGCCATAACATAACTTTGGTAAAAAGGGAGTTAATTATGAGAAGTTCCTTCCCCTTGTTAAGCAATCTCCTCTGAAATCGGAATGTGTTGGCTGAATGCAGTGAGGACACCAGTGAAAAGTGGAAAACAGACACATACGTATCCGTTGTGGCCTTATGGCCCGGGAACGCAGAAGAAGAAGTTAAACAATGAATACAGTGGGACCTCCCTGTTAAGACCTCCCCTATTAACTCACTCGGGACTGGCTGAATTATTTCCCCTTGTTCTGTGGGGACTGGGCATTTGACTAGGTTCGTAAAACAATCACCAAAACCAAGTTATGAAGAGTTAGGCATCAATATTTTCAGAAAAGATTAGCAACACCATGCACTAAACGATCGTAGAATATTAGATTCCTTACCTTCGTCGTTTGTCTCCTATTGACGAAAACAGCTAACACATAGAAAGAAGGAAAATTTCACATTCCGATCTTTGACCCCCCTCTACAACCAAAGCTGAATGTAAAGTCTGCAATGATTGGTTGATTTCAAGAGAGGCAAGGTCAAAGCAAACTGAAAATAGGTTATGACTTCGCACCGGAAAACTGGTTACACGCCAGAAATTAAAATCTCTTGAAAACTCTTATGAGCCGGATCCGGGCCATTCGTCCTAAACGGTTGTGCGAGCCATGAGCTGGATCATTTGTCCTGAGTGTGTTAAGACTGACCTACTTAAGGATGACCCATGTTAAGGCTTTAGAAGGACAGAAGGGGCAGTGGGTGGATGCCTCATGCCTCCACATGGGGAGCTGGGTGACCCCGCACCCTCCACGAGTCTCTCCCAGAGGGTGGGGGGTGGGGTCTTTCATAAAAATAGTTCCCCTACCATCTGGAAGTTCTGTAACTTCCTCTATGATCTGCCACTCTCTTTGACTCTGCCTTTTTCCTTTGCTTACTGTCATCTACTATCTTTCTGGCTTATTTAAAAACAAAAAAAATCTTCCAAGTAACTTTTTCTCATTTGAGCTCCTCCAAAATCGGAATGTGTCGGCTGGGCTGTACGCAGCGGGGAGACCAGTGAAAACTGAAAACCGGACATATATACGTACCTTACCCATTATGGCCTTTTGGCCTGGGAACACAGAATAAGAAGAAAGAAGAAGAAGGACAGAGATGAGGGGATGATAAATGAAAGCAACAAAAGATGAACCCGAGTGGGTTCAAATTATTCCCTCACTTGCGTATAAATCTGCATTTGGTGTCCCGACATGCTAACGACGCAAGCACGGACAGACGCACGCACGCACGCACAGACAAAACAAAAACCATAGTTCCCCGCTTCATTGAAGCTACGTAACTGAAAATAGTTTAGCAGAGGCGAGATTGTTTTCTTCTTCTTCGTTCGATCGCTCAGACAGTTTCCTGTCAATTATGAGCGCAGGTGCGTCATGCTGCCGTTATGCGCCTAACTAAGAAACAGTTAGGCCCAGCAAGTCCGACTTCGGCTGGAGGAAATGTTTTTGAAAGCGTTTCGTGAAAAAAAGGCAGGAGAATGGACCAGTAAAGGCAGAAAGATAGTAGATGACAGAAAGCAAAGGGGAAAAGGCAGAGTCAAAGAGAGTGGCAGATTAGAGGAAGTTACAAGCACAGAACTTCCAGAAGGTGGGGGAACTATTTATACCAAGACTCCCCCGGTATCCCCGGGGGGGGGGGGGGGGGGGGGGGGGGGGGGGGGAGAGGTGAGATGGAATGGAATGGAACTGGGAGATGGTGGAAGGGAGTGTGAGTGGAAAGTAGAGCAGGAGTGCGCGCGACAAGTCGGACTTAATATTGGGGCATGCCCCACCGTCCATTGAGCATGGGGAGTGAGTTAATGGGCATTTAAGGTGAATATGTGATTTGGAGTCAGATCGATGGGAGTGACTGGCTACCCTCAATAAAACATTCGTATTCATATTCGTATTCGTATTCCAGAGTAGAGTTGCTTGTCTCCAGTCATGTAAGTTAATGGAGAGCGGAAACCGTTTGATTTTTTTTTTAAGGTTAAGTTTTGACCTCCATGCCAGAGACCCCCTCCACTTTTTATGACTTACACTCTTTCTTTCTTTCTTTCTTTCTCTTCTTCTTTCTTTCTTTCCTTCTTTCCCCTCATTTTTGTAAAAACATTTTTTTGCAAGTCGCTGACTCGCATCCTGCGGTTTCAAGCTATGCCGCCATTGTTGCTATGGTTTTGACCGAGTAAGTTGAGGTAATTAACTCTAATTTTCACGAAATGCTCTTCTTTAGTTTTTCCCGAAAATCGTCTATTGAGCTGTTGTATAAACCCAGCAACTTATCATAACGACATCTTTGAAGACACTTTGTTACTGATATACAGTGGAACCTCCCTATATAAACCTTCCCTGTTAAGACTCCCTCTCGCTTTAAGACCTACTTCTCTGAGACCTACTTCTTTGTAAGTATTAAAATTACCTCCCTGTTACAACCCCTTACCACTTAAGACCTTAAAATAGTTAAATGCATACCTGCCAACCCTCCCGGTAAATCCGGGAGCTTCCCGGATTTTGTCACCTCTCCCGGTCTTCCCGGAATTCATGTAAAACTCCCGGATTTAGATATTTCCAGCTTAGATGACCTCAGAAACGAGTGTTATAACCGAAACTGGGTTTCAGGAAGCTTCGCGGAGCAGAGTTCGTACTGCGCATGTCGGAAGTGGGGGCTACTTCCTCCTGCAATCCTTTGTTTGGCGGTCTTTAGGCCTGTCTCACGCCGCCATTGAAGTAACCTCGCCACGAAAAAGTTTATCAGCTTCAGGGGGCTGGCCGCCCCCTGACCCCCGCTCTGGGAGGGGACGGATACTCCCCCCTCCCACCCTCCACCCCCCACCCCCCTCCAGGATTTTGTTTGGGAAAAGTTGGCAGCTATGTAAATGCGTGGAAACAAAAATTACTGCAGGATTTCAAAACAACGTTGGAGGAAAAAAAAAAAATCTGTTGAAGAAATCCCACCCCCACCCCTTTTTTCCGATTTCTTCAACAACAGATTTATTTATTTTTTCTTCCAACACTTAAGACCTCATTTTGGATGATTTTTCAAGGTCTTAACTCACTCGGCACTGGCCGGTTGCTTCCCCTTACAACCGTTTAGGACGGGCCATTCGACTAGGTTCGAAAACCCATCACCACAAAAAGTTATGAAAAGTTATGGACTGATATTTTCAGATAAGATTACTAACACCATGCACTAAACGATCGTAAAATATCAGATTCCATACCTTCGTCGTTTGTCTCCTATTGACGAAAACAGCTAACACATAGAAAGAAGGAAAATTTCACATTCCGATCTTTGACCCCCCTCTACAACCAAAGCTGAAAATAAAGTCTGCAGTGATTGGTTGATTTCAAGAGGGGAAGGTCAAAGCAAACTGAAAATAGGTTATGACTTCCCACCGGAAAACTGGTTACACGCCAGAAATCAAAACCTCTTGAAAACTCTTATGAGCCGGAGCCGGGCCATTCGTCCTAAATGGTTGTGCGAGCCATGAGCCGGCTTCGGCTCATTCGCCCCGAGTGAGTTAATAGGGATGTTCCACTGTAAGTTATTTCTGTGAATGCCTCGTCAAGTCTTTGTGAAATGATTCAACTTGCTTGACCCACTGAATGATTTCTCAACAATCGTCACGATATTACCTCTGCAACCTGGCCCGCTCAAAGTAAAACCTGTTATAATAACAGAATAATTCTTTCATTCCCAGTCTCTTCTCTCTTTCTCTGTACAACTCTTCTTCTTCTTCTGCATTCACAGGCGATATGGCCATAAGGGGTAAGATACGTAATAACTATATCGTCCGGTTTTCAGTTTTCACTGGTCTCTCCCCGTTACATTCTACCGACACATTCTGATTTCGGAGGAACTCCAAAGAGAAAATGTGAAAGATTAAAAGAAAAAAGAAAAAAAAAAGGCAGGAGAATGGGCCAGGCCGATAAATCAGAAGATTGAATACGAGATGACAGAAAGCAAAGGGGAAAAGGCAGAGTCAAAGAGAGTGACAGGTTAAAGAAAGTTACAAACACAGAACTTCCAGAAGGTGTGGAACTGTTTGTATGAAGGATCCCCCGGTATCCCCACGTGGAGGGCACGGGAGACGAGGCATCCACCCACTGCCCCGGTTTCTCTGTAGCTAATTTTAATGCATCTCAAAATATCTTTTGTGTGCAAATCAATGCTTATTTATTAATATAATTATTTTGGTGACAATGTTTATTTGTGTTAATAAGTGAATGAACTGTTTGCCCCCTACTTAATAATAATTTCTCTGTGGCATCACGCTACTAATGGATTTCGATCTTTCTTCCCCACCCCCACCCCTTACTTCCACCCCACCCATCCCCCGCCCTTCCCCCACTCCCATCCTTAACTCGACTCTTTAATTAAAAAAAAACCAACCATGCTTATTATTGATATAATTATTTCAGTACCAGTGTCGTAATTTTTGTTTAGGTAAAGTGACTATAACCGCTTGCCCCACATCTTCTTCTTCGATCGCTCAGACAGTTTCCTGTCAGTTATGAGCGCAGATGCGTCACGCTGCCGTTATGCGCCTAACTAAGAAATACAGCAAACAAACAACTACACGACAAGTGTAAAATGACGTTATTTTATTCACAAGAGACAAAGCAAAACTACTGGATATTTCGGCGAATGCGCCTTTATCAACACAGACAAACAATTAACCCCTTGTCTGCCACCAACGTATTACGCACTGACCTGATGACATCACTGATGATGTCATCAGATGAAGAGGAATAACCTTGATATGCTGGCTTTTGCTCTAACATAATCAAGAGAGTAATATCCCCAGACCATTTTCTCAGATTGGCTCTATCAGTTGTCTTTTTCATGTCATGATTTGCCCAATGATTTTCTCTTTAATTTTCTCTGGCAGTCAAGGGGTTAAACAGTAAACAGCAAAAGGATCAAAAAGCAGGCAACAAAAGGAGCAAAAAACCAACAAGATCAAAATAAAAAAACAATACTTCCCCTCTACAGTCCAATGCGTAAATGAGCCTAACTAAGAAATAGTTAGGCCCAGCAAGTCCGACTTCGGCTGGAGGAAATCTTTTTCGAAAGCGTTTCTTGGAAAAAAGGCAGGAGAATGGACCGGAAAGGCAGAAAGATAGTAGATGATAGGGAAGAGGGAAAAGGCAGAGTCAAAGAGAGCGACAGATTAGAGGAAGTTGCAAGCACAGAACTTCCAGAAGGTGTTGGAACTATTTATACAAAAGACCCACGTATTATTTCTCTCTCTCTCTTAAGCAGCCCACACCACTACCGCTGAAAACTGTTATTGATCCTTTCCTTTCCCCCCTCCCCCTCCCCTCTCCTTCCTTCCCCCCCCCCCCCCTCTCTCTCTCTCTCTCTCTCTCTCTCTCTCTCTCTCTCTCTCTCTCTCTCTCTCTCTCTCTCTCTCTCTCTCTCTCTCTGTGTCCCTGCCTGTCTGGGTAAATAAAACACCGTGTTGTGTGCGGATCAATTTGTCATAAAAGCCTGCGAAAATTGGTCGCACTTTAAGCCGATGAAGTGATTTACTTTAACCCTCTCACCGCCAGCCATATTCCAGCCAAAAATCTCCATTAAATGTACCTGGGTAGAGAACAATTGGCCATTCTTCTGTGACATATCTAAAATAAGGTCTACCCTTACTTCCCAAAAACTAAGCACAAATAGGCTTTTTGGATAATAGACCCCAATTTGATGCCTTTTTAGTAACATAGGTGTTGAATCACTGTGGTGCTAACATGCGACTTTGGCGGTGAAAGGGTTAACTTAACGAAAAAGGGGAGAGAGGGAGAGAACGAACGAACGAACAAATGGTGGTTGTTTTTTATTATTGAGGGAAAGCGGAATAAGCACAATAACTGGCTTTTTTTCATCCGACCCTCCGAACAAAAGAACAAAAATATAAATAGAAAAAAAGAGATCGCCCAAAAAAAATCAAAAAAGAAAATTTTAAATCAAGGTCGTAAATGGACGCACTGTGCAAGGCATATAAATAAGATAAATTACATCAATTAAAGAGAGAGACTGAGACAAGGACAGACACACAGACAGACAGACAGCAGAGACCGACAGAGAGAGGGAGGTCACACTAAAAGAAAAGATGGAAGAAATGAAGAGAGAGAGAGAGAGAGAGAGAGAGAGAGAGAGAGTGAGTGAGTGAGTGAGTGTGAGAGTGCATCAGTATTGTGATATGGGTTGCGTGTGTTTTATCATGTTTTTCCTTGCGTAGACAAAATCTGAAATGTCATGTGAGAGAAGTTTGATAGTTTTTCACACACACCATGGGTACAACTCCCCCAAATGGAAAAAAACCCTGAAAGGCAGGGGGGGTGTCCAGGGACCCATGGCCCCCCGGCAGGGTGCAATGGGGGTCCATGGCCCCATGGCCCCCCCGGCAGGGTACAGGGGCAGAGCCCCGTCGGACGATTCAGGGGGGCAAGTTAAGAGAGAGAGATAACGAGACAGACAGACAGTTAAAATGATACACAGAGACAGTTTGAGTCTGATAAGCCTTGCAAAATGATTACATTGCAATGCCTTTGTAAACTTCCAAGATAGAACCAGCAAGTTCAAAACTCCCCAAATCACTTGTGGTCAATGGTTTTTTTGGGATGAATTAAAAACACACACACACACAAACTTCATTCTTAGCAGTACTGTGACTGAGGAGTTAAGCGATGGAAATTATTGTGTGTGAAGTTTCATTCTTTTGTGTGTGTGTGTACCCAGACGAAGGAGTTACGCTCAGAAAGGT
>CM065702.1:49965081-49967581 GCA_017654935.2 Phymorhynchus buccinoides | reverse complement strand
CCCCATGGGGAGCCCTTCTATTCCTCCTCTTCTTCCTCCTCCTCCTCCTCTTCCTCCTCCTCCTCCTCTTTCTCCTCCTCCTCCTCCTTGGGCTTCCTCTGTTAAACCATCATAGACAACTTACTGTTAATTTATTCGCTGCCGTACTGGCACCCCCAAAAGTTGAGGACCATTCACCGAATGTCAATTTCACCCTTCTTCTTTTCCTTCTTCTTCTCCTTCTTCTTCGATCGCTCAGACAGTTTCCTGTCCATTTTGTAAATTATTACCACCTTCAGATGGTCAGTTGACCTGTTGTGGAACTGATTGCGAGAAATAATAACTTGTAAAGACTAAAAAAAAAGAGGATAATCCCCATTTTATATATTTATGAAATACATTGCTATATGCTTTAGCTGTTTCATCTGTGATGTTCGATTTATGTATATAATGCATGTTTTAGTACTGTTGGTTTATCGAGTCTATGAATGTGCTTTGTAATTTCCTCAGGGATCATTGAAGTTATTGATTGATATTTTTTCAGTCTTATTTAATTAATATCAGCTACGTATATTAATTTTTGCAAGGTCCTGTAATTACGACAATGCCCGATAGACAGTTATCATACAATTATAACAATACCTGATAGACAGTTATCCTACAATTATAACAATACCCGATAGACAGTTATCCTACAATTATAACAATGCCCGATAGACAGTTATCCTACAATTATAACAATGCCCGATAGACAGTTATCCTACAATTATAACAATGCCCGATAGACAGTTATCCTACAATTATAACAATACCCGATAGACAGTTATCCTACAATTATAACAATACCCGATAGACAGTTATCCTACAATTATAACAATGCCCGATAGACAGTTATCCTACAATTATAACAATACCCGATAGACAGTTATCCTACAATTACGACAATGCCCGATAGACAGTTATCCTACAATTATGACAATGCCCGATAGACAGTTATCCTACAATTATAACAATGCCCGATAGACAGTTATCCTACAATTATAACAATGCCCGATAGACAGTTATCCTACAATTATAACAATACCCGATAGACAGTTATCCTACAATTATAACAATACCCGATAGACAGTTATCCTACAATTATAACAATGCCCGATAGACAGTTATCCTACAATTATAACAATACCCGATAGACAGTTATCCTACAATTATAACAATACCCGATAGACAGTTATCCTACAATTATAACAATGCCCGATAGACAGTTATCCTACAATTATAACAATACCCGATAGACAGTTATCCTACAATTATAACAATGCCCGATAGACAGTTATCCTACAATTATAACAATACCCGATAGACAGTTATCCTACAATTATAACAATACCCGATAGACAGTTATCCTACAATTATAACAATACCCGATAGACAGTTATCCTACAATTATAACAATACCCGATAGACAGTTATCCTACAATTATAACAATACCCGATAGACAGTTATCCTACAATTATAACAATACCCGATAGACAGTTATCCTACAATTATAACAATACCCGATAGACAGTTATCCTACAATTATAACAATACCCGATAGACAGTTATCCTACAATTATAACAATACCCGATAGACAGTTATCCTACAATTATAACAATGCCCTGTAGACAGTTATCCTACAATTACGACAATGCCCAATAGACAGTTATACAATTATAACAATGCCCGATAGACAGTTATCCTACAATTACGACAATGCCCAATAGACAGTTATCATACAGTTATAACAATGCCCGATAGACAGCTATCCTACAATTATAACAATGCCCGGTGGACAGTTATCCTACAATTACAACAATACTCAATAGACAGTTATCCTACAATTATAACAATACCCGGTGGACAGTTATCTTACAATTACGACAAAACCCGATAGACAGTTATCCTACAATTATAACAATACCCGATAGACAGTTATCCTACAATTATAACAATACCCGATAGACAGTTATCCTACAATTATAACAATACCCGATAGACAGTTATCCTATCCTACAATTATAACAATACCCGATAGACAGTTATCCTACAATTATAACAATACCTGATAGACAGTTATCCTACAATTATAACAATACCCGATAGACAGTTATCCTACAATTATAACAATACCCGATAGACAGCTATCCTACAATTACAACATTACCCAATAGACAGTTATCCTACAATTATAACAATGCCCTGTAGACAGTTATCCTACAATTACGACAATGCCCAATAGACAGTTATCATACAATTATAACAATGCCCGATAGACAGTTATCCTACAATTACGACAATGCCCAATAGACAGTTATCATACAGTTATAACAATGCCCGATAGACAGCTATCCTACAATTATAACAATGCCCGGTGGACAGTTATCCTACAATTACAACAATACTCAATAGACAGTTATCCTACAATTATAACAATACCCGGTGGACAGTTATCCTACAATTACGACAAAACCCGGTGG
>CM065702.1:49950081-49952581 GCA_017654935.2 Phymorhynchus buccinoides | reverse complement strand
TCTCTCTCTCTCTCTCCGCGGATTCTCTCTCTCTCTCTCTCTCTCTCTCTCTCTCTCTCTCTGAAAATCTCTCTCTCTCTCTCGTTGCTATATTACTGTTAATCGTTCGCTCCTTCCTCTCTCTCCTTCTCTCCTCATCTCTTTCTCTCTCTCTCTCTGTCTCCTCCTCTCCTCCTCTCTCTCTCTCTCCTCTCTCTCACTCATCTCCCTCCTCTCCTCTCTTCCTTTCTGTTGGCGATGTTCCTGTGTCTCAATGTTAATTTATAGTATTAGTTATGTATTGCATTCATAGAACCAAGGACATAATGGTGGAAGACTAGGCCCAGCCTAAATTCTTATCCTTGTAAAATAAAGTGTCTCCCCCGTCACTCCCCCCCCCCCTCTGAAGTCTCTCCCTCCTCTCCTCTCTATCTCTGAAGTCTCACTCTCTCTCCCTCTCTCTCTCTCTCTCTCCTTCTATCTCTCTCTCTCTCTCTGTCTCTCTCTCTCTCTCTCTCTCTCTCTCCTCTCTCTCTCTCTCTCTCTCTCTCTCTCTCTCTCTCTCTCTCTCTCTCTCTCTCTCTCTCTCTCTCTCAATGCATTGATTGTGAGAATCCTTATGCAGTCTTATTTCTGCTTGACAAAAATGTATGTTATTTATTTTATCTCTCTCTCTCTCTCTCTCTCAATGCATTGATTGTGAGAATCCTTATGCAGTCTTATTTCTGCTTGACAAAAATGTATTTATTTTATCTCATGCACACCCGCAAAGAGAGAGAGAGAGACATACACTGATACAGACAGTTAGACGATGTCCAGCATGTGTTTCAGTCTTTCTGAGCACCCTCCTCCCTCCACCCCCACCCCCCACCCCCACCCCCACCCCCTTTCCTTCCTCATCAGTCACACAAAAAGCGCATGCTGCTTCTTCTTCTTCTTCGATCGCTCAGACAGTTTCCCGTCAATTATGAGCGCAGATGCGTCATGCTGCCGTTATGCGCCTAACTAAGAAATAGTTAGGCCCCAGCAAGTCCGACTTCGAAAGGAGGAAATGTTGTTGAAAGGTTTCATGAAAAAAGGCAGGAGAATGGACCGGAGGAAAGGGAAAAGGCAGAGTCAAAGAGAGACAGATTAAAGGAAGTTACAAGCATAAAACTTCCAGAAGGTGGGAGAACTATTTGTGCAAAAGACCCTCCCCATGGGGGGAGGGGGGGGGGGGATCGCATGCCAAAAAAACCTGGCTGTGACGCGCTCTCCAGGTGGGAGCAACCCAAATTTTGTTAGGTTGGGTTCGACTGCTAAGTCGGAAAGGACTGACTGGCATGCATAATAATCCTTGATATATTGGTGGGTGTTTTTTAAAAATTTGTATATAGCATTTTTTTTAAATTTCCCTCTCTCATCCCTCCACTCCACAATTCCTTACATTCTCTCACACACTCATCCATCAACATGCATTTTTCAATCTTAAGCATATTAATTAATATAATTTGTACATGCTTAATAAATATATGAATCAGTCAAACAATAAATTCCATTTACAATCTAAAGTGTTTCTTTGTGCTTTTGAGTTGAAAGTGTGTGAGTGAGTTTATAATAGTTTTAAAATGAGAAGGTTGGAGATTTTGTATAACAATAGCTTAGTGATTAGTGGGTGGGTATTGTTTTTAGAGGGAGGGGTTTCACTTCAGGCGAGGACTACAAATACCTGATTACTCAGGGGGGCGCCATTAAAACAACATCCGATGCAGGTGTGGAGTGGAGTTCAACTCTACACCCAACAATTGATTACAAGCCTGTAAACTGTAATAGAGTGAACCTACGCACACACCCACGTCTCAGCTGTTTCTCTGTGTGTGTATGTCTGTCTGCGTCTCTGTCTTGTCCATCTCTGTGTCTGTCTGTCTGTCTGTGTGGTCTATCTGTATGTCTATCCTGTCTCAGTGTCTGTCTGTCTGTCTGTGTGGTATATCTGTATGTCTATCCTGTCTCAGTGTCTGTCTGTCTGTCTGTGTGGTATATCTGTATGACTATCCTGTCTCAGTGTCTGTCTGTCTGTCTGTGTGGTATATCTGTATGTCTGTCCTGTCTCAGTGTCTGTCTGTCTGTCTGTGTGGTCTATCTGTGTGAATATCCTGTCTCAGTGTCTGTCTGTCTGTCTGTGTGGTATATCTGTGTGACTATCCTGTCTCAGTGTCTGTCTGTCTGTCTGTGTGGTATATCTGTGTGACTATCCTGTCTCAGTGTCTGTCTGTCTGTCTGTCTGTGTGGTCTATCTGTATGTCTATCCTGTCTCTGTGTGTGTCTGTCTGTCTGTGTGTGGTCTATCTGTATGACTATCCTGTCTCAGTGTCTGTCTGTCTGTCTGTGTGGTCTATCTGTGTGGTCTATCTGTGTGTCTATCCTGTATCTGTATGTCTATCCTGTGTGTGTCTGTCTGTCTGTGTGGTATATCTGTGTGTATCCTGTCTAGTCCTGTCTCAGTGTCCTGTCGTCTGTCTGTCTGTCTGTGTGGTCTATC
>CM065702.1:49942581-49945081 GCA_017654935.2 Phymorhynchus buccinoides | reverse complement strand
GGGGGAATTTAGGGTGGTTCTGAAGGGATTGACTCCTCTGGACAATACAAACATTACTCAGGAGACAAATCGGTTGGACGAAATAGGTTTGTGGTGTGGGTGTGTGTGTGTTGTGTAATGTCACAATTTGCGCCTGAGGATTATGGCCCTACTGGTAAAACAAAAGCTCCAGTTTAACTGTACGAGTTGATGTTCGCCCCCTCTCTGTGTGTGTGTGTGTGTCTGTGTGTGTGTGTGTGTGTGTGTTCCTCTTGATGTGTGTGTGTGTGTGCGTGCGCACGCACACATGCATGTGTGTGTGTGTGTTACTTCTCTGTCCGTCTTGTTTGGCGTGTTTGTGCGAATGCGTTACGAATGTTAACGCTTTGTGAGCGCTTTGACTAGATTTCAATCAAGATAAAGCGCTGTGTAACTACTGTATCTTGTTGTTGTATGTGTGCGTGCGCGTGCGTATTCCTCTTGAAGTGTGCGTGTGTGCGCATGCATATTCCTCTTGATGTGTGTATCTGCATGTTGCAAGTGCACGCAAGAATGCTTGTGTACAATTTAATGATGGGGCTCTTCGTAAATTAAAACTGCACCACTGCTGGCTCTTGATGGCAAGATTTTACTAGACTTTTTTTATATTTTTATTTTTTTAATACCATGGATTTTTTTTTATTGCCTGGAGCCGGCGTCGCCGGATTATGAGAATTTGAGAAACTAACAAATTTCCTGTTTATAGACGTTTTGTCAGTTTCTCTCATGTGTAGAATGTAAAAGAAATGAATACAGATCATTATTTACATGCCGTTACCAGGAACTTTATATTTTTAGGATTGTTTAAAGTCAAGTTGTTAAATGGGGCGGTCCCTGGACCCCCTGCCTTGCAGGATTTTTGAAATTTCCCAGGAGCACCCATGTGATACTGACTGAGCGGCATTGACCAAAAAAAACGGAACAAGTGCAACGCCAAGCGGTAGCAAAGTCCCCTCGCAGCATCGCCGAGCGACTCGGAAATCGGAATGTGTCGGCTGTGCACATACATAAAAACGCATAAAAACAGCACGTAACTACATAAAAAGGCATCAAAACAGCACGTAACTGAATAGTTTTTTATATATAGCCTTGGGGTTCGGACCCGTGATTTGAGCGCGCGCGACCATGCGCACATGCGCGCACAGAAAAATTCATGACACCTGTGTTATAGACCATTCATCAAGAAATGTTGTGAAAAAAACCTGCATTAAAATAGATGCAAAACTTCGCGAGATATTAGCGATTATGTGTTTCAGGGTTTGAACCCCGTAACTGGCGCGACCTTGACCTTAATGTAAAACTAAATTTGATGATGATAGACTGAATAGTTTTTGAGAAAAACGGACGAATAGCCGGATGGAGGCACGCCGGACGGACGGATCAGACAAAAACAATAGCTCCCCGAGCAAAACAGAGATGTCCTCTTACTATGAAACGTGTCACAATTGTGTTGAGATATAATTCCCGCGAAGCGATAAAAAGCAGGCTCTCTGGATTATCCGAATTATATTGCCTCTCTAATCTCCCCCTCCTCTCCCCCTTCTCCCCCGTTTCTCTCCCTCCCTCCCTCCGCCCCACTCCACGCACGCACACACCTGTCACTGAAGTTGATATGCAAATGATGTTTTGTGATTTAATCGATTCGGTGCTGCGGTAGATTGAGTTTCACCCCGCTACTAAATCATTAGTACTCCAGAACGTGAGTCTACACACAACTGATGTGGGAATTACAAGATGGCTCCTCCTCTCTCTCTCTCCCCCCCCCCCCCCCCCCCCACCACACACACACTGCCCTTTTACCAGATCTCCCCCTTCCTTACACTCTCCATGGATCCTATATTTACATTACGATATTATTGTCCATGCACTCTCCCACATCAGGAGAGAGTGGGAGAGTGCAAGGAAGTGCTATGAATTTTGTCTTTCATAGCACTTTTCAGGCATGAAAGAATTCCGCTTTTCGCGGAAAATCCGCAGAATTTTTTTCCAAACTTCCTCGGAGAGAACAAAAAAATTCCTCTTTTTTCCAAAAATGTTTGTATAGAAGTAAAGGACCGATCTTGCCGTATTCTTATATTTACAAGTCTATTTGGCGATTCTCAAACTGATTAACCGGAAGTCGCTTTAGCTCACTCGCTTCATTTGTGCTAAGGAAGGCGAAATGAGCACCTCCCGCTCAATAAAAGTAGCGATGTGAGCTGAAAATGTGATGTTTGTGCCGACCAAATTTTTGGAATAGATTAGCCTCCCTCTCTGCTGAACAAAATTTCTGACGTTAGTTAGGTGAAAACTGGGCTGGACATTTTTTGGAGTGGAACGTTGTGCCCCCCCCCCCTCCCCCTCCCCCCCACTGAACAAAACTTCTGACGTTAGGTGAAAATCCGTGTGCAAGGATTTCTCGGCTCTGACATTTTTTTCCTCTTTTTTGATCTTCATCCACTTTTTGCCTAACCTTTCTAAGTTCTACATTTGCTATTTCACG
>CM065702.1:49927581-49935081 GCA_017654935.2 Phymorhynchus buccinoides | reverse complement strand
TATTAGCAGACTTACAGCACAGGAAATTGTCATCAATGATATTGAAGTTGTAGTAAAAGTAAATGTTAGTCTACTTCTTTTTGTGTGTGTGTGACGCAATTTGCTGTACTGCTGAACAGGATCTGACGTAGTATTCTGCTTCCCACGAGCCTTGAGAAACTTATGGAAAGTATTGAAGAATTGTTGAGAGTATGAGTTTGGAGGATTGGGGGTGGGAGTGGGGGGGTGGGGAGGGGAGATTAGTAATCAGGCTTCTTCATTCTTCGTCGATCACTCATATTCGTTTGCCTTGGCATGAGGCTGTGTCAGACCAGTTCTTCTTCTTCTTCTTCTTCCGATTGGGGATGTTTATCCTGCCCCACGCCCAAAGTCTTCGTTTAGACTGCCATTGGCGCACAGGATGCATGCTTTGTGAGTTCATGTCATCCATTCCACCGGCACACACGGCCTACTCGTACTGAATAATGGAATGGGGTTTAACGTGCGCGCAAGATCTTGTGCGTGCGTTCGCACACGGGACCTCGGTTTTAGGTCTCATCCGAAAGACCAAGTTGACATAAGCTAGAACGCCATGGCTACATCAAAATGTTGTTATGCTCTGAATGGTTGTGCGGGGATTGTTTTAAGCCATGACAAGCTCCTAGCATAACATCATCAGTCTAAAATCCCCCGAAGACGGAGTGTGGCTGCCCACATGGCGGGGTAATCAAAAACGGTCACACACGTAATGTTCTCATCCCTAGCTGGTGCATTTGTACTGAATTGTTCAAGTGCTCTGGCTGTTGGGATGATCCCTGGAGTCGTTAAGCCAGGGAACAACAACAACAACTCATATTCGCCCATGGTGCTAGAAGAGTGTGTTTTCCCTTCATACTCATAATACTCAGTATCCCCCCGAAGTCGGAGTGTGGCTAGCCCACGTGGCGGGGTAATCAAAAACGGTCGCACACGTATTGTTATGTTCTCATCCCTAGCTGATGCACTTGTGCCACAGTGTTCAAGCGCTTCGGCCGTTGGGATGATCCCTGGAGTCTTTTAGCCAGCAACAACAACAACAAACATAATACTTAGTAGAGGTATGCTTTGATGGATTTTGCAAGCCCCCCCCTCCCCCTCCCCTCCCCTTTGTGTGTGTGTGTGTGTGTGTATGTGTGTGTGTGTGTGTGTGTGTGTGTGTGTGTGTGTGTATGTGTGCGTGTGTGTGTGTGTGTGTGTGTGTGTGTGTGTGTGTGTGTGTGTGTGTGTGTGTGTGTGTGTGTGTGTGTGTGTGTGTATGTGTGTGTGTGTGTGTGTGTGTGTGTGTGTGTGTGTGTGTCACTCTGTGTGTGTGCTGATATAGGTCAGTTGTGAGGTTTTTGTTGTTTAAAATAATGTATGTCGGGGCCTGTATTGCTACAGTGCTTATTGTCTGCAAATTATTGTTGTCCTCATCTGTTACATTTCTAGTGTGTCTTGCTTTGACAGGGGGGGAGAGAGAGTGGGTGGGTGAGTGAGTGAGAGTGAATGTGAATGTGTGTGTGTGTGTGCTTTAATTTAGCGTCCTTCCACTAAAAGTGATTCAGACATGAGTGTGTGTCTGTGAGAATGTGTGTGTTCTTCGATTTAACGTCCTTCCACTAAAAGTGATTCAGGCAAATGCGCGCGCACGCATGTGTATGTAGTGTTCCTCAATTTAACATCCTTCCACTAAAAGTGATTCAGACAAGTGTGTGTGTGTGTGTGTGTGTGCGCGCGGGGGTGAGGGGTTGTGCAAATGTGAGGGATGAGGACAAAAATTAGGTGAGGGATGAGGTGTCTGTGTTTGTGTGTGTTCTTCAATTTAACATCCTTCCTCTAATTTGATTCAGACAAAAATTATTCTGTGATGAGATTGTGGTACGTGTATGCATGTGTGCATGTGTGCGTTAGACAGGCAAACAAAAGAACAGAGACAGAAAAACAGAGAGAGAGAGAAATACGAATGTTTTATACAAATGTTTTATTAAGGGTAAAAAGGATAAGCTACAATAGCTTCTTTACACCTTGCCCTCTCACTCACACATTCATACCATGCATCAAGCAAAGAAAATTTGACATAAAACAATCAAGTCAAGAAAATGGAACAAAAATTGGCACATGAAATAATTGAAAAAGAAATCAAAAATGGGATTTAAAGCAAACATGGATAATACTTAACAATGGTGAACTTGAATTGGTAGTTTAAATTGAGTACGAAAAAAGGGAAACCATTTTGAGACAATGACAATTTTTTCAGAATAAACCCAATTTTAAGGAAGAACAAACAAAAACCCACAAACAACCAAACAACCCACACACATTATAAGATAACATGGGAATATGAGAGAGGGACAGTGAGACAGAGAGAGAGAGAGAGAGAGAGAGAGAGAGAGAGAGAGAGAGATTTATAAGAATCTAGGCATAAGCTGATGGCATTAGTAACGTTTGAAGTAAAACTCATTAATTAGCATTACTACTAAAACAAGATTGTCTATTAGCAGCTTGTGATAAGATTTTCGAAAGAAAAATACGGCTAGTTCTATTTTTTAGATAATCAGGGAGGTCATTCCACAGTTTACGGCCAGAGAATGTAAGGGATGATTTATATAGATCTGTTCTGGGGCGGGGCATTGTTAATTTGGAGAGAGAGAGAGAGAGAGAGAGAGAGAGAGAGAGAGAGAGAGAGAGAGAGAGTATGATGAAGCGGTGCCGCACTGCCCCCAGGACACACACCCTACTCCCTTTACAACATGATAAAGTGCAAAGCTGGCGGTATAGCGGAAGGATAGAGGCCACTACAAATTAGATACAGAAAAACAAACAAGGTACTATTTGTGGCAAGTTTTTTGGTGGGGAGGGTGTGGTGGGGGCATAGTTATAGATTGATATCACAAATTAATGGGCATAGCACATTATGATTGATCAACTCACTCCCTTTGTGTGTGTGTAGTTGTGTGTTTGTGTGTGTGTCCATGTGTGTGGTTGTGTGTGTCCATGTGTGTGTGTGCGTGTGGATGTGCCTCCATGCATTTGTGTATGTGTGTGTGTGGCTGTGTGTGTGTGTGTGGTTGTGTGTGTGTGTGTGTGGTTGTGTTTGTGTGTGAGGATATGGTTCTCCCAATATTTTTTCTCTCACCCCTCCTTATCTGCCCCCCCCCCCTCTCTCTCTCTCTCTCTCTCTCTCTCTCTCATTCTCTCTCTCTCTCTCTCTCTCTCTCTCTCTCTCTCTCTCTCTATCTCTCTCTCTCTCTCTCTCTCTCTCTCTCTGCCCTACCCTTTCCAATAGTCAGCTCAGCTCCGTTGCACAAAACTACTTCTGTGCTGATACTCAGACGCCCATGCACAAACACACTCCCCTTTGTGCAAAGAGTCTTGTCTTGTCTGGGATGCTTATTCAACTTCTTGGGTCGCTCAGACAGTTTCCTGTCAATTATGAGCGCAGATGCATCATGCTGCCGTTATGCACCTAAGAAATAGCTAGGCACAGCAAGTCCGACTTCAGCTGCAGGAACTCTTTTTGAAAGTGTTTCGTGAAAAATGGCAGGAGAATGGACCGTGTAAGGCAGAAAGATAGTAGATGACAGAAAGCAAAGGGGAAAAGCAGAGTCAATGAGAGTGACAGATTAGAGGAAGTTACAAGCACAGAACTTCCAGAAGGATGGGGAACTATTTATACAAAAGACCCCCCGGTATCCCCACGGAGGAGGATGCTTATGAAAACAATAATTCCTCATTGGCCATGTAATGAGAATGTAGGGGGAGAGGGTAGGATGTTGAGAAAGATGGGGGGGTGGGTGGCGAAAATCAGATGATCATGGAACAGCAGTTGGGTATAAGGATCTCAAGAAGAGGCAAAAGTCTGTGTGCATGTTAACACTGTTCACGAGATATTTCTATTTGTCCATGGCAGCACACTGTTAGCCCTCTCATAATATGACTTACAGCTCACAGTGCTGCCATGGGGAAATAGAAATATCTTGTGAACCGTGTTGACGTGTGCACAGACCTTGTGTTAACCCTTTCACCGCCAACATCACATTTTAGCACCACAGTGATTTGACACCTATGTCACTAAAAGGCATCAAATTGGGGTCTGTTATTCAAAGACCCTATTGCAGGGGTCGCGCTAGTGTTTTTGAAAACGCGTTTTGCTTATGCGACGTCGGCCAAAAAAAAGCGTAAGGGAAGTAAAGAATCGCGTCAAAGAACAAAATGATAAATCTAAGCTAAAAATAACGAAAGCAAGAAAAACATGCATTTTTATTCACTAACCAGTCATTTTTGGCGATCACGGCGATCCTCAAAGTCGACACGAGCCCTGGGGCGAGTTTCTGTAGATAACAGTCGCCGCGCGAATAACGCTCACGACAAACGGGGCCTAAGAAACTCTTTAGAAAGCGTTTGCGGAAGAATAAGAACCGTATTCACCCCCCTACTAGTTCCGGATAGTTCGCCGCTTGTCACCTTACGACTGAGAGCAAAACGCCATGCGAACTATCGGCAAACGAAGGGTGTTTCTTAGACCGTTTTTGCCGATTTGAGCGAGCGCGACGAAACGTTAGCCCTTGTGAAACTCACCCCTGTTATCACCCCAATGCGCTTACAGTGATTTTCCCGCCACACTGCACTGCGCCTACGTCACAGCAGTACTGAAAGCAGTGGCACTTTTCTATCTGTTCCAATGTTTGGTGTAGCAGAACCACTATACGTGTAGGGACCGTAGGACTTCTAAAGTCTGATTCACCATCTAGACTCAGATGCGATTTTGAGCGGACGTCATTTTGCGTACGGATTACGCGTAAACGCCGTAAAAATGCGTCAGCGATTTTTAAAACGCGTCAAATACGCAAGAAACATGCGTTAGCGCGACCCCTGCTATTGTCTTAGTTTTGGGAAGTAAGGATAGACCTTATTTTATGCATGTCACAGAAGAACCCCCAATACCGCAGATGGATTTTGTTCTCTACCCGGGTAAATGTAATGGAATTTTTTGGCTGAAATATGGCTGGCGGTGAAAGGGTTAAGGAGAGGTGGAATTGTTGATAATTGAGTGTGATAGAGGAGAGTGAACATTGTGTGTGTGTGTACAGTGTGTGTGTGTGTGCGTGTGTGTGCGTGGCACATGTGTGTGTGTGTGTGATTTTTGCATATGTGTGCGTACATTCAGAGAATGAAGATGGTCTACTGAATGCCTACCCCTTTCTTTTTCTTGATTAAGTAACGGTACCATAGTTTACGAACTATAAGGTGCTACAGTGGAACCTCCCTTATAAGACTCCCTCCCACATAAGACCTACTTCTCTGAGACATTGCCCTTTGTTAAATGACCTCCCTTATAGGACCCCTCCCTTATAAGATCTCATTTTGGATGATTTTTTAAGTTCTTGTGAGGGAGGTTCCACTGTACTTTTTACCTAGACTGAGACCCCTGCGCCTTATGCGACTGATAATATAGTAAGAAACTATAATAACAAAATCTGAATTTTGTGTGAAAATTTGGGTGCGCGCCTTATAATCAGGCGCGCCTTATAATCAGGCGCGCCTCGTAGTCCGTATAATATGGTACTTGTTTTGCATAGCTCTAAACGTTGAGATGACGGGCTCGGAAAAGAGCGAACGAGACTGTCCGGCAGCATGGTCGTTATTGGAAGCTTGGTCACTTACAGTTAGTTATTGATCAGCATGCATACTGGCCAGAACGAGAGAGAAGAAGAACGAAGAGAACCCCCCCCACCACCCCGGATCCCCTAATGACACAACCCCCCCACCCCCACCCACACACAGCATAAAGGAAGCCTGAGAGACCAGGCAAAGGATCCACAGAGCAGTTCGGCTGCAGCGCTATTAACCCTTTCGCTGCCAACGTTGCATTTGTGCACCATGATGGTTTACCACCCATGTCACTAAAAGCCCAAATCAGGGCCTGTTATCCAAGGACCCTATTCTCTTCATTTTGGGAGGTAAGGATAGGCCTAATGTTAAACATGTCACAGAGGAATTCCCAATATTGCAGATACATTTTTTTCTCTACCCAGTTAAGTATAATGGTATTTTTGGGCTGAAAAATGTCTGGCCGCAAAAGGGTTAATATAGCGTCGGAAGATGGGGGGCACAGAAGACGGAGTTTCCGCACCCCTTGTGGTGATTGTCCAGATTTTGCGCCCACGGCCGATATTTTGTTGGGCTCGGCTTTCAGCTCTGAGCTGTGTTCTTGATGTTCTCATCCTCAGCTGATGCATTTGTACCACAGTGTTCAAGCGTTTCGGCTGTTGGGATGATCCCTGGAGTCTTTTAGCCAGGGAACGACAACAACATACACATCCCACACTCACATGCTTAAGCATAAAGAGAGACAGACAGAAACAGAGACTGAGAAACACGCAGTCCTTCATTCCATGATTACAGTACAGAGGACCGCCTGATGACACAACCCCTCAAAGCAGAGACAAGAAGCCACAGGCAGACTTGTCCACTGCAACAACCACCTTTTGCTAGAGTGAATGCCCTTGGTAGATGCTTGAGTACTGACCAAACAAGGGAGTAACTCTTGCAGACCTGTTTACTCTACTCTTTTCGAGTAGTATTCAACTCAATTTGGACCTCTACTACTCTTCAAAAATGGAAAAAATATTGCTCTAATTACTTGTTTTCAGTGAACATTGTTTGATGGTTTAATGAATAAAACTACACATTTTGAGCCCAAACTACTCAAATTTCAGCCATCCAGACTACTCAAGACTTGTGTAGGGGGTAAACGGGTCTGCTCTCACCAATAACCCTATTTGAGGCCACTAAATGGCTGCCTTTTTGCAACAAGAGTGAATGCCCTTTTCGGATACTGACCAACAAAGTGCTTCACTCTCGTCGTCTAAGGGCATTAATAACCCTAGTAGTTGCAGTGGCCAATAACCATGGAGCAACATAACAGCTAGCGCTATTGACACAGTGGGCCGAAGATGGCAGGGAGTTAAGGTAGAGGCGGTCCTGTAAACCCTAGTTACCTCCCCTTGGGTGATTATCCAGATTTTGCGGCTTACAGCCAATGTTTTCCTGGGTTGGCTGGCCTCCAGCCGCCATCTTGAATGTGGTGGTTTTGTTATTCCTGCGCGCAACTTGCTCCTTCTCCATGGCAGGGCCTATATTCACGTTGAGATCAAATACCATAGCAACAATGGCGTTGAAGCTTGAAACTGCAGTATGCGAGTCAGCGACTTTTGCAAACATTTTTTTAAAAGAAAAATTAGGGGTGGCCAGTGGCCACAAACTGATAAAACTTGCAAAATGTGACGTCAAAATATAAATGACATAAAGTTTAGAATGACACAAGGTGTTCTAAGTGCTGTATGTCAGCTGAAACACACGAGACGAGAGCTGGGGATCTACCTGATGGTAGAGTAACTTCCCCCGTTTGACCGATTGAAGTAGGCAAGATCACTCCCACATGCCATGAAATTACTCCCCTTGATTATTTCCGAACAATTCCTATTGTGCACAGGTGTTTCC
>CM065702.1:49912581-49922581 GCA_017654935.2 Phymorhynchus buccinoides | reverse complement strand
CAGAGAGAGCGTGTGTGTGTGTATGTATGAGTGTGATGCGTTCGCGCACACAAAGTGTTCCACTCACCAGAGCCTAAGCTACTCAACCGATCATTGCAAAAATTGGCAAATATGTCCTGACGATGATGGATGAAATACTATTTTACCCAAACAGGAAGGCATATAAATGTACTCCCAAAGAGTCCGGAACGATATTTCTTCTTTTTGTTATCGAGCCCAATCTTATTCTCAAAACATTCGATTGTGAATAATAATAATAATAATTGTCTTTCTGTGTGCTTGTTTGTGCGATTTGCAGCATGCGACCCTGTCGAGGAAGTTTGTGGAGGTGATGAACGACTACAACGCCTGTCAGATTGACTACAGGGAGAGATGCAAGGGGCGTATCCAGAGACAACTGGAAATCAGTGAGTTGTAGTGTAGTGTAGTGAAGTGTAGTGTAGTGTACCGACTACAACGCCTGTCAGATTGACTACAGGGAGAGATGCAAGGGGCGTATCCAGAGACAACTGGAAATCAGTGAGTTGTAGTGTAGTGTAGTGAAGTGTAGTGTAGTGTACCGACTACAACGCCTGTCAGATTGACTACAGAGAGAGATGCAAGTGAACACAGAACTGTTTTAATGTCATTAGCTTACATAGCTTAGATGACATGGGGGTGCGAATAGGGGGGAAAAAAAAAGGAAAAATAGAATAAAATCAATCAATGCATAAAAAATAAAATAAAAACTAATGTCTGTCTCGACCATCCAATCATATTCAAATTAAGCATATCAGATTCCCACACTTATACCCTAATAAATTATTCAAGACTTTCCATTAAGAAGTAATGTTGAGATATGCAAGGGACATATCCAGAGACGCCCACAACTGGAAATCAGTGAGTCGTAGTGTGTAGTATTTGGTTGTATTGTGTTGTAAGGTACCGCATAACAACTACAACGCCTACAACTGGAAATCAGTGAGTCGTAGTGCGTAGTATTGGGTTGTGTTGTGTTGTAAGGTACTGCATAACGACTACAACGCCTGTCATCCAGAGACAACTGGAAATCAGTGAGTCGTAGTGTGTAGTATTTGGTTGTATTGGGTTGTAAGGTACTGCATAACGACTACAACGCCTGTCATCCAGAGACAACTGGAAATCAGTGAGTCGTAGTGTATAGTATTTGGTTGTATTGTGTTGTAAGGTACCGCATAACGACTACAACGCCTGTCATCCAGAGACAACTGGAAATCAGTGAGTCGTAGTGTGTAGTATTTGGTTGTATTGGGTTGTAAGGTACCGCATAACGACTACAACGCCTACAACTGGAAATCAGTGAGTCGACCTAACCTCCCTTTGTGTGGTATTGCGTTAGTGTGAGTGTGTGAGTGTGTGAGTGTATGTGTGTGAGTGTGTGTGTGTGTGTGAGTGTGTGTGTGTGTGTGTGTGTGTGTGTGTGTGTGTGTGTGTGTGTGTGTGTGAGTGTGTGTGTGTGTGTGTGTGTGTGTGTGTGTGTGTGTGTGTGTGTGTGTGTGAGTGTATGTGTGTGTGTGTGTGTGTGTGTGTGTGTGTGTGTGTGTGTGTGTGTGTGTGTGTGTGTGTGCATGTGCGTGTGTGCGTATGCAAATGTTCTGAAGTGGGTGTGGCTTGTCTAAGAGTATTTGTTCATCTTGTATGCTGTTAATGTCTGTGTTTCTTTATATGTGATGTTTTTACCCCCACGCTCAAGATGAATTCTTCTTATTTGAAGCCAATAGATTGATTGATCGTTTAATTTGTCTTTCTTCTCAGACTGCTATTGCATTCTGTATATTTCAGATCTTTAGCATTTTGCTGTTTAGGGGTTTCACTGTATGTTTCTGTGTAGAATATTCATAAGATAAAAATTTTCCTGTGGACTGGTATATTTTCTTCTTCTTCTTCTTCGATCGATCAGAAAGTTTCCTGTTGATTATGAGCGCAGATGCATCATGCTGCCATTATGCGCCTAAGTAAGAAATAATTAAGCCCAGCATGTCTGACTTCGGCTGGAGGAAATCTTTTTTGATAGTGTTTCTTGAAAAAAGGCAGGAGAATGGACCGGGTAAGGCAGAAAGATAGTAGATGACAGCAAGCAAAAGGGAAAAGGCAGAGTCAAAGAGAGTGACAGATTAGAAGAAGTTACAAGCACAAAACTTCCAGAAGATGGGGGAACTATTTGTACAAAAGACCCCCCTGGTATCCCCACAGGGGGCAGACCGGAGTATCATTTTTTTTTTTTAGAACAAGAAACGGAAGTTTTGTCGTGGTTTTGGTTTGTAAGCATGCACCCTCACATTGCCTCCGTGACCTTTCTCGGATTCTTCCTAATCTGTTCTGCTGTGAGTCCCATCTATGGTCCCAACCCTACCCCCACCACCATCATCAACCAGCTTAAGGCCTCGTACACAGTTCATGCGTAAATCCCATGTGCTAAGTGAAAGAAAGAAGGGTATAAATTTACGGATTTGGGGAAATTTGGACACGCGCGCAGATATTTTTCCTTCTTTCTTTTACTTATTTTACAGATTTGCGCACGGAATCTCCGCATGTATGTGTATGTACCCTTAGGCCGTGTACACACATAAGCGGATATTCCATGCGGAAACCCGTGCGCAATCCATAAATAAGTGAAACAAAGAAGGGAAAAGATTTGCCCACGTGTCCGAATTTACCCTATATGCGTAAACTTTTATCCTTCTTTCTTCCACTTATTTAGGGTTTTCCGTAGGGAACTTAGCGCGTTTAATGTGAACCCGGCCTTATTCTTTGGCTTCCTTACCTTTTGAACTAGACTTTCGTTGGTGCAACAGTTGGGGGGGGGGGGGGGGGAGGGCAGCAATCCAAGAAACAGCTTTTTTTGAGTGACTACATGCATGCACTAGTGAACTTTACGTTTGCCCTTCACCAGAAAACAAGAATTGCTTGGATAAACACTACTGTTGCTCTTTAAAGCGAAAATGGGGGGGAAATTGATCCAGAGGCAAGAATGGAAGAAGACTGTGAAAAAATATACAGGAAAAACATGATGGCGAGTGCTTGAAGTTACTGTCAGTAGCCTACAGACAGAAAAGACACCAAAAAACATGCAGGTCCAAACAGTAAGCATAATGTGCACATTTTTTTAACAGAATTGGGATGGTGAGAGGAGAGAGAAGGGGGGGGGGGGGGGGGAGGGGAGATAACCAAAAGTTTTACCAAAAAGCCTGAATATACTAAGAGTGAAAAGTCTGCAGCTGACTGAAGCCGGTTTTTTTACTCCCACCCTTTCACCTACACTACAGGTGGGGATCATTGTGAAGTCACTCACTGCCTACTGTTACCATACTTAACCCTTTCACCGCCAAAGTCGCATTTTAGCACCACAGTGATTTAGCACCTATGTCACTAAAAAGGCATCAAATTGGGGTCTATTATCCAAAGACCCTATTGTCTTAGTTTTGGGAAGTAAGGATAGACCTTATTTTATATATGTCACAGAAGAATCCCCAATACTGCAGATGGATTTTGTTCTCTACCCAGGTAAATTTAATGGACATTTCTGGCTAAAATATGGCTGGCGATGAAAGGGTTAACACTTCCCACTAAAAGGGTTAACACTTCCCACCTTCCACCTTTTCACCTTCCAGGCGGGAAGTGAGAAAGTTGGCTTCATTCTTTGCAAGGTTGGTAGGCTGAGAAGTAATCACTCTTCGTATATTCAGGCTTTTTGGTCTTTAGCCAAGCAACTGCTACTTTGGTGGCAGTTTTAAGGTTTTGACGTTCACTTTTATTTATATGTAGTACTTGTAATAAAATAACAAGTGTCATCGTTGGCACATCAAGTTAAAATCCTCCTGACTATTTTTTTCTCTCCAGATTGCTGAAGATAACCCTAACCCTAACCCTAACCCTAACCAAAAAAACCAAGACAGACTAACACACAAAAAGACAGACACGCATGCACGCACGCTTGCATGCACGCACACATTTTTTTAATTTATTATGTAGTACTTGTAATAAAATAACAAGTGTCATCTTTGGCACATCAAGTTAAATCCTCCTGACAAATTTTTTGTCCAGATTGCTGAAGATTGGAGCAATTTAAAAAACCCTAAAAAACCCCAAGACAGACTCGCACACAAAAAGACAGACAAGCACGCTTGCACGCACACACACACAACGCATGCACACGCACACACACACATTATTCCTTTATCGTATCCACATATAATGTGTATCTTTAAGCGTGTATTATGTGTAACTTTTGCTCCTATTCATGCATGCTGAATGTCGGTGTCTTTGTTATTCTGGCACCTGAACAAAATTTCTCCTTGGGAGATAATAAAGTGAATTTGATTTGATTTATTGTCAATAAAGATCATTTTGACTTGACTTGACATACACGCACACGCGTGCACGCACGCACACGCACGCACACGCGCACACGCACACGCACACACACACACACACACACACAGAAGCTCTTTCTTCAATCATGACACACTCCTGCTCTTACACTGGAAGTACAAAACAAGCCAAAAATGACAAACAAGAAAGAAAGGAAAAAAAAGGAAAAAAAAAGCCATGGTAATTGATCACGGAAAGAAACAACCAATAGAAAGGTCAGGCGTTTACGCTAATTACAATAGGCCTTTTTTTCATATATTTTTTTCGCCTCAAGGGAATTAATGAATGCGTGCTGATTTTTTTTGTTTTTGGGGGGGGGGCCAGAAAGAGTTAAAGTGGAGAGAAGGTTAAGTGCTTAGGGATCTTCTTCTGTTTCTCCTTCTTCTTCGATCGCTCAGACAGTTTCCTGTCAATTATGAGCGCAGATGCGTCATGCTGCCGTTATGAATGGCTCGACGTTTCCAGCCCTGTCTAGATTGATCAGCTATAGGGTACAATGAAGGAGGCGTCATGTTATGAATTGTGCTATATTTTTTTAATGTTTTCAGGTTGTTGAACGTTGTTAAGATTCATTGATGCGTGTTTTGCTATACGTGGTCGAACTTTACGCGGTGACGGTCCTGAGATGACCATAGCTGTTGACGGGACTATGATAGACTAACTAATTAACTATGCTGCCGTTATGCGCATAAGTAAAAAATACTTAGGCCCAGCATGTCCGGACTTCGGGTTGAGGAAATCTTTTTGAAAGTGTTTCTTGAAAAAAAAAAAGGGCAGGAGAATGGACCGGGTAAGGCAGAAAGATAGTAGATGACAGTAAGCAATAGGAAAAGGCAGAGTCGAAGAGAGTGACAGATTAGAGGAAGTTACAAGCTTTCAGTTTTACACTAATTTCAGTTTTTTTACCTGAACTTCAGGTGTTTTTTAAATTCATTAAAATAAAAAAATCGACCACAAGCAATTTTGGAGCCTTTTGAACTTGGTTGTTCTACTGGAAATCTCTCTTGGGAAATCTAGAAAACAGCATGGTGATACCATATTGTTTCCAAAGGCAATGTAATCATTTTACAAGGCTTATTGGACTCAAACTGTCTTTGTCCATCATTGCAACTGTCTGTATGTCTGTCTCACTATCCTTCTCTTTTGCGTTGCCCCCCCCCCCCCCCCTCCTGAATCATCCCACGGGGCCAAAGATAGTCTAAAAGGGTAAGATGGATTACTTAAGAGCTCGGCGAACCGGGCTGATAGAGTTATCGTTAGTGGGGACGTGTACACTATTCACAATGCAGGCTATCCAAAAACTCAGACTGGAATTTGAAGGGAGAATTCAACTGGCCTGTCGATGTGTATAATGTGTCCTGTTTAAAAGGGATATAACCAGTGTTTCTGTCCTCACTACTCATATAGGGAAAAGAGACCGGATGCTTATCTTCCTCTATACAGTCTTTGACGGGGCTCTGCCCCTGAGCCCCGCCGGGTCCCTGGGCGGCCCCTGGACCCCTGCCTTTCAGCGTTTTTTCATTTGGGGGGAGTTGCACTCATGCCTTTATTTCCTCAGTGATTTTCGATGAAAAGGGGACAAAGGCTGGGGTTTTGGACGTTGGTATGTTGAGGAGAGTGTTGCATCTTCTTTGCTTGGATGTCAAACTTATAAGGGACTGTAGAAATAAAGCTAAATGTGTTCAAATTCTATTTACTGTACACTTATCTTTTAGGAATGCTTGTTCCATCCTGTAAAATCAAAATCTGAATTTATTATTTTTAACACTCTTCCATTTATTCCGCCCAAATCTGCCCAGCCGGAAGTTGCCTCTGTGTATGCAAGCTGCCCCAAACCGCTCGTAGCTTGCCCTCCACTCTGAGACCCCCTCTGATGGCATTTCCATCACGCACCAAGTTCTGGCTTGTTCTACACACACTATGAAGAAGCTTCTCACTTGCAATGAAGTGATGGTGACTATATGGTGCTCTGTGCGCTTCAAAAGACAGATTTTCCCCGACAATGTGTGAAATAATTTGAACACTAGAAGAAGTGTTTTCTGTAACAAAAGTGAATGCAAGAGGGTTAAATTCCATTATGTCTGTGTTTGTTATTGGTGGGGTTTTGTGGGGGTTTTTAAATAATTTTTTATGCACTGCTACATATTTTCTCATTACCAGTTGTACATCAAACATCCAAGAAGAAAATGGATTTCGCTCTTGATGTCATCACTGAATGGACTTTCTTGATGCTTGAACATTAACAATACAGTGGAACCTCCCTTATAAGACCTTCAAAAATCATCCCAAATGAGGTCTTATAAGGGAGGTAATTTTAATACTTACAAAGAAGGGCAATGTCTCAGAGAAGCAGGTCTTATGTGGGAGGGAGTCTTATAATGGGAGGTCTTATAAGGGAGGTTCCACTGTACTACACCTTTTTTTGGTTTAAGAGAGAGAGAGAGAGAGAGAGAGAGAGAGAGATGCAATTTAATACATGTTTGAAAAAATAAAATAAATAAAAGGATGATGTGTTTGCTTGTTTCAGCCGGCAGAACGACAACCAATGAGGAGCTGGAAGACATGATTGAGTCGGGAAACCCGGCCATCTTCACACAGGGGGTGAGTCAAGTCAAGTCAAGTCAAGTCAAAATGATCTTTATTGACGATAAAGGAATAAGCTAAACAAAGCTTTTTTCCAACCAAAAGTGCTTTCGTTTGTCTACTCCCCCGCAGGTTGTCTCGCTGCAGAGGCAACAAGCAGAAGGAAGATACAGAACATTTGTGTCTAGCATACCCTTGGTGCGTTCTGGACAAAGTCATGGATCCCGTGTGTTCATGGGAGCTGTCGATAGACGGCCGTGGTGGCGCCCTCAGAGGAGGACCTCACTCATGCTGGCTCCGCGACTAAGACTTTATTCATTCCACTGTCGTCAGTAGGGGGGGCTTAGTAGGTGGGTGTCCTGCGCGTGTTAGCTCAAAACAGGCTCCACTGAACTCCACAGAAGTGACTCAGCAGCAGTGCAGCGTCTCCTCTGATGGTTGCCTCCTGACGGCATGGCATAGATTTGCTCGTTTTGGATTTGCTGGTCTCGGATTCCGTGACCTCACAAACTGGGATGCGCATGGGTGCAACTACACAAAATGAAAAACCCTGAAAGGCCGGGGTCCAGGGGTAATGTCCCCCTGCAGCTGAAGCAACAATTGATTTATGAAGGTATTTTAGTTTGCTTTTTCCACCATTTATGCAAATGCTTATTTTAAAGTGTTTGAAAAAATACAGTAGACACACCAAGATCTTGTTTGACAAATTTAAAGAAAAAGGAACTTTTGTGGTAAAATTCAAAAACAGGATATCCTTGTACACCAGGAAAAGTCGCAGCCATGGATACGGCTGCGAGTTGTGATTCTGAGTGATCGGCGCGGGAGTAGCGCCACACTCACTGGCTGTGCATGGCCCAGAAGATGGGACTGAAGACAAAGTCTAGCCTTGTGTGAACCTTAATCCTCAGAAATCGGAATGTGTCGGCTGAATGCAGCGGGGAGACCAGTGAAAACTGAACACCGGACACATATGTACCTCGCCCATTAACCCTTTAACCGCCAGCCATTTTCATGAAAAAAAAATCCATTAAACTTACCTGTGTAGAGATAAAAATCTGTCTGTAATATTGGGGATTCCTCTGTGACATAATTAAAGTAAGGCCTATCCTTACCTCCCAAAATTAAGAGGATAGGGTCTTCAGATAACAGGCCCCGATATGATGCCTTTTAGTGGCATGGGTGTTCAACCATTGTGGTGCTAAAATGCGACATTGGCGGTGGAAGGGTTAATATGGCCATATAGCCTGGGAACGCAAGAGGAGTATGAACTTACTAGCTTTCTGTTAGTGTAAAGGGTATTTTCAAGAGAGAAACTTGAAACTTGAAAAAAAACTTTATGACGCAAGGATTGAGATTTTAAGCCAAGCCCATTCTTACAATCTGTCCTTGGGACGTAAACAAGACGAAGACAAAACGATCAGGCAACATAATTATATGGGCATACATAACGAGTCAAGGCATCAGTAAACAGAGTTGGAGCAGAACAAAATAACCAAACAACTAGAAGTTCAAAAGGGAAAAAACAACTACATGAATTTATGAACACCATTAGGCCGTGTACACACATAAGCGGATATTCCATGCGGAAACCTGTGCACAATCCATAAATAAGTGAAACAAAGAAGGGAAAAGATTTGCGCATGTGTCCGAATTTCCCCTATATGCGTAAACTTTTGCCCTTCTTTCTTCCACTTCTTTAGGGTTTTCCGTAGGGAACTTGCGTGTCTAATGTGAACCCGGCCTAAGTGTTTCAACATGTGTAATGGCTGGTACCCACGTGTCGTCATATCCGGCCACAAGGAGCGTGCCATATTAAGGGAGACCGCCATCTTAGTCAGTAACTTTGTTTGAAAAATGCCAGATCGATGCTGTTTACACACAAATCTGACTAAGATGGCGACACTTCCGTTGGATGCGTACGCAGGTGGGGGGGGGGAGCCATAGTTAATAAATTTTGAAAATCATACACATGAATAGATAGTCATACACACAACTAGATAAGTTAATAAACAGAAGTTCAAGCTGAAAAGAGGAAAAAGCAACATGAATTTATAAAGAGCATTTGGAGAAAATGAAAACGAAAACAACATTTTATTTAACCAGGGAACATGAGATAAGCAAGTTACATGCTTTTTTCCACCCAGCCCTGGGGGAAAATAAAGTAGATCAAACAAGAAAGCTAAATAATAGATGTACATGCAGAAATTAGAAGAAAGGGGAGGGAGGAGGGGGGAAGAGGCATAGAGGATGGGGGAAATTTGGGGATCATAAAATCAGCAAGGGATAACACTCCTCAGCATTATTATTATCAGTAATAGTATGATAGTAATAAACAAATCAAGTGATATCATACAAAAGTATCAAACAAATATGTTATCACATATTATATCGAAATCAGCAATCATAGATATCATCATTCAAGTGACTTAATATGTATCCACATCTTCTGATGCGGGTTTTGTATACACAATAATAGAATGGTTATCTGGATACAGTTGACCTGTTAGGTTAGGTTAGGTTAGGTTGGGTACATTATAGTCACAGAGGCGACTCTGTGAAATTCGGGTTGCTCCCACCTGGAGAGCGCGTTGCAGCCAGAGGCGCGTCACACAATTAAAAATAATAAATTTGCATGCGATTTTTGTGTGACTGATGAGGAAGGAAGGGAGGGGGGTAAATGTTGACCAAATGACAACTTTTTCATTGCCACTGGGTTTAACGTGTGCTGAGTGCATGAGCAAGCACACAGGACCTCGGTTTATCGTCTCATCTGAAAGACTGTTTTCTTTTAGTCTCTGAAATACAATATTTTGATACGCGTTTTTGAAGGAAGTAATGCTGCTTTTCAGCACACAGACAGAGAGAGAGAGGAGAGGCGAGTGAATGAATGCGTGCGGTGATAGGCAGCTATGCCCTTGTACATAATTTATTATTGACTGGACCACTAGCTGGTTGGGGACAACAGCTGAGGCTGTGTCGTAAGCATCTGTGCTAGTCTATGATTAGGACCCGTCAGAGAGGGACCATA
>CM065702.1:49895081-49905081 GCA_017654935.2 Phymorhynchus buccinoides | reverse complement strand
GTCTGACTTCGGCTGGAGCAAAGTTTAAATGGATGAAAATCAACGTTGAATACAGAAAACGGTGGAGGTTGAAGTGCTCAATCTGCAGTAAAAAAGGCAAGACTGAACAAAAACAAAAACACGGAAAGAACCGAGAAATTAAGAGGAGGGTGTGTGTGTGTGTGTGAAGGGCCAGCCACACGTCAGCTAAAATCGCACGACTGTATGATACGATTCGATCGCGTGATCTCGAAGCGCGAAGCGCATTTGTTCTTGGAGACCACGTGATGGAATCGTATCGTACGATTTTAGTGGACGTGTGGCTGGCCCTTTAGTCTGCATCTTTGCCGTCGATTGGGGTTTTTTCGTTGCCAAAGCGAATGTCTGTTTTCTGATTACGTTGATGATAAGTATTTTTGTTGTAGTTTTTTTTGTTTGTTTTTGTTGCTGCGTTGGTTTGATTGATGGGTCGTTTGTTTGAGTTGCGTTTGCTGCTCAGTTTCGATGTTTATTGATGCGGTTATGATGATTGGTTTGGGACAGAGGTGGAGTTTAGCAACCCCCCCCCATCCCCATGAACACCCTACCCACACCCTCCTTAACCCTTTAACCGCCAGCTGTTTTTCAGCCTCCAGATACCATAAAGCTTAACTGAGTAGAGAAAAAATTTGATCTACAATATTGGGAATTTCTCTATGACATGTTTAACATTAGGCCTATCCTTACCTCCCAAAATAAAGAAAACATGGTCTTTGGATAACAGGCACTGATTTGATGCCTTAGTGACATGGGTGTTAAACCAGTGTGGTGCATAAATGCGACATTGGCAGTAAAAGGGTTAATGTTCTCAGTTTTCCGTCTCAATGTGTGATTCTTTCCTGTGTCGTTCTTTGTTCGCTCAGACAGTTTCCTGTCGTATGAGCGTAGATGCGTCATGCTGCCGTTACGCGCCTAAGCTAAGAAATAGTTAGGCCCAGCATGTCCGACTTCGGCTGAAGAAATCTTTGTAAGAATTTATAATTTTTTAAAAAGGCAGGAGAATGGACCAGTGAGATAGAAATATAGCAGATAACAGTAAAGCAAAGAGAAAAGGCAGAGTCAAAGAGAATGACAGAAGTTACAAGCACAGAGCTTCCAGAAGGTGGGGGAACTATTTGTGCAAAAGACCCCCCCCCTGGTATTCCCACGGGGGGTTCCTGTGTCATGAAAGTAACCCTAACTTAATCTTAACCCTTTTCTGAAACCGGAGCAAGGCAGAATGCCGGATCCCCGTTGACAATTTGAAGCTAGGAGATTGGGGGTAGGGGTGAGGGGTGAGGAGGAGGTTGTTGCTAAATTCCACCTTTGTTTTTGTTGTTGTTCTTTGCGTCGTCTTTTTTTCTCTGTTCTTTTCTTTCCATTGATGTGTTGAGGGAAAAGTTGTTGCTTTTTAGAATGATTTGAGTTGCTTTAGTCCATATTATGTCAACTTTGTGCAATTTTTGTGTTCTTGTTAGTGCATACGCCTTTGTTACTGTTTCTTCGTCTTCTTCGATCGCTCAGACAGGTTCCTGTCAATTATGAGCGCAGATGCGTCATGCTCATGCTGCCGTTATGCGCCTAACTAAGAAATAGTTAGGCCCAGCAAGTCCGACTTCGGCTGGAGGGAAATCTTTTTGAAAGTATGTCGTGAAAAAAGGCAGGAGAATGGACGGGTGGTAAGGCAGAAAGATAGTAGATGACAGTAAGCAAAGGGAAAAGGCACAGAGTGGCAGATTAGAGGAAGTTACAAGCACAGAACTTCCAGTAGGTGGGGGAACTATTTATACAAAAGGCCCCCGGTATCCCCACGGTGGGGGGGGGGGGGGGGGGGTTACTGTTCCTATCCTTCGCTTCTTTGCCTTTGGGCGTTTCTTTTTTTTAAGCGTATAGGGTTGTAAGCAAGAAAACATGGTACAAATTGCTTTTGTGAGAAGAGCATGCACACATGCGCGGTGGTGTGCGTATCTGTGGATACTTTGCATTGATTATCATTATATGCGTGGCAGACTTTTTCTTATCATTTTTTTGTATGTGATTCGTTTCTTTAGTGTGTTTTGTCGTTACTTTCTTTTCTTTTCATGTTGGTAATAGTATTGTTTTTGTTTTAATTTTTATTTGAGAAATCGGTTTATTAGAGGATGGGCGCAAGGTTTTTCATGCAGAGGTGGTGTAGAATTTGAAGCGTTTTGTATACGATGGGGCAAGCGCTTGTGCAAAAGCAGTGGTTGATTATCATGTCCGTTGTTTGTTGTTGTTGTTGTTCCCTGGCTTAGCGACTCCAGGGATCATCCCAACAGCCAGAGCACTTGAACAATTCAGTACAAATGCACCAGCTAGGGATGAGAACATTACGTGTGTGTGACCGTTTTTGATTACCCCGCCATGTGGGCAGCCACACTCCGTCTTCGGGGGATTTTAGACTGATGATGTTATGCTGGGAGCTTGTCATGGCTTAAGACAATCCCCGCACAACCATTCAGAGTATAGCAACACATTTTGATGTAGCCTTGGCGTTCAACTGGTCTGACACAGCCTCATGCCAAGGCAGCATGTCCGTTTAAATTTTGTTTTCTCTCAATCAAGTGGCGGTTCCAGTCCTCTTCCTTTGCTGCTTTGTATTATTTATGTTTTCTTTTCTTTTCTTTCTCTCAGCTCCTACTTTCTTGCTTGTCTTTTCCCCCTTGCTTTTTTGTTTGTTTGCCTTTGTCTTTCTCGGCTCTAAAGCTTCTTTGTTTGTGCTGCGTTTTTTGTTTGACGTATTTCTCTTGTGACTCGATTTTGCCGACGTTTTTTTCACTCGCCCATCGCCATTCTTTTTTCTTTGAATTTTCATTAGAAAGCAAATATTTCAATAGCTTTAACTTTTTCATGGCAAATGGAACAATGTCATTGCTGTTCAACTGAGAGAGAGAGAGAGAGAGAGAGAGTGAGTGTTCGTGTGTCTGTGTATGAGAGCGTGAGTGTGTGGCGTGTGTCTGAAAGAGAGAGAGAGAGAAAGAATGATTTAGGAACACTGTCTGTAAGAGGCTATACCTAATTAAATGTAAAGCTAACCACAGAGAGAGAGAGAGAAAGAAAGAGAAAGAAAGAAAAAGAGAGAGAAAGTTAAAGGCTTCACCGTATATCTCAACTCTGTGTGTGTCTGTCTCCTGTGTGGTATGCTTTTTCGTTTTGTGTGCGCTTGCGTGCTGATGCATGCATGTATGTATATGTGTTACCGTATACCTCAACTCTGTGTTCTGTGTGTTAAGCTTTTCGTGTGCGCTTGCGTGTTGATGCACATGTATGTATGTATGTATGTATGTCACTGTATACCTCAACTCTGTGTGTGTCTGTCTCCTGCGTGTTATGCTCTTTGTGTGGGCTTGCCTGTTGTATGTATGTATGTGTAGCACTGCTCTCCCCTCTCTTCTCCTACCCACAACCATTAACCCTCTATGCTGTTGTTACCCCCCCTTGCTGTTTCAGAAACTGATCGCCATCATAATTTGTCTCCTAATCCTGGTGGCTGTGGTGGTCATCATCATTGCCGTGTCGGTCCCCACGTGAAAAAAGCCCCCCCCCCCTCCACGCGTGGACAAAAACCAAAATAGATTTGGTGACATAGAGTGTACACCCGGGCCCAACCTTTCTTCCTTCGCTTTCTTATCTTCTTTCCTAATCTTGATAATTCCATTCCTTTTTTAGTGTTTGTTACTTACGCCAGTCTTGCTATATTATTCCATCTCTTGAGAACTACAGTTTCTTTTAATTGTTGTTGTTGTTGTTTTATTTTCCCGTAATGGTGGGGTTTTGGTAATTGTAGAAGGGGGGATTGGAAGTGTGGGGATGGGTGTGGGGGCGGGTGATGGTGGTGATGGATGAATTATCGCGTGAAAAAGAGTAGGGTGTTGTTAAGGGGGGGGGGGGGGGGGGGGGGGGCAGTTTTTTTGGTAACATGAGATCAGTGGACATTTTAAAAATTTGTTTTTAGCAATATTTACTAGGGAAGGGAAAGGTTGAGGTGGGGGGGGGGGGGGGGGTCTTTGTCTTCCTCTTCTCTCTCTGTCGGTCTCTTTCTCTCTCTCTGTCTCTCATCCTTTCCTCTTTCTCCCTCTCTCTCTCTGTCTGTTTCTTTGTCTGTCTGTCTCTCTCTCTCTTGCTTGACTTCCGTTCAGTCACTTTCTGCACCCACCCTACCGCATTCTACAACCCTGTCATATTTCTCTCTCAGCATTCCATTCCATCCTGTCATTCTCTGTTTACGCGCAAATTACTTTTCGAACATTTTAGAACATTTTTTGGATGTATTCTTCTCTCTTTTTTTTTGAATTTTTGTTGTTGGATTGTTGTGTAAGAAGATGGTCACTGACTAACATGTATACCTCTCTTCCTGTCATTGATGGACCAAATGTTGTTAGTTCCTGAGGGAAGCGACCGAAATTAATATTATTATTATTATTATTTTTTTTAATGATTCTTTATAGTGGTTGATGTTGTGGAACAAAATATTGTCTTGATACTCGTTATTGTTTTGTTGTTGTGTTTTTTTCTAAATTATTATGATTATTGTAGTTATTGTTGTGCCTTTTTGTCTCTGGAGATGATACATTACATTACCAATGCAATGCATTGCAATACAGAGTCATGTAGCTGAACGCATTAGCACAATGGAACTGTGTGGGACGTTGATTTTGCAGGCGGTTGACTATTGTAGGATGCGTTAGAGAGCATTTGTTGTTCTGCATGCGCGTACGGTATCTGCATGATAGATTCAAAGTTGTGGCATTTTGTTTGTGAAGATTATGCTTATAACTTTAACTCTGAAACTTATTCATCAGGTTCAAATTGTTTTCAGATCTAGGATTTCACCCAAAAGTTTATTTTTTTAAAAGATTATGGAGTATCTTCCTTTTAAAAAAAATTCTTTTGATATTGAGATTTTGTTTGAAAGCTGTGAAATATTGTAACAACCATTAAACATTACAGATTTCTGAAATTGGTTAGTTTGCAAGCCATAATTGCAGTGTTTTTTGTTAACTCGGTTAATGACGCATCTGCATGTTGATTTAAAGTTGGGTTTTGTGTGTGTGCGCCTGGAATCAAGCATTTTTCTTCATGTCATTTTTTTTAAGTGCTTGCAGTCGAAATCTTGTTGACTTTTTATTATTTGTGTATGTGCGTGTGTATGTATTTTGTGTGATTGTTTTTGAAATGGCAGCGATTTGCCATTGTCTGTTTTGAATGATTGCGTTTTAGTCATGTGTCGAAAAGTTATGTTGACGCGTGACATGGCGTATGGCATGAAGTGTCTGTTAGTTTTTAACGTGTTTTTCTGTGTTTGATACTGTTAACTTGTTCTCCTAATAAGTTTCTGTTGGACGCCATTTTGCTGTAATTAAGATTCTATCTGAAGGACGCTGTGTGTGTATTCCTTTTTCTTTTCTTCAAATAAAAAGTACTGTTATAACATGCATTTCAGGAACTGTTTGTGTCACAATTTAATACTCCCATCGTTTTCCCGTTCTCTAACGTTTTCCTTCTGTTCCACCACTCTTTTTTTCCGCAGTCTCTTTTTAGCTCCCTCTTCAACGTCTTTGACACGATTTTCTCCTGTATTCTTTAAGTATAATACAACATGTAAAAATAGATCATTAACTTTTTTTTTGTCCCTTCCGTTTTGTCAATTCAAAAGAAGTTGTTACTCTTTCTGGTTGTTGTGTGCGTTTTTGAAACTAAGATTAGATTTTCTGTATTCTTTTGAACATTTCAAGTGACTTAGCTGCAAGCGCGAGCTGGCTTGGTCACGAAGATTGAAATGCCCGTACATCCTTGCAGTGGCCTAAATAAAAATCTCCCAGGGCTCCCAGGGACCCCCATTTGGGGGTCTATGAAGTACTAAAATTCTCAAGAACCCTCTAGACGAATGTGCAGGGAGTCCCAGGGATGCACTAGAAAAATTCTTTTTACATTCGCAATGCCACTGGGACCCTATATCCCGCCTCTAGGACCCTCTATGCTGTAAGTGAAGGAGTCCCTGGGACCCCTTGTTTTGCGGGACGATTGGGAGCCCTGAGTCAACTGGAACTGACCCTCCTTTTTTCAGTCTTTTATCTCCCGTGAGGGTGCCAGACTGATTAGCCGAGTGACCATGGGCCCCACGGAGGAGAAGATTATTAAGATGCTTTTGCTGTGGGGGTTTTGTTGTTAAAATATTGGCTTAACAAGAAAGCATTTTGTATGTCGATATCAAAGTCAGGACAATGCGTACACATCTACATTTTGATTTGATTAATAATAATAATAATAATTTTATTTCATATAGCGCTAAAATCCATACAGTAGTATGCTCGATGCGCTTTACTACAAAAGCAACATTAAAATCAACATTAAAAACATGCATTAAAATCGACAAGATGGTCATGCTACCAACATTCCAGTGCAAAGAAATAAAGTAACAAAATAACATGATTCTCGCTCACAAAGACATCATGATTCATCCTATTATGAGGGTCTTCAAGTAGTGGTTGGTATGCATGAATTGAATTACGGACCAATTTTTTTCAGATTTTTTGGTCACCAAGTGATAGTTGAAAAACTTCGTTTTCTTAACCAATTTAAAATAAAAGAAATTGTGTGTATGTTTGTATGTTACATTAATGATTTCCCTCTGTCTTAAATCCAGCGTGTGTCTGTTATGTATCTGAGGGTTGGACTAAATGTAGCAAAGAGTTGTATGGTCCCGATTTCATTATCTGCATGTTTTGTTTTTGTGTGTGTGTGTGTGTGTGTGATATTAAAGAAAATGTGCAATACTGGGTATCTTAGAGTGTCCGAGGCTATCTTTCTTTGTTTCATGCTTTTTCATTCTTTCCGTTTTTCTCCATGTTTGCGTTGTTGTTTCTCTTTTATTTAACCCTTTCACCGCCAGCCATTTTTCAGCCAAAAAAATCAATTAAACTTACCTGGGTAGGAACCAAAATCTGTAATTCCTCTGTGACATATTTAAAGTAAGGCCTATCCCCACCTCCCAAAATTAAGAGAATAGGGTATTTGGATGACAGACCCTGATTTGATGCCTTTTAGTGACATGGGTGTTAAATCATTGTGGTGGAAAAAATGTGACGTTGGCGGTGAAAGGGTTAATACGTTCTTTGTGCATTCTCTTTCATGTTTTTTCATTCTTCTTTACTCCATAGATATATATATATATGTGCAAATTGTGTTGGCATGAACAAGAGAGCTTCACAATAATTTATTGGATGCAGAAGAATTTTTTTATATTTTTTAATTAATTATTCTTAATATAAGAATAGGTATTGGTAGATTAGTAATTCCTACTTTTGCCTTAAGTTGAGGATACAGATGTCAGAAAAGAGCAATACTGGGGGTTTTTTGGTGATAGAAAGGCAATAGGGGACATTTCAGGACAATCAATTTGGTGATCAAATCATGCTAGTCAGCTGTTCAGTTTAGACTAGACTCGTGTTTTTCCCCAGATTGAAACTTTTCTTCTTCTCATTGCTGTTGAACATTTGCTTCTGAGTGATGTCAAGAGAGTGTGTTGTGAGAGGCTAAAATGTGAGTGTGAGTGTGTGTGTGTGTGTGTGTGTGTGTCAGGCGAAGTACTTTTCAGCAAATTCTCTTAATTACCTGGCCAGAGGCCGGGGATTTGCGATTGGTTTGTGTGTGTGTGTGTGTGTGTGTGTGTCTGTGTATCGATTATCTTAAAAACTACTGTTTGGACTTTGATTAAAATTGGCAGAGGGGTAGACAGCTTGAAAAGGAAGTTTGACCTTGAAAACCGAAATTTCTTTCTTTGGGCTATGTAATTTCCCCCCAGCTTTATTTCGTGAACTAGTGAACAGAATCGCTTCAAATTTTGTGTGGTGGTGTACCATGGTGCAAGGAAGTTTGTATAAAAGTTCAGCTGTATCTCGTGAACTACTGAACAGAATCGCTTCAAATTTTGGGCTATGTATTTTATGCGTTCTGTAAGGGTGGAAAGTGGTGTGTTTATTTGGGGGGGGGGGGGGGGGGGGAAGAGAGGACATAACTCGGTGCAAGGAAGTTTGTATAAAAGTTCAGCTGTATCTCGTGAACTACTGAACAGAATCGCTTCAAATTTTGGGCTATGTATTTTATGCGTTCTGTAAGGGTGGAAAGTGGTGTGTTTAAGGAAGGGGGGGAGGGGGGGGGGGGACGGGGGGGTGGGGGGTGGGGGGGGGGGGGGGGGAGAGGACATAACTCTGGCCGGGTTGCATTGTCACAATGCGTTGCTGCCACTCGGCGATGCCCTTGTTCTTTTTTTTTTAAAGTGAATGTAGAAAAACAAATGTCAGAAGGGAGTTTTAAGCTGGAGGAGATACTCTTTTCTCCCATTTTTTTAATTTTTAACAGTTTTATGAAGTCCTTTAAGAACTCTTCTAGCACCATGGGCGAACGCAATCGCGCCCAAGAAAGACATTACTCTACACTCCCACCAAATGCAAAGACATTCATTCAGTGCTTAACCCTTTCACCGCCAATGTCGCATTTATGCACCACAATGGTTTAACACCCATGTCACTAAAAGACATCCAATCCAGACCTGTTAACGGAAGACCCTGTTTTCTTAATTTGGGGAGGTAAGGATAGGCCTAATGTTATGTATGTCAACGAGGAATTCGCAATATTGCAGACATATTTTTCTCTCTACACAGTGAAGTTTAATGATATTTTTGGGCTGAAAAATGGCTGGCGGCGAAAGGGTTAAGGCACCCTGCCATGTGTTTATATCTACTTTCAGAGATTATGTCACTGTTTCTTCCCTTGAGGCAATGCAGGCACGCTCGAAGAAATACATACTCCCCTCTTGTCGGTTGAGATGCAACGGACAACCAAGAATAAGATGTAAGGTATAAAGTACTTTATAAGTCACAGAGGCGACTGTGAAATTCGGGTTGCTCCCACCTGGAGAGCGCGTCGCAGCCAGAGGCTCGCCACCCAATTTTTGTGTGTGTGTGTGTGTGCATGCGATTATTGTGTGACTAATGAGGAAGGAAAGGGGGGGGGGGGGGGGGGGGTATATTTTGACCAAATAACTTTTTCGTTGCCACTGGGATTAACGTGTGCTAAGTGCATGGGCACACGGGACCTCGGTTTATTGTCTCGTCCGAAGGACTCCACGTTCAGACCGTAAGGCGTAGTGCAAAGTGAGAGGAAAAATCCCCTGTACCCAGGTTCGAACTCGGGGTTTACTTGACACGAGGCGAACGCTTTACCTCTGTGCCACTCTACGCCATGTCAAACAAACAAAAAACCCCACATGGCACTAGAAGAGTTAAGAGGAGGAATCATCCTTATCATCATAAAGGGCTCTTTACTACCCCTTGAGCACACCAAGAGACATCATCTCCTGAACCTCCACCCCCACCCACCCACCCCAAAAAATAAAATCAGAGAAAACTCTTTTCCCCCAGTACCATGCCTGGTATCTTATGCGAGAACAATTACGGTACTGTGCACACAGGCGTGCGTGCGTGCGCACACGAGCATAAACCGTGTGTGTGTGTTTTGGGCGTGTGTGATGACTTAGCGGTGGCAGGCGTCCCCAAATTGGAGACACTGTTTCTCACACCCTCCCCCTCCCCCTCCCTCCCTTGACACCCCCAACCACACTCCCACACCCCCTCTCACAGCCCAGCATCAGTTTGGTTGGTTATTGATTTGTGCTTGCCGGCTTGCCAAGCCTCCTTCTTTCGGCGTCTGATCGATGCGTTCCCGTATCTATGTGTCGCCAATTATTAGGGGCATATAGAGACGGGGGGGGGGGCACAGTGAGGGTCACCCAGGGACACATAGAGATGGGAACATAGAGGCACATAGAGAAAGGGGAAGGGCACAGTGAGGGTGAACATAGATACAGGGACACATAGAGATGGGAACATAGAGAAAGGTGAAGGGCGCAGTGAGGGTGGCACATAGAGATGGGAACATAGAGGCACATAGAGACGGGGGGGGCGCAGTGAGGGTGAACATA
>CM065702.1:49872581-49887581 GCA_017654935.2 Phymorhynchus buccinoides | reverse complement strand
TTTTTTTGACGGTATACACTTTCATGCATTCTTCGTTTTTTGGAAGGATGGTTTAGAAGTGTATTTCTGGCAAATGGTCAGCTAGTAAAAGCAAAACTTTGAAAGAACTGAATCATGTTCACATTGAAGTATCTTTTTCTAACCATCTTAGTTTTTATTCAAAACCATCCAAAGTCCTCGACCTTCGAGCATCAACGCTTTCCAACATACTGGAAGCTCAGGTGAAAAGGGGTTAAAATTAAGAGCTCTTGGAGTGTCAGTCAAGCTCTTGATTTAAAAGAAGAAAAAAAAAGAGTGACTCAACAGTGAAAATGAGAAGCGTGTTGTAAAACCTGTTAACAAATTTAAATCTTCGAAAGTCTCTGAGTTTTAAGATCATTTGGTTAAGAGATTGTTCAAACAAAATTGCCGACATAGTGACAGTGTTTGTGGGTTTTTCTCTCGGAGCTTCATTATTAATAACTTTTCTCTTTCTGATGTAATCTGTTCGAAACGTTTACCTTCAAATCATGTATTTGCTTATGTAATGCAGATAATGATTTTATTGTATTAAGTGTATGCAAATGTTTGAACGCAACGCACTTTGACTTTGCATGTTGTTGCATTTTCCTCCCGTTGTTGTGCAAACGTGATTTTTTCGTCGTAACTAAAAAAAATTAAAAAGAAAATGGTGATTGGCTGGTTGTATGCAGCATTTTGTTCTCGCGTTGGTTTTGCTGTCTCAGTTCGTGCCATTAGAGAGATATCGGCACCTGACCCCCCCCACGTTCCTTATTCCAGCCTGAAATTGGATCGCCTCCCTTTGTTGCACCCTTTTTAAAAAAAAATGATACTGCTAGAACTGTCTGGTTTCCGTTTTCCTATTTCTGCTTCTATGGAAAACCTAAGTTTGGGTAGGAGTTTGGAATAGGGAAAAACACGCGTACGCATGCGCACACGGGAACGGAGACATGGACACGCATGCATGCGTCCACACATACACACACAGACGCACAACACACACACACACACATACATGCATGCACACACACACACATGCACACACACACACACACACACACACACACACACACACACACACACACACACACACGCACTCATACTTGCACAAGCACACACAACGCACACACATACTCGCTGTGAGGATTGAACCCCAGTACTTTCAGCCAATGCTAACCGTTTTCTGAGCAAAATGGTCTCTTTAGAAATCTGTCTCTGGGTGAGCCTCTCCTGTTGTTATGGACTACCTACCTACCTACCTACTGGACACCTATAGTTCTCTCTCTGTGTTTGTGCTTTCTCTTTACCGTATGGAATATACACACAGACACTCGTGCGCACGCACACATAGTCACAGAAGTGTAAAGGGAAGAGAATGCACTTAGTGCAGGGGTGCATGTGGGTGTGCCTGTAGCCTTCTTCTTCTTCTTCGACCGCTCAGACAGTTTCCTGTCAATTATGAGCGTGTATGCGTCATGCTGCCGTTATGCACCTAACTAAGAAATAGGTCCAGCAAGTCCGACTTCGGCTGGAGGAAATGTTTTTGAAAGTGTTTCGTGAAACAAGGCAGGAGAATGGGCCGGTAAGGCAGAAAGATAGTAGATGACAGTAAGCAAAGGGAAAAGGCAGAGTCAAAGAGACTGACAGATTAGAGGAAGTTACAAGCGCAGAACTTCCAGTGGGGGAACTATTTATACAAAAGACACCCCCCCCGGTATCCCCACGGGGGTATTCAGGCAATTTGATGCTGGTTCAGGCAGTGGTCTGCCTGAAGATATAGTGCTCTTCTCAGGCTCTTTTTTTGCTCTTAAATTGACCGTTTAGCAAGGGTTATGATGGAAAGTTCAGGCAAACGCTTCGGTCACCCGCATGTACCCACGTTGGTGTAGCTTGTCATGTGCTGCAGTTGTTTCCCTTAGAAATACTGTCATATGTACGTGTACACACACACATACGCACACGCACATGCACACACACGCACACACAGACAACACACACACACACACACACACACACACACAACACACACACACACACACACACACACACACACACACACACAGAGGCATGCAATTGCACTCACGCACGCATATTGTTTTAACCTTCTCATCAACTGTATTTCTCCATGTGTTAGTGAGTGTCTGTGTGTATGTAAGTTAGAAGAAGAAAAAAAAATGCGTGTTAAAACTTAAGGCGGTTAACCCTAAAACAATCAGCAATCATGATGCCCTCAAGTAAGTGTTGTTCCGCCTGGGATAATGTATGCGTTTCAAAGGGTTAACCCATGCATTGACCTTTTGTTTTTTGTTTTTTCTTCTTTTTTGTTGTACTGTCTTCTGTACCATTCAACATACAATTCTCAGTTACATCCATTAGAAACGGTGAAAGGTATTGTCGATATGTATGTGTACAATAATTAATCGTCCTATGATATAATTATGAATTATTTATTATGAATTTACCAAATGATTGATTGATTGATTGAGAGTCTCCAGTGTTGACGGAAGGCTGTCGCTCAATATGTTAATATAATTATTAAAGAGCTCAATATGTACAGAATAACAGTCGAATATTTTCCATTTTTGATGATTCCTTTCTTCTTCTTTTTTTGGTATAGTAGGGCCACATTTATGTATGTATTATGATAATTATATTTGTACGCCCCCTCCCCCCCCCCCCCCCCCGCCCCCCCCCCCCCCCCCCCCAAACGCCCCCCCCCCCCCCCCCTCCTCCCCCATGAGAAGATAATTTTGTGCCGGATGGAATTGAATAAAAGCTTCTTCCCACTGTTTGATTATCTTCCCTTTTTGGAAAATATCAGTGGCCACTAAACTAACCAGTTAATGTTTTTAGAATGGTTTGGTTATGTGTCATTTTAACGTTGGCGTGTGTAGGTGGGTGTGCGTGCTATTTTAATAATAATAATAATATTAACCTTCAAAGCAACAACCTTTTTCTCTTTTTTTTAACTTGTACTTTCCTCATTACCGCCCACTGTTTTCGTTCCACGCAAAATCCCCAAAAAACCTTATTCCAAGCTTCTGTGAATAAAAGCTATGGATGTTCACAGATTTACCAATAAATCACTTCCAGTTTAAAAAAAACAAAAACAAAAATAAAAACAAAGTAGGTTCTTTGGCAGAAAAAACCCAAGCAAAACTTTTTATCTGAGTTTGGTATGAACCTAATAATTGATAGCAAGGTTTCCCAAGTCTAAATAATAATTCTGATGATATTGAATTCAGTGATTTCTTTGTCAAGGGTACAGTGGATAAAACAAATAGTATGGACAAGTTGTTTTAATTAAGACGTTCAAATACTAACAAACGAAAATGTTTCTTCTCTGACAGGATTGTTCAAGATTGGAATAACTTGCCAACTAACATCAAACAGGCACCTAATATTAACACTTTAAAAAATCTTCTGGACCAGGATCCTAATATAATAAGAGCTTTCAATTTTTGGGATGATTGAAAATGAAAGTCCATTCCAAATTTTTTATAAATTAATTCAGACTAGTTTAGCTTAGGATTGCGCAATCATTGTGAAACTTAATCAAATTAAACAATCAAGAAAGGGTGTAAAAGGGCAGAGAGGCCCAGGTCAGGTCAGGTCAGGTAGTTAGGACATTAGGCCTCGCGACCTTTTCACTGTCCTGTCATTTTTTAAAAACTTTTGCACAGCTGAGAGGTTTTTATATTTTGTTCGGCAAATCTGCCTTTTAGTCATGCTCATATTGTAGTTTTGATATGTTGGTGTATCCACCAAGGAGGTTTTTGAATTGTGTTAGATTCTGTGCTCGTTTAATATGTGCAGGAAGAGTATTCCAAAACTTTGTTACTCTGTTAGAAAATAATTTTTTTCTAATATTAGTTCGGTTATACTGGGCTAGTATTTTTAAATCACTGTTACAGGTTCTTGAGTCAGTTGTTAGCTGGAACAAAGATTTATTAGTATTGTTATCACTGTGAAAAATTTTGTATGTATTTATCAGATCCCCACGAATTCTTCTGTATTTCAGAGATGATAATTTCAACTTCCTTAGTCTGTGTTCGTAATCAAGGTGACCAACGCCTTTAATCAATTTTGTTGCTCGTCTTTGGACCCTTTCTAATGCTGCTGATTGCCTTTTTTAATAATCGGACTCCAGACCTGATTTCCCACTTCTAAGTTGTGACTGTTAAGTAATCTTGCTGTGAAGCATAGACATAAGAGAGGAGACGCAGACGAATCAGCCGTTAGCCTTTATCAAGGTAGGGTTGTTGTTGGGGTGGGTTTTTTTAAAAGCCCAGAAAGCATTTTCGGGGTCAATAGTTACACCTGATGATCTTTAACCAGCAAAGCTGGTTGTTGTGAGAAGGGGACCGTATCGTTGTGCCACCGTCTCTACCGTATTCTACACACGCACTCATATTCACATACATACACATGCACACACACACACATACACATGCACATACACGCGCACGTACTCACGCACACATATTTTTTTTATTTTTTTAGTCTAATATCACCATTGTGTGAACAGTCTTCAAATTAAATCAATCAATCAATCTACCGTGTTCTTTGCAGACTTTGAAACAGAGCGATACGTCCCCACCCCCTGACTAAGACCCCTGCACCTTATAATATTAGGTACTTTATAGTCACAGAAGCGTCTCTGTGAAATTCGGGTTGCTCCCACCTGGAGAGCGTGTCGCAGCCAAAGGTGTGTGCCACCCAATTTTTGTGTTTTTTTGCATGCGATTTTTGTGTGATTGATGAGGAAGGATGGGAGGGGGGTAAATTTGGACCAATTAACAACTTTTTCGTTGCCACTGGGGTTAACGTGTGCTAAGTGCATGGGCACATGGGACCTCACCTCGGTTTATCGTCTCGTCAGAAAGACTCCACGTTCAGGCCGTAAGGCCTAGTGCAAAGTGAGAGGAAAAGTCCACAGTACCCAGGTTCGAACTCGGGTTTGCTTGACACAAGGCAAACTCTGTGCCACTCTACACCCACTAATATGACTAATAGTAAGAAAAAACAGTAACAAAGTATGAGTTGTGTATAAACAAAAATTGCCTTATAATAAGGGGCGCCTTCTAGTTCGAAAAATGTGTATATGTCGCCCTCACTGTACCCCGGCTCTCTGTGTCCCTGCCTCTATGTGTCCCTTGTCTCTATGTGTCCCTGCCTCTGTGTGTCCCCTCCGGTAAGGGATAGGGTTACTAGGGTTAGGTTTTAGCGTCACGTACCTCCTCCGAAATCGGAATGTGTCAGCTGTGCGCAGCAGGGAGACTGTTGAAAACTGAAAACCGGACACATAAGTACCTTACCCATTATGGCCATGTGGCCCGGGAACGCAGAAGAAGAAGAAGAAGTGTCACGTACGGACAGATAAATATATGACGAGGATACGTAGACATGGGGACACATAGAGACGGTCCGACACAGAGAGAAGGGGACACATACACATGTAGAAATGGGGACACACAGAGACAGTCCCACACAGAGAGAAGGTTACACATATAGAAATGGGGACACACAGAGACAGTCCGACACAGAGAGAAGGGGACACATACACATATAGAAATGGGGACACATAGGGGACATATTGGGACAATAAAGATGGGGACACATTATAGAGACGGGGGCCCAATGCTACGTAACCGTGAGAAATAACACACCCCGCCTGCGACCTTTGTAGATCAGAATAGAATCAACCAATAATTTGCTTACTTTTCTTTCTTTTTTTCTTTCATCCTGCTAAATCTGTTATAAGTCGGGCTGCTTGAAAGCCAAGCGGATACACTTTGAAAAGAAAAGGTGCATTGAAACAAAAAAGAACGATTATTGAGCGTATAGATGTCTTATTGAAACCAGCTACCCGGTAATCACGAGTGATTCTCAACCCCTTCAGGGGCGAGTTTCTCTAGATAACGGTCGCCGCGCGAATAACGCTTGCGGCAAACGGGGCCTAAGAAACACCTTAGAAAACGTTTGCGGAAGATTATTACAACCTCTTATCTGATTGGTCAATTTTTTTTGGGGGGGTCAACAAACTTTAATGGACCAATCGACAGCAAGAAATGCATTCACTCCATGCTAGTCACGTGATAGTTTGCCACGAGATAGTATCGGAGCAGCCACAAAACGTTTTTGGCAAACGTCGGCGAAAGGTGTTTCTTAGTACATGTACCGTTTTTGCCGATTTGCGCTCACGCTACGTAACGTTAGCCCTTGTGAAACGGCCCCAGGACTTCACTGCCTTGGGTAAACTCTTTCATCAGTACTAACATGTAGACTTTTTCAGCAGTGTTTGAAGATCAGAGGGTCAACCCGAGTTCGGACCCGGGTACAGGGGATTTTTCCTCTCACTTTGCACTAGGCCTGAACAAGGTCTGAACGTGGAGTCTTTCGGATGAGACGATAAAGCCAAGGTCCCGTGTGCCCATGCACTTAGCACATGTTAGATATACTTGAATTCTTTTATGTTTTTCATGGCGTCATTAAGCGGCCTTAATGGGATGGGCTGTAAGCAAAAAGGCCTCTAGGCCTCCTGACCTGAACTGACCTGACCTGACCTGACCTGAGCCTGGTTTTTGTCTCTCCAACAAGTCACGGGGCTTTGCAATGCATGTATGAATGTATGGTCAATGTTTCTGATTAGGACTTGGTGGACACATGAACTGTCCACTGAAAATACCCTCCACCCCCCCTACCCTCACCATACCTCCCCCACTTGCTTCTTTGTCCCACCCACACCCCACCCCCACCTCCTATCCCCCTTGTTTCTTTGTTTTTTCCACTCCTTATTCTTACGTCTGTGATTATCTTTTACCAAAGGAAAATACCTGGTAGTTTAGATTCAAGGGCCTGGTGTCATGTCTGTTTGAAGCATCGTTTCTCCCCGAGGGGATACCTGGGGGGGTCTTTTGTAAAAATTAGTTCCCCCACCTTCTGGAAGTTCTGTGCTTGTAGCTTCCTTTAATCTGCCACGCTGTTTGACTCTGCCTTTTCTCTCTCTTTGCTTTCTATCATCTACTAATCTTTCTGACTTATTGGCCCATTCTTCTGCCTTTAAATTTTTTTATTTTTAATTCCAAATAACTTTTCTCCTTTGAGCTCCTCCGAAATCGGAATGTGTCGGCTGTATGCAAGCGGGGGGGGGAGGCCAGTGAAAACTGAAAAACGTACACATACGTACCTTACCCATTATGGCCTGGGAACGCAGAAGAAGAAGAAGAAGCATTGTTTCTTTCTTTGTTTTTTAATTTTTAAGGTCTTTGTGTTTTACTTGACTTTACACCCAAAAAAGAAGAGGAGAGTTTTGGCTGAGATGCCAGGGACAGATTTGGGTCCAGGGGGGTTACAGAAATTGGATCCTTTCTTGCATCATGCAATAAAATTGTACAGTTTGACCGTTCACCTTTTTTTGTAAAATGTAAGTTTTAGTCTACCCCACCCCACCCCAACCCCCTGCCTATTTTTAAATGACTGTCTCTTTGGGGTTTTGTTTGTTTTTTAAGCATCGGTGTGTATTTCTTTGATAAAATAAACTTGCGTACGTAGAGTGATGAGTTTACGTGTGTATTTATTGATTAATTTAATCATGTATTTCATTCGTTAGACCACTTTCTGTCGTTTGTAGTACAGTGGAACCTCCCTTATAAGACCTTCAAAAATCATCCAAAATGAGGTCTTATAAGGGAGGTAATTTTAATGCTTACAAAGAAGGGCAGTGCCTCGGAGAAGTAGGTCTTATGTGGGAGGGAGTCTTATAATGGGAGGTCTTATAAAGGAGGTTCCATTTGTTACGGTATTTTTTGTGTGTGTGTGAGGTTTTTTTTGCCCCCTAACAATCAGGCAATATGTGGAGGGACGTGATGTGTACATTATTATAAATTATACTACTGTTTCATCGTTATTGTTGTTACTACTACTACTACTACAGTAATATTTCTACCTGTTATAGCTAATAATTGATGACTCGTCTGATGCATTCCCTTGTGTATTATAAACTAAGTACTACATGATTTCACTTTTATGGAAAATCAGTAAAAACTTTTCTCTGAAATGAAAACAAGTGTTGTTGTTGTTTTTGTTGTTGTTGTTGTGTGCTATTATGCTATGATGAAGAATCTGGTTGCTGTGAAGTTTGAGAGACAGAGAGAGAGAGAGAGAGAGATTTATTAATCATTCACACAAAATTTATGTAAACAAGTTAGCCAAATGTTGTGCGTGGAGCAATGTTTCCCATAACACTTTCACCGCCAAAGTCGCATTTATAGCACCACAGTGATTTAAGATCAAAGGCATCAAATTGTGGTCTATTATCCAACACCCTATTGTCTTAGTTTTGGGAAGTAAGGGTAGACCTTATTTTATATGTGTCACAGAAGAATCCCCAATACTGCAGACAGGTTGCGTTCTCTACCCATGGAAATTTAATGGACATTTTTGGCTGAAATATGGCTGGCGGTGAAAGGGTTAAAAAAAAAATCCACTTAGTACCAACTTCAGTTTGTTAGCTTTTTCACACACACACACACACACACACACACACACACACACACACACACACACACACACACACACACACACACACACACACACACACACACACACACACACACACACACACACACACACACACACACACACACACAGAGATAGCTACTCACACAGGTACACTGTCTCTCTGATATATTTCTGCCTTTCTTCTCTCTCTCTCTCTCTCTCTCTCTCTCTCTCTCTCTCTCTCTCTCTCTCTCTCTCTCTCTCTCTCTCATCTCCATCTCCATCTCTCCCTACATCTATGCCTCTTTTCTTTCTTTCTCTCTCTCTCTGTCTCTCTCTCTCTCTCTCTCTCTCTCTCTCTCTCTCTCTCTCTGTGTCTCCCCCCCCCCCCCCCCCCCCCCCCCCCCACAATCTCCTTAATGATTCCATATGGATAGAAAAGGCCAACTTTTGATATTAAGAACACCCCCCCGTGGGGATACGGGGGGGTGGGTCTTTTGTACAAATAGTTCCCCCACCTTCTGGAAGTTCTGTACTCGTAACTCCCTCTAATCTGTCACTCTCTTTGACTCTGTCTTTTTCCTTGCTTTGTGTCATCTACTATCTTGCTGACATTTGGCCCATTCTCCTGCCTTTTTTCCAAAATATCTTCCATTTCCTTTGAGCTCCTCCGAAATCGGAATGTGTCGGCTGACTGCAGCGAGGAGGACACCAGTGAAAACTGGAAAACGGACACACACGTACCCATTGTAGCCTTATGGCCTGGGAACGCAGAAGAAGAAGAAGAATCACTCGTAGTCATACACACAAACAAAACATACATAAACAAAAGGAGAACGAAAGAAGTTTTTACTTCAGGTTTAGACATAGGGAAGTGGTAGATACAGACTTTTTTTTATATATACCGGTAGACTTTATATAGAAAAACTCTACACCGATTGGTTTTCCCCACAACAAGCCACTACAAAAGCAAAGTCAGAGGGACAATTGTGGTCTAACGTCTGTGACCAAGGTATGATGTGCTCACAGATTTACTTCCCTTGAAGCAAATGCATCAAATTGACAGCTGTTTATTAATTCCGGACACATAATGTTAAGAACCCAACTTGAATCAGGTGATGAAAGTGCAATGCAGACTACCTGTGAATCGCCTGGTAAGCTTTTTGCAGGTACATGTATTTTGCGTTTAGGTCGCAACATTGAAGCCAATGGTATGTAGATTTACTGTAGATAGCTATTTTACTACTTTAGTTTTGAAATAGTGCTATATATTTTGTCAGGTTTTACGCCTCTTTAATAACTCAATTATGATATTCTTCATAACTTATATTTTTGAAAATGTAGTATAATAATGTTTAAAATGTGCATTGAGGTTTATTCCGTTATTTTGGTGGTTGAAAAGCCCTTTTTTTTTTAATGCTGTGATTAAATGTTGAATGTTAAATAATATCAGTGTTCACACGTTTAATTTGTTAGTGATGTACAAATTAAATGTTTCTTTAATTTTATCAAGTGTTTGAAACACATTTAAAATTTCTTCATAAAAACACAAATTAAATGTTCAGTTTTATTTTGTCAGGTCAGTGTTTTGCACATTTCAAAATTGTTTGCGTAGCACGTTTTATTTTTCTTCTTGTAGCATTTGTACACTTGATATTGCCTTTCTTGATTCAACAGCTCATGAGTTGTCAGTGTTGAATGTTGTATCCATGTTGTCTAGTAGTTGTTGTTGTTGTTGTCGTTGTTTGGTGTGATGGATGTTGTGCAGAATGGCTGCCATTTTTCAACAAACAGTCGGGAACCCAGCAAATCCTGGAAGTGGAACTTTCTTGGCAGACTCGGAAGGTTTTTGCCAGTAGAACGCCATCATGTTGTGGCCTAACGGAGATGATGTGCTGAAATCAGAGGTTGAAGTCTTAGAAAACGACTGTCGAATTTAAAAGGAGAAAGTGTAGTGAGACTTGACTCTCTCTCTCTCTCTCTCTCTCTCTCTCTCTCTCTCTCTCTCTCTCTCTCTCTCTCTCTCTCTCTCTCTCTCTCTCTCTCTCTCTCTCTCTCTCTCTCTCTCTCTCTCTCTCTCTCTCTCTCTGTCTCTCTCTCTCTCTCTCTCTCTCTCTCTCTCTCTCTCTCTCTCTCTCTCTCTCTCTCTCTCTCTCTCTCTCTCTCTCTCTCTGTTCAATGTTCTCTCTGCTTCTCATTCTTGCTTTCCTCTAGCTCTGCTCACCATTTGTCTTTCTCTTCTTTACTTTGGTCAAGTATATGAATATGCATTTCTGGTATTTATGTGTTTATGACGCATTTATGTATCCATTGTGTTTCTTTACTATTATTATTTTCCACTTTATTTATTTATTATGCTTTTAGTGTGTGTGTGTGCGTGCGCGTATGTACGTACGACAGTATTTCTACACGTATTCCAGACTGTGTATTATACTTACATACAGAGAGAACAATCACAATTAGAAGAAAAATAATACACCACAAGTAATATAAATATCACATTACACACAAAGTGTAAATTAAATTGAATACAAAACAAAACAAAATCACATTCAGGATAATTGTTTTTTTCATATATTTAACAATTTTTTTGGGAGTATAATTGGGGGTTTTCCTATCTTTAACTAATTTTTTCCTCTGTGTGTTTGTGCGTGTGTGTGTTTGCAGAAGAAAATCATGATTCTCATCTGCCTGGCCATACTGATCATCATTCTCTGCGGAGTCCTGGGAGGAGTCCTAGGCTAGCACCCCCCCACCACCACCCCCTAACACCCCCCCTTACCCCCCCCTTTCCTTCCTCCCTCCCCCCCACTTCCCTACCCACCATCCCTACACCCTTCCTGATCATCGCACTCTTGCACGGACTTTTTGTTACGCAACAACAACTTCACTATTGCTACCATCCACCTACCCATCTACCAACCTACCTACCTACCTACCAACCTACCTACCTACCTACCCACCTACCAACCTACCAACCTACCTACCTACCTAACTACCTGTGCCAGCAAGATCCTGTTTCCGCGCACTTCAATCTTTTGTCCAACTGACTGCATGCACTGCTGGGGGGTTTGTTTTTTCATTTAACGACAACGATGATGGTGACGATGACGATGGTGATGCCGATGGTACAAGTTTGATTGATGGAAAGGTCAAGAGGTTCTGAAAGAGGAGGATGAGGAATAAGCTTTTAAGATTCGTGACATCTACGAACTGTGAGAAATTGGGAAAAGTTCAGCTATGATAACTGATTTTGTTTGTTTGTTTGTTGACATACCCTGGCTAAAAGACTCCAGGGATCATCCCAACAATTAAAGCGCTTGAACACTACGGGGGTACAAACGCATCAGCTAGGGACGAGAACATTACGTGCGTGACCCGTTTTTGATTGCCCCGCCACGTGGGCAGCCACGCTCCGTCTTCAGGAGGGATTTTGGAGGCTGATGATGATGTTATGCTAGGAGCTTGTCACGGCTAAAGACAATCCCCGCATAACTATGCTTAGCATAAGAACATTTTGATGTAGCCTTGGTGTTCTAGCCTATGTCGGTCGGACTGACTTAGCCGTAAGTCAAGGCGTACTGAGTTTAAAATTTAAAAAAAATGTTATGAACAAACTGGAACAAAGAAGAATTTAAGAAGGAGAGGTCCTAGGTGGAGATTGGCATCATCGTGGAACTCTGCGATCCTTTGATGGGAAAAAAGCAAAGTAAGTTTTTCAATAGTAATGATTAGCAGACCTGTTTACCCTCCCGGTTTTGCCGGAATTATCCCGGGAATTTGCAAAAATTCTGGGTAAAATAATAAATTCTGGATGAACGCTGAAAATCCCGGGATTTCGAAAAAACGTCTATTATTTGTTTCCGTTTGTATGAAAAGACGCAAAGGTTGACCGAAACCTTGGAGTTCTGAGATGCAATATTTCATTGGTCCGTGGACCCCCCTCAACCAATAATAGTATTTCTTGTTGGCAGAGATTGTAGTTTTGCGCCAAACATGTCGTCAGGCAAGTCAACCGCAGGCGGCAAGCGCCAGAAATCTTCGACAAACGACAGCAGTGATAGGGTGAAACGGCCAAAAGTGAAGCAGAAGTTTTCTCAAAAGTATTTGAATGTGCCAAGTACTGCATCGTGGACTTCAAAATTATTGCGAGTCGTGTACCGATGTGAAATCTGTTTTTTTTCTCTCATATTTCGGGGTTTTCTGTGGCAAATTCCAGGCTGTTCATTATAAGGGTAAACAGGTCTGGATTAGCCAAGTTGAAAAGGAAAGAAATGTCAAGAGTTAAACGGGAAGAAGATGAACTTTGTTTGTTCAAAACAGGTATCATGGAATGTGTGTGTAGTTGTTTGTCCTAGTGGGGAAATTGAAAAAGAAAAAAAAAGTTTTATTGTTATTTTAATGATCATGAAAAACAAAATAATGAAATAAATAAATAAAAAACCTCACTCAAAAGTGAACAAAAACAAAAAGAAATCTGTGTATAAAGACTAAGCAATATCACAAAACTCTGTACTTCATCCATATTTTTGACAAAGAAGTTTTTTCAACAAAATAATGGTCAATTCGAAAAAGGCTACAGATCTTGATTAAAGAAAAAAAAAGTGTTTAACTACTTGGTGACATCAGACATGGAAACGTGTGTTTCGCAATGGCTGGTAGATGTTCTCCTACAGACCTTTTGATTGGTTGGAATGGTGAGGTCGTCATCTAATCAGGTTACTGCTGCTTATTACCATTACTTGCACTTTTCGTTGTTCCAGCAAGAATTGGGAAGGAAGGGGGGTGAAGGCTGGATGCTTTTGTCTGTCGATTCATTTTTTGTTTTTGCGGATGCCAGGGTTTTTATTTGGGTTGTAACTTTTGTTTGTGTGTGTGTGTTTGTGCACGCATAGATGTGTGTGTGTGGTATGGGTGAGTGTGTGTGTGAGAGAGAAAGAGAGAGAGAGCGTATGTGTGAGTGAGTGCGTGTTGGAGTGTGTGCATGTTTTTGCATGCAAGTGTGAGTGTTTGTATACGAGTAATGTTTGCAAAGGAGTAAACTGGAATGTCTTAGATTACTGATTTTTTTGTCTTTAAAAAACCCCAAAACAATAGAAAACTCGCTTGGGTATGAGAAATATCGTTTGGTGTCTACATACCTTTTAACAAACAACGGGTAATTATATAAATATGACGACATGTCCCTAACATTCTCAGTCTTCAAGTCAAGGTGCTACCCTCACCCCCCACCCCCCACCCCCCACCCACCCCCCACCCCATCCCACTTGCCCCCCACCCCCCCACCCCACCCCACCCCACCCCACCCCACCCCCCCACCCCACCCTCATAAACGAAATTAATGAGAGAAAAAATGAATGAAAGCATATTAGCCATATTAAACGAAGATCATTTACAACAAAAAATCAAACATTTCTTAGGATTTTAAATGGTAAACGGAAAAGAAAACAAAAAAAGTAACTAAATTTACCTTAATGTATACTTTTATAAGTGTAGTTCAATTCAAACTGAAAGAAAGTGCTTGCATTGCATACATTTTGTAGAAAACAAATTGAGTTTTTTGTGTGGGGTTTGGTTTTTTTGGCTTCCAATGGACGTTTGTACCTTATCAATATTTGTATTCATGTTAAACAATAGCCTCAATTTTTTGATGAAAAAGAAAATATTTTTATTTGTGTCAAATAATGACTTAAATTTTGTGATCACAAGTCATAAAGGTTATGTAAGTAGCTGACCAGTAGCCTACTTACCGTTAATTGTCACCTACTTTTGATGCATTATGCTCTGAATTTTTTTTTTTTTAAAGTCTGATGCGTTTCATGTTATGCTTGGAGAGGAAAAGAAAAGTACATACTTTTTTTTTCAACAGTGTTTGGCTGAAGAAGAAAAAAGAAAAATAAGAAAGAAGAAGGAAATCTAATTATCGTGTTAGAAACACGTGGTTTGGAATCTTTTACCTAGATCTAGCATACATTTTCTGTACCAATGGAATAGTTATAAACTCATCGCTCACGATATGACGGATCGATGACCAGGCCATAAGGCCTTTGATCTTGTCGTGTTGATCCAAAACTTATTGTTCACAATATTTTCACTTTACACATTATTTTTAGCGTCACGGGTGATTTTGAGGCTCTCCTGATGAGTTGAGTTGTTTTTTTGTCCAACCATACGGAGTCAAGTCTGTTTTCGAACGCCTGTAGCGATGGAGCTGTCACCACATTCTTCGGCAGCCTGTTCCACGTATCAACAACTCGGGAGGTGACAAAATGCAGGCTAAGACTCATGTGGCACCTGTTTTTCTTGAGCTTGAAGGCGTGGCCTCTCGTGACGTTGTTGGTTTCCAGCACGAAGGGGAAGGTGACTTTATACATTCCGTGTGTATACTTGTACGTCTCAATCATACACACACACACCCCGGTCTCTTCTATGCTGCATGCTTGGGATGTTCACGTAAGCCAGGCGCTCTTAGTAGGGTAGATTTGCCAGCTTAGGGAT
>CM065702.1:49842581-49870081 GCA_017654935.2 Phymorhynchus buccinoides | reverse complement strand
TCAGGGTATGTCTTAACAACTTCACGTCATAAGGGTCCTTTTGCTACAACAACGTTAAGTTAAAATGTTATACTTAAAGTGGGGCTGATGAAATGGAAAATATTATTCATCTGTATATATAATTTTACCATGTGTGGTTTGTGTGTGCGTGCGCGCATGTGCACTTGCATAATAATGTTTGTGTGTCTGAAGGAACCAGGTTGGTGATTTATATTTTTTGTAGAATATCCTTTGCAGTACATTATTTGTTTTATGTACATTAGAACCAATTTTATATGTGTCCATTTCTATGTTACGTAGCTGTATAACATCAACATACTCATTGTGCGTAAACGTTATTGTATGACTTCACATTTTTTCTTGCTGTTGTTGTTGGGGTGGGTTTTTTTGGGGGGGTTCTCTCTCTCTCGCGCGCGCTCGCAAATTCTATGTTTTATGCCCATTATTAGAACACAACCTGATAATTTGATGCACATTCCTGTCTCTCAGACATTTCAAGTGAGAACGAGGCTTTCAGTAGTTGAAGCATTCCATATAGCGAGAGGCTAACATGTTGTATTCATTGAGTGGTGCAGAGATCTACATGATTTAATATACCTACCGTAATTCACAGACGACAAGCCGCTTCGTAATATAAGCCTACTTTTTTTTTTAAATGAAAAAAGTAATACATAAGCTGCGTCGAAGCATAAGCCGTGGGAAAATGGCGATGCCCGTGTCCGCTTCCGGTTGAGTCTAGAGTTTGATCGCGGGTGTGTTGACTGCCCAAACGAAAGTGTCGGGACCCGCGAAACAGATCATCATTTTGTGAAAATAAAAATACTGAAATCAAGGTGATTTTTGGTCATGAACAAGGCCACAGAAGATCACAGGTCTGAATCAAGGATGCCACTGAGTTGAGTTTACTTTCACTTCGGTAATGTTTAGGCTGCGGCACTGTAGCCGGGGGGGGGGTTATAGGGGTTAAAAAAAAAGTTGTGGCTTATAGTCTGCAAATTACAGCAGTTCGTATACTGTGCTTTGGTTAGATTATGATCCAGTCATTTCAGGGATTGTCCAATCATTTTCCTCCTCTTTTGTGTTTGATTTGATTTTTTTAATTATAATAATATAATAATACATAGCATTTATAAAGCGCCTTTCTTTAAAATTAAACTTTTTCAAATTTAGTATTATTTTATTGCTTTTCTCTGTCGGTCGCTCAGACAATTTCGTGCATAATGAGCGCAGATGCGTCACGCTGCCGTTATGCGTCCAGCTAAGAAACAGTTAGGCCCAGCATGTCCGTCTTCAGCTGGAGGAAATCTTTTGTAAGCGTTTCTAGAACAAAGGCAGGAGAGTGGACGAAGTAGTAGATGACAGCAAGCAAAGGGAAAAGGCAGAGTCAAAGAGGGTGATAGATTAGAGGAAACTACAAGCACAGAACTTCCAGAGGGTGGGGGAACTATTTGTACAAAAGGCCCCCTGGTATCCCCCCCGGAGAGAAATTTGGTATGACAGTAGACCTTTTTTGAAACCTAACGTAGCGGATTCGCAATCGTTTGTGGCACGCTTTTCTTTCTCTTTTACAATATGTGCGACAATTTTGGACCGACCGACCGACCGACAAAGTGAGTTATAGGTTTGTGGCTTGTGCCACAAACAAAAATCGTACAGTAGTACAGAAAGCTCCGAGGTGAGCCTACATTTTTACTGAGTGAAACTGTTATGAAATTTGTTTTATGAAGTAGTATTTGTGTTGTTAGGTTCCGAAGAGAATGCGTATTGTCCCGTTGTTTTTATCCATCAACCGTGGAAGAAGAAGAAGTTTCATGTGAATCAATTATTATATCAAAGAAAAAGAGGCAGGGCACGGAATGGGTGTGTGTGTGTGTTGTTTGGGGGAGTGGGTTTAACCCTTTCACCGCCAGCCATATTTCAGCAAGCAAAAAGCCATTACATTTACCTGGGTAGAGAACAAAAACCATCTGCAGTATTGGGGATTCTTCTGCGACATATCTAAAATAAGGTCTACCCTTGCTTCCCAAAACTAAGACAATAGGGTCTTTGGATAACAGACCCCAATTTGATGCCTTTTAGTGACATAGGTGTTAAATCACTGTGGTGCATAAATGCGACTTTGGCGGTGAAAGGGTTAAAGAGTTCTGGCTTGAAGATGTTTCCGACATATTTATAAATGGATGCAGTACAGTGTGTATGCACGTTTTTGTTGTTGTTTTTATTAATTATTTTATTTTAGATTTGTGTAGTTTTGTTTATGATAATATTAACATGATGGTATCATTCACTTGGACTGAGAAGGACAGACGTCTCGCCTACACAAACTGTTTTACATTGTATCTGAATTGTTTTTACACCGTAACTGAATTGTTTTACACTGTGGTATATACCTCTATCATTGAAATTCCTACCTCTTAAACTAACAATATTATTTTAAAATTCCTCATTTATCATACCCAAAGATAAGTCCTGAGACACATGTATTGGAACTTTTTTATTTCTTTTTTGACCTTTTCACCGACAGCCATTTTTCAGCAAACAAAAAATTCCATTAAACTTGGCTGAGTAGAGAAAAAAAACATGCTATCTGCAAAATTATGAATTCTTCTGTGACATGTATAACACCTGGCCATTCCTTGCCTCCCAAACTTAAGAAATAATCTGGGCCTGTATTTACGTTGAGATAACATGAGACTTAGCATGATGCTAACTTAGAAGCTCTTCCAAAAGTCCTATTAAATCCTATAGGACATTGGAAGAGCTTCTAAGTTAGCATGATGCTAAGTCTCATGCTATCTCAACGTGAATACAGGCCCTGGTCTTTAGATAACAGGCCTGGGTTTGATGCCTTTTAGTAACATGGGTGTTAAGCCATTGTGGCGACACTGGCGGAGAAAAGGTTAATCGTGACCTTAATTTAGCGCACGTACACACAACTAAATGTTTCTGTGCATAAACACGTCTGCTTGTTTTTTCCTTCTTTCTTTTACTTATTCACGGGGTTTCCGTACGGAGACATTTAGTTGTGTGTACGTGCGCTTAGAGTGAAAGGAGTTCAGGGCTTCAGCTGTCCATTGAGGGGGATTCCTCCCCGTGGGGACCCCGGGGGGTCTTTCGTTAAAAAAAAATAGTCCCCCCACCTTCTGGAAGTTCTGTGCTTATAACCTCCTCTAATCTGCCACTCTCTTTGACTCTGCCTTTTCCCTTTGCTTTCTGTCATCTACTATCTTTCTGACTTATTGGCCCATTCTCCTGCCTTTTTTCAAAACAAAATCTTTCAAATAATGTTTCTCCTTTGATCTCCTCCGAAATCGGAATGTGTCGGCTGTATGCAGCGGGGAGACCAGTGAAAACTGAAAACCGGACGCATATGTACTTACCCATTATGGCCATATGGCCTGGGAACGCAGAAGAAGAAGAAGAAGAGGGAGATTCTTCTTTTAAAACCTTCTGCTGTCCAGCTCTCCCTAGATTCGATAATCTTCTTCTTCGGCATTCCCAGGCCATAAGGCCTCAAGGGGTACGTATGTGTCCATTTTCCAGTTTTCACTGGTCTCCTCACTGCATTCAGCCGACACATTCCGATTTCGGAGGAGCTCAAAGGAGAAAGTTTAATATGGAAGACGTTTTTTTTCGAAGATCGAAATAGCACGCGGTAATGCCAAGATCATCACTGTCATGTCAGCACTACTATTGTCATGTCATGTCATGTCAGCCGTTGTGACCACGATTATATTATTGCATTGACCCTCTATGGAACAATACCACTTTCACGTTATGAAATTCACACTCTATAATTTGATGGATTGTTAAGCGCTTTGAGCTGGCTCTGAGACAGAGAATGTCAGTGTTGCAATATGATGTCGCATTTCTGCTCCACACCGATTTAAAACACCCATGATACTACAAGGCGCGAAACTAGGATCTGTTATCCAATGACCTTTATGTTGTTCATTTTGGGAGATATATGATAGGCCTTATTTGATGCATGTTAGGGGCAGTGGGTGGATGCCTCGTGCCTCCATACAGGGAGCTGGACAACCCCGCCCCGTCCATGAGTTTCTCCGGGGGGGGGGGGGGGGGGGGGGGAGGGGGGGGTCTTTGGTAAAAGTAGTTCCCTCACCTTCTGGAAGTTCTATGCTTGTAACTTCCTCTAATCTGCCACCTGTCTTTGACTCTGCCTTTTCCCTTTGCTTTCTATCATCTACTATCTTTCTGACTTATTGGCCCATTCTCCTGCCTTAAAACAAAAAAAATCTTCCAAATAATTTTTCTCCTTTGAGCTCCTCAGAAATCGGAATGTGTCGGCTGTACGCAGCGGGGAGACCAGTGAAAACTGAAAACCGGACACATATGTACCTTACCCATTATGGCCATATGGCCTGGGAACGCAGAAGAAGAAGAAGATGCATGTTAAAGGGGGATTCACAGCAATGCAGACGCAAGCTATATTTTACCCAGTTAAATTTGACAGACATTTTTTGCTGAAAAATGGCTGTTGGTGAAAGGTTTAAAAAACCAACAACCCAACAATGTTTCTTTTTCCTTTGCAACTCTACACTGTAAACTTCCGCGTTTCTTTATTTGATCAAGAAAACAGGGACTAGAAAGTAATTTCTGGATCCATATGTTACAGATACCACTTCTGATGACAGTTACCAGGAATATAGGATGGATTTTCTGCAACATCAAGGCCGTTAATTACCGTATTTTTCGGACTATATACTTTTTCCCCACAATGAGACCCCTGCGCCTTATAATGTGACTACTAAAATAGTAAGAAACCATAATAACAGAATCTGAATTTTTTGTAAAATTTGGGGGGTGCGCCTTATAATCAGGTGCGCCTTGTAGTCCGAAAAATACGGTAATCGACGTGAATTAAAGTCCCAAATTCACAAAGCTAAAACCAAAAGCTTGTTTTGTGTTTTTTTGTTTTCTATCGCTGGAATGTTAATTAAAGACAAACAGGATGTTCGTGAAAAAGAAAGGGCGACATAATTTATGGGGAAAAGCGTAAAATAATAATAATAATAATGGATATTTGTTGCGCTCTTTCTCCAAAGAGCTCAGAGCGCTTACAAAGTTTACTTTAGGCAACAACAATAACAATAGTAATAAACACAAAGCAATCAAAAATATATGTATATTAGATACAAATCCGATACTTCACACGTGCGCGCACATGCACACAAACACGCGTACAGCACACACACACACACAAACGCACAGAAAAGACATTCTTACCCAAAGGCTACTTTACATGGAAGCGCATGCCAAAATCATGAGTGCTACCCAGTCAGCCAACACGGGTAGCAAAATGCAAACCAGACCAAACTGCCAGTCGTTCTGCCAGCCTTGTCCAATCCACACCACATCATCCGCCCAAGATGTACCCACGACCACGGTACCAGGACCAAACAGGGCTGGGTGCAGTTAGGAGTAAGACCGAGAAGAAAAGAAAAGGTTTTAAATTGGATTATGATAATGGACTGACTGGACAATCTCACTACTATGAAGCTTTTATTGGACTTGTGGTTTCGTGTCACGGTCATACTCATGAGTTTCGGTTAAAATTTAAACTGAACTTTTAAGCTTTATGCCATGACAATAAAGGCAAGCACTAATTACTTCTTACCCCCCCTCCCCCCAGCCCCTCTCTCTCTCTCACACACACATCCACACAAAAAGAAGAAAACACATTGAAAATGGGTAAACAGCAGATTTTTCTTTGGGCGAGTGACACAGTTGTTGGGTTTTTTTCTTTTATTCTCCAGCGCCCTTTTTCTGATTTGAATTGCTGGCAACGCTAAAAATACTCGTCCGCGATCACACCCTTATCTATGATATGTACATTTGATTTATTTATTTTATGTGATTCTATGGAAGTTTTTAAAAAATGGTATCGTGTGTGGTGGTGCTTGTGTATCACACTGGTCAAAACACAGTGACATTTCTGCAAACAGGATTTTTTTTTTTTTTTTTTTTTTATATGTGATTTTTTTTTTTTTTTACATTAAATTAGAATGTGACTGATCATTAAATTTTGCACCGTTTGCCTAGACGTGCACACTGATGTTTTTAAAAAAAATGATAGAGTGTTTTAGCTATATTAATGTCAAGATGTCAGTTTGATTCAGTTTATTGGATTGGGGGGGGGGGGGGGGGGGGGGGGGGGGGGGGGATAGGTGGTGGGGTTTCATGCTTGATGCATGTTTTGAGTAGTCGCCCGGGTTAGTGTGTGTGTGTGTTGCATATGAGTATGTGCGAGTGTGTATGTGAGTGGCGTGTGTGTGTGTGTTGCGTATGGGCGAGTGTGTATGTGTGTGCATTTTGCACATACGTGCATATATGTGTACGTGTTTCTGTCTGGATACGTTGCAGACGCCACTTCTGACGATAAATCGCGACAGAACTTGGAGGACGCATGAACCTAATAGAAAACATAGAAGGAGAAAGACCTACTGCTTACCCTGGGTTAAAGGGACAACTACCGATCCTAGGGATCGGGTAGCCTAGTCACTGCGAAGTTCTGACTCACAGTGGCTCAACAACAGAGAAAAAAGAACGGTTGAACCGTCTCTCTCGCCTGCCGCGATAAGGCTGATGCCTCTCGCCTCCCGTGAACGCTTTATATATGGCGGCTCTGGGTTTAAGACCATTAAACCCCGTATGTGTGTGTGCGTGTGGTCTGTGTGTGTCTCTGTCAGTGTGACTTGAATAAATTCTGATTTCAGTGTGTAGCGATAAGCTTACAACACCATGATAGCTAGTTGTTTTTTTCATTAAAATAAAATCTTTTATGCTACCGCCCCCCCCCTCCCTTCTTACAGTATGTTCATCCTACTATATTATTTGGATTGTTGTACAGACTGCTACATGTCGGTTTTTGTATAATTCATTTGTAAGCTGAATTTATCCACGAAACAACAGATGTTTTCGGGAAAAAAACTAGGGGAGAGCACGTCCTGAAAATTACAGTTGATTACCTCGACTAACTCGATCGAAACCATAGCAACAATGGCGTCGAAGCTTGAAGCCGCAGGATGCGAGTCAGCGACTTGCAAAACATTTTTTTCAAAAAATGAAGGGCGTCCAGTACCCATAAACCGACAGAACTTGCAAAATGTGACGTAAAAATATAAAATACATCAATTTTAGAATGACGCACGGTGTTCTAAGTGCTATATGTCTGCTCAAACACACGAGGCGAGAGCTGGGGATTTACCTGATGGTAGAGTAACTTCCCCCGTTTTGACCGATTGAATTAGGCAAGATTATAATAATTAATAATGCTTGTAATATTGCTGAGCCACTCAATGCGCTTTTCACTCACCATCCGTACTAACATTTCTAACAGACTGGTTCACGTATCCTCACCATACATCTCTATGAAATGAATACATTAGAGAATGAAGATCACTCCCACACACCATGAAATTACTCCCCTTAATTATTTCCGAACAATTCCTCTTCTCCCTATTCCGTTATCGTATTCTGTTAAATTTGCTTTCTGTCATTTTCCTATCAACTTACAAACGGATATTTGATATCTGTTGACTTCATCAAACATCTCTCCAAACATTTGACAATTCTTGTATCGGCGATAACACTGTTTGTAGACGTTTCAATGATAGCATTTCGTTAGCTATAATTGCTTTTCAAACGTTTTAAAGTTTTTTTGGTTTTTTTCAATATTGTCATATTTCTGTTATGTTGCTGCGCCTGACATGAATGTTTCTTGTTGAGGACGAAAACAGTGTTTTACGTCCTCTTGGTCTGAATCAGACACATATGGGACATTTGTAAATACAAATATGGTGGGAACGATACTAGAGGCAATGCCCGGAGGCAGTACGAAACCAGCAAAGTCCCTTTTTTTTTTTTGAGGTACAGTGGAGAACTGCTCAAAAATGAATAACTCAAAAACACTGGACAACTCGCAATAATTTGTGGGTCCCAGTATAATAATCTCTATGTTGAGAAGTCTGTGTAACTCAAAATACTGGTTATCTCAAAATAAAATTTCAGTCCCTTCAATTTTGACTTAAGCGATTTTTACTGTCAAGTCAAGTCAAAATGATCTTTATTGACGATAAAGGAATAAGTTAAACAAAACTTTTTTTCATCCTGTTTCTTGCAAATAACAGGTACCGTATTTTTCGGACTAGAACTTGTATAAGGCGATACTTTTTTTCCACACACTAAGAGTTATAATGTGACTGATAATACAGTAAGAAAATACAATAACAGAATCTGAATGTTGTGTAAAAATTTTGGGGTGCGCCTTATAATGTGACTGATAAAATAGTAAGAAAATACAATAACAGAATCTGAATGTTGTGTAAAATTTTTGGGGTGCGCCTTATAATCAGGTGCGCCGTATATCCCGTAAAATACGGTATTTGAACCTGAACAATGTAAAGTTACAGATAGTTTATGAAATGAAGAAATAGAGATTTTGGATGAGTCATTTTAAGTGGGGGAGGGTTTTTCATCTATTTTTAAACTCAAAATCTATGTCCTCGAAGTTACGAGACTAAAATCTTCGTAAAGTCTTTACTGTACTTCAAATAATTCTATGTTGCACACCATTTTTGTCTTAATGTCCTCCTTTTCTTTCTTTCAAAGGTGTAGATAGATACATTTGGAAAAGGTTGGTTCAGCCTGTGTAGAAGATATTTGTGTGAGTGTGTTGCATGCATGTGTTATTTTTTAGTGCGTGCTTGTGTGTATGTGAGTGCGTGCTTGCATGCATGCGTTATGTGCGCGTGAATGTGTGTGAATGACAGCATGGCTGTTTTGAAGCAACATTGTTTGGAGAATTAAAAAAAAGTGATAACTGAATGAGGTGCCACAATTGTTTAATTAATTAACACTTTCTTTATCTGCCTATGGTTTAAAATAAGTACCGTATGTCACGGACTATAAGGCTATACTTTTTTTTCATAGACTGAGACCCCTGCGCCTTATAATGTGACTGATAAAATAGTAAGAAACTATTTTAACAAAATCTGAATTTTGTGTAAAATTTTGGGGGGTGCGCCTTATAATCAAGTGCGCCTTGTAGTCCGTAAAATACTGTAAGTTAAAAATGTTGCTAAACAACTTCAACCTACCCCCCCCCCCCCCCCCCCCCCCCCCCCCCCCCCCATTTCATATTATTCTAATCGTATTTCAGCCCAGTGTATGTTTACACTTTTCTCTTTTGCCCAATTGACGATTTTGGGAGAGAAAACTAGGGGGGAGCACTTCGTGAAAATTAGAGACGATTACCTCGACTTACTCGGTCAAAACCATAGCAACAATGGCGGCATGAAGTCGAAGCTTCAAACCGCAGGATGCGAGTCAGCGACTTGCAAACATTGTTTTAGAAAAATGAGGAGCGGCCAGTATCCACAAACTGAGAGAACTTGCAAAATGTGACGTAAAAATATAAATGACATCAATTTTAAAATGACGCACGGTGTTCTAAGTGATGTAAGTCTACTCAAACATACGAGGTGAGAGCTGGGGATCTACCTGAAGGCTGAATAACTTCCCCTGTTTGAATTAGGCAAGAGCACTCTCGCACACCATGAAATTACTCCCCTTAATTATTTCCGAACAATTCCTATTGACTCAACTACTAACCTTCTTATGCATATATTATATAGATATAATTTACTTTGATAAAACTTTTCTGTGTCCAAATGTCTATATATAGATATATGTATACATTAACTTATGAAAACAACACATCCATAAAGCTTGATCATCATGAACAACTCGATAATCTCATCTAACCCACCCCCACCCCTCCCCCTTCTCTCTCCCTTATTCCATCTCCCATGTTTTTCCCCAAAATTAAGAAACATGTAGACAAGTTTTGAAAGTGTCTGTTGGCTTAGAAACAATAATATACACGAATGACGTTGATATCGAAAGTATCGATTGCTTCAAAATGTACATAACTGCAAAAACTCAACAAGGATTTAAAAAACCCACCAAAACTGCAATGAAGAATACAAAATCTGAGGGGTAATTATAAAAGCCGTGCGGTTAAGGTTAAGATTAAAATTATAGCCCCGTCGACAACTAAGGCCATGTCAGGGCTGTCACCACGTTGAATCTTACCACGTTTTAAAAAGGAATAAAAACTCAAGGTAAAAACAAAATCAAACTTTTATGTTGAAATACTTTTGCTAAAAAATTCATTAGTAAATTATAAAAAAATTAGCACGTAAAAACATGACACATTTAGAATTTTAACTGAAAGGAATTTTTTTTTAATTAAAAAAAAGAGAGATAAGTACCTCCCCTGGCTCTAAACAAAAACGCTGAGCTTGCGTACCGCCAAGTGTTTTTGGTCTAACCCTCTGGATGTTCCGCTCTGGCACGATAGTGATGAATGATGGGCGATGATGCTTTGCGTTGCTGGCAGTGTTTTTTCTTGCGCTGCCTACATGCACTCTTTCAATATACATAGCTTGTTGTTCGCACCATTTTATCTTCAGCTGTAGAATCCGTGTCGTCAAGTTTTTTTCTGGGGGGTGGCGGGGGCGATTGGAGTAGAATGTGTTTTTCTCTCTTTCATCTTACCTGACAACGGGTGATTGTCTGAACGAATTTAAACTTTGAGAATTTTGTTGTTTTGTATGAGATGTGTGCGCCCACCTCCCCCACCCACCCACCCCCCTCTCCCCATTCACACAACCACCACCACCACCACCACCGATCATGTTATAAACAACTATGCATTGTGTTGTGATGTGTGTGCGTGTAAACTGTAAGCGTAGTTTATCGTTAGTTAGTAAGTAGTTAGTGTAGATTATTTCTCCAACCCCCCCCCCCCCCCCCCCCCCCCCCCCCCCCCCCCCCCCCCCCCCCCCCCCCCCCCCCCCCCCCCCCCCCCCCCCCCCCCCCCCCCCCTCTTCTTTAAGTTCGGGTGTTGTTTTTTAAAATTTATTTTTCTCTTCGCGTGAATGCGTTTCGTGTGAATAATCCCACGACCAAGTCACGATTTGCTCACACACAAAAAAAAACAAAATACGGTGACCTGATGATTATTGAATGTTTTGTCCGTCTTCACTTTCTTCTTTTTGTGTTTGTTTCTGTTGGTGTTTCGCTCGTTTAACTGATGGATTGTTTCAGTTCCTGTTTTTCATCATTAGATAATCGTGTTGAAAGAAAGAAAAATGGAGAAAAATATGAACGGGAAAAAAAATATATCGAAAAAACTTTATGCGTTTTAGATAGTCTTATGCATTTGGCGTTATTTGTGAGAGAAATATAATAGCGGTACACAAGCATGCATTATGATATTTAGACCACACAAAGAGGGATTTGTTGCAATTGCATAGCAGCTACGTCACATTTTAATGTAGAATTCATTCATACCAACAACAGAAAAGCATTGAATCCGGTACACAAGCATGCATTATGATATTTAGACCACACAGAGGGCTTTGTTGCAATTGCATAGCAGCTACGTCACATTTTAATGTAGAATTCATTCATACCAACAACAGAAAAGCATTGAATCCATGGTCTAAAACGTTTTTTTGGGGAAAACAAAGTTTTAAGAAATGTGAAAGTTCCGAGAAAAAAAAATCACCTTTTAGTTGCTGCTTTACACAACCTTATAACAATACTTAAATTCATGATAGATGATTGTAAAAAGGGATCTTTGACCTACAAAGAGTGCATGTTAGAAAAGAGGACGATTTACGCACCTATTTTACGGACTATAAGGAGAAACTTTTTCCCTAGACTGAGACCCCTGCACCCATTTGTATTGTTGAAAAATCGGGACTTTGCTGGGGTTGCGCTGCCTTCGGGCATTGCCTCCGGTATCGTTCCCGCCATCTGCCATCTACAAATGTCCCATATGTGTCTGTTCCAGACCGAGAGGACGTAAAACACCATTTTTCGGATCAGACTGAGACCCTTGCGCCGTATAATATGCGACTAATAACTAGAAGAATAAAATCAAAATTTGGTGTAAAAATTGGGGGTACGCCTTATACATGTAGTCCGTAAAATATGGTATGGATTCCATTTCAGAGTTTGAAAAGTTTAGGAATGGGGAAATTAAAATGAAGAAGAAAATAAAAAGAAGAAATGCAGTTTATATTGTCTGGGCAATTTTTAGTTTGATATTGGCAAACTTTATAGATTCCATTTCAGAGTTTCAAAAGTTTAGGAATGAGGAAATAAAAATTAAGAAGAAAAGAAAAAGAAGAAATGCAGTTTATATTGTCTGGGCAATTTTTAGTTTGATATTGGCAAACTTTTAACAGGCCATATTTCGAAAGAATAACGATTGACTTTGCCCTCCTTTCAAAACGTGGCCTGATCGAAGTTTTGATGGAGAGATGGGCGTTGTGTATCCGGTATATCTTTGTACTCCTCACAAATGTAGGCGGCGATTAGTTGGGCAGTAAGAACCACTGTTTTGCTTAATGTTTTTCATTTCTGAAGCATTTACATCACGTTGTTGACACACCTAAATAACAGCTATTTATAAAGACATCGTTGAAAAGTATGATCCAGCACTATTAACACAAGTTTTGTATGTTTTTATTTTTGTGTGGGGTTTTTTTTTTCCTTCTTAATCGCAATGTCTTCTTTCCAAACTAATGTACTTCAATATCATCATCATTGCACTAATGATATTCTGTTATGGATTTCGTCCACATAAAAAAAATTGTGGATGAAATTCTATGTTCAAAGCTGTTTGTACATTAATAATTAAAGCGTCTCACTTGTGTTTTGTTACCAAGTTTCTTTGTGTCTAGGGTGTGTTTGACCGACATTTTATTTGCTCTATACTTTGGAGAGGTTGAATGAATGCTTGGGGATTGAGAGCGAGACGCGCTATGTAACGTTACTGCATCATTCCAAGCTGGGACATTTCTCGCACAATTATTTTGTTGCATCCTAGAAAGTAGTACCAACTTTCTGTGGAAGTCTAGATTGGCGTCGTAGAAATTGCTTCAGCACATTTTATTTGGATGACTGGATGGTTTTTTTGTTTTTGTTTTTAAATCTTCACATATTTTTCTTCTGTCATTAACTTGTCATCATCCAATTTTAAAATTGTATTTGCTCGTCTTAACTCTTTCGACAGGGTTGAGCTTTGATTGATTTTTAGCGGGTTGTTTTGTATAAATGTGTCTTTTTTTTTTACATTTTAAATGTGCATTGAAAACTTGTGCCCTCTAATACATCAGCTGTGTGATGTAGGCGTGTTGAAACGGTGTAACGGGCGTGTCCGTTTTATTGTCAACATCTTTAAACTGTTGTTGTACCATACTGTTTCCAAAAGTTTGACCTAGCGAGATAAATTGAAAGCTGTAGTAGAAGCTGAGATGTATCATTACCTACTCTTTTTCGATGTGTGTGTATCGCTCTGTTTACCATGGACAATGACCATTTTAACGCATCTACCATCATGCTCTACCTTAAGCGGTTTCCCCCCATTCTTTATCGGTGGATATCGTAATACTCGGCATTTTATATTTTTCTAATTTCTTTTTCATAGACAACTTTTGACTGTCAATATTCATAATGACCATCGTTTTGGGAGGGTATGAAAGAAAACTGGCGCTTTTGTTTCTTTTTTCTTTTTTTCAGGAAAAAGAACTGGAAACAGGGTCGAGTTTCTCTAGATAACGGTGGCCGCGCGAATAACGCTTACGCCAAACGGGGCCCAAGAAACGCTTTAGAAAACGTTTGCGGAAGAATTTTACAAGCTCTTGTCTGATTGGTCAATTTCTTTTAATTATTTTAACCAAACTTTAATGAACCAATCAACAACAAGAAATGTATTCACCCCCTACTAGTTCCGGATAGTTCGCCGCTTGCTCAGTGTTTCGCAAAAACAAACTATTGGCAAACGAAGGGTGTTTCTTCGACCGGTTTTTTTTCCGATTTGAGCGAGCGCAACGAAATGTTAGCCCTTGTGAAACGGAACCAGGGCCTGTATTCACGTTGAGATAGCATGAGACTTAGCATCATGCTAACTTAGAAGCTCTTCCAAAAGTCCTATTAAATCCTATAGGACATTGGAAGAGCTTCTAAGTTAGCATCATGCTAAGTCTCATGCTATCTCAACATGAATACAGGCCCTGGTTTGATAAGAAAGTGTAAGGATTGAGAAGTTACTTCTGTATTCTGCCAGAGAGATACTGGTGTTGATCTTGCAGGGGGGACAAAACCAACCAGACTGTGATTTAGATTTGGATGGAGATCACTTTTAGGGGGATCTTTGGATCGTGTGCAAGAATGATCCTCACCCCCCGAATGATTCGATTGAACGATGCATGCCATTTGTCATTCATTCGCTCGTGTATTAATTATCACATGACTTGTATGTTGATTCACGCGAACCATTTTCTTCCGGAACTTTTGTTGGTTTTTTAGTGTCAAACGAAAGTACAAACATGTCTGTGTTTATAACGGATTTTCAGATTAAGTATGTCGGTGTCATAGGATAAGATTCACTTGAGATAGGAAAAGCTAAAGAAGATGAGCACGTATGAGATTTTTTTCTTCATCTAACAAATTAAACGATGAAGCATGAAATCAACTGCCTGCTACAAATCTACAAGAATTAAGGGAAATAAGCTAGTAAAGTCACAGAATTCCGGAGGTCTTCTTCTCCTTCTTCGATCGCTCAGACAGTTTCCTGTCAATTTTATGAGCGCAGATGCGTCATGCTGCTTGTTATGCGCCTAACTAAGAAATAGGCCCAGGAAGTCCCTGTCAGTTTCATGAGCGCAGATGCGTCATGCTGCTTGTTATGCGCTTAACTAAGAAATAGTTAGGCCCAGGAAGTCCGACTTCGGCTGGAGGAAATCTTTTTGAAAGTGGTTTCTTCTTGAAAAAAGGCAGGAGAATGGACCAGGTAAGGCAGAATGACAGCAGATGACAGCAAGCCAAAGGGAAAAGGCAGAGTCAAAGAGTGACAGAGTAGAAGTTACAAGCACAGAACTTCCAGAAGGTGGGGGAGCTATTTATACAAAAGACCCCCCCCCCCCCCCCCCTGGTATCCCCACTGGGGAGGGTTCCGGAAGTTATAAATAATCTTTTTTCACACACAATAATATTGTGTGCATTCGCGCATTATCAAAGCAAGTACATTAATAATTTGTACACACACATTCTGCTTGGACGCATGCATGCTGGCTAATACAAGAATTGTGCACACATATGTATAGTCATACTACATAGTCTCATTTACTCTTACAAAACATGCATTTGCTCAGTGACCACATCCAGCATTCCATACACATGTCCGTATGGAATCAAAGCTCGCAAACATACAACCCATACACATGTTGTTGTTCATCATCAGAGGTGCTGTGAGAGACATGTTAGATTCATGTTCCTAACGATTATATCATGGTTTTAAAAAAACATTTTGTAAATGGAATGTCTGTAGCAGTTGTTTAGAACTTTCCATTTTTATCGCCTGCTTCAGTAGAGATTTTCGGATGTTATTTTTCTTCGTCTACACCCGCGTGCGCGTGTCCAGCATCACACAAATTGTAATAACTGTATCGTTGCTTCATCGTTATATCTCATTCTTGAAACGACTCTCATACTCAGTGTTTTTACTGTGTGTGTTTTTGTTTTGTTTTTGTTTTTGACGTGTTAACATAAACTTGGGCTAATATGTAAATCTACATCGATGGCTTTGAATAAACCTTTAAAAAATGGAGATAATTTTGTCCACGGAGAGAATACCCTTCCTTAGCTCCTTTCCTAATCCCTTGCATATATTTATATCTATTGGTCACTGCAAAGAACACCTTTTGCAAGAGTGAATGCCCTTGGTTGGTTTGGGAAGATGGTTGAGTACTGACCAAACAAGGGAATAACTCGCCAGTAACCCTATTTGAGGCCACTTAATGGCTGCCTTTTGCAAGAGTGAATGTCCTTTTGGATACTGATCAACAAGGGCTTAACTCTTGCCGTCAAGGGTGTTAATAATAATAATAACCCTAGTTGCAGTGGCCAATAGACAAACACCGCCCTAAACACAAGAAAAGCAGAAACGCACAAAGGTTAGTGCAAAAGTATTAGATGCTTTCATTGTTTCAGAAAATAATGGTTGCATTAATATAATATGTGACCCAGCACCACGAAAGGGACATGAAGTCGCTGGGCTAGCTTCTCACAACAGGCTTGCAAAGTCAAAAATCAATTTTTTTGTCAAATTTTGAGTTGGGGGGGATTTTTGTGTTCTCTAACACCTTATCTTTCATATCTATAAAGGATACTCTTTAATATGGCCTCTAAATGCTCTTAAAAGCACTTTAACACTTTCGCCGCCGTCCATTCTTCAGCCAAAAAATACCATTAAACTTAACTGGGTAGAAAAAGAAACGTATTTGCAATATAGGGAATTCCTCTGTGACATGTACAACATTAGGCCTGCCCTTACCTCCCAAAATTAAGAGAATATAGTCTTCAGATAACAGGCCCTGATTTGATGCCTTTCAGTGACATGGGTGTTCAACCATTGTGGTGCATAAATGCGACATTGGCGGTGAAAGGGTTAAAACGAGTAGGTCAATGCACTTTCTACAGCCAGGCTAGACTTTAGACTGTGTGTTCTCAAAATGGCCGACGCTCACCCTACTAACTGTAAAATGCTCATAACTCTGGAACGGAAAAAAGATACAAGAATGGTTCTTGTATCATTAGAAAGAAAATGGTCTGAAGTTTTCACCTGTATAATTTTATCAGAACGGTCAGTTTGACACTTAATGTCCCTTTCGTGGTGCTGGGTCACAAATCGAACTCCAACAAAAGAACAGAAAGTTGTACAGGAAACGTGGAATATAATGAATAAATATTCTGGAGAGGAAAAGCAGTGTTGATTTATAATTATCCCCCGACTCAGTGAGCCAGTCTTCCGCCCTCTCACAAAAATGGCGGAATGGTTATTTTTTGTTTTGTTGAACTCTCTAGAGAAGAAGGTAAAGAAGAAGACCTTGTTTGTTGGGTAGGCTTCTTCTTCTTCTTCTTCTTGGTCGTTTTCTAATCGTTAGCTTCATTCATGATTTTTTTTTTGCTGACTTGATTTGATTTGCAGTCTGTCTCGTCATGTTTATTATTATTATTATTAAATAAAGAAGCATTCACTTTTTTTGAAACTATGGTGTGTGGTGTTTGATTGCGAGTGTGATCGTTTGGATTTTTGGATCGTTGCAATCATTGTCAATATTGGGGCAATATTTTCTTTTTTACAAATTTCAAATCTCGCACTTAAAAAAAAAAAGTGGGGGGGGGGAGAAGAAAAATACTTCGAGTTTACGCGTGTGATTCTTTTTACATCGTTGGAGAACTATTGTATTCCTACACATGCCATGATGTAGGAATAACCACCACCACCACCAAAAAAAAAAGTCCACAAAACAGAAAAGCAAGCACACACACACACACGCGCGCATGCACACACACATTCATTAAAAAAGAAGAAGAAATATTCAGATGTCCGATTCAAATTTAATCAATCATTCCACAATCACAGAAATCATCATGGATTCTCCGACATTCTGATCTATGGCCCAGTCTTCCAGACTTTCGAATTTTGGATCACATGCACTCACTCTGCCTCCCCCCCCCCCCTCCAAAACCACCATAATGATGACATCATCGTCGTCATCATCATCATCATCGTCGAGTGGCCAGCGTCTTGGGTCTCTTTCTCCCCGTGTACTTGGTATCCCTGGGCACCTCACTATGAACACAAAGAGAAAAACAAAAACAAGATCAAGGTCAGCATGGCGATAATTTATGCTCGGATGTCTTCTACTCTACTACTAGGTTATACAGTACCACACACAATCTGAAGCGCTTCTGTCAAGCACAAATGTGGAAAATATGGCTTAAAACCCAATTTGTAGACCCCTACCACTTTCAAGGCCTACTGACCTTGCCATCATCAGAACGGGCATAAGGCAAAGTACCTACAGCCAAATTTGAAGACTCTAAGACCAACGATGTGGAAGTTATGGCCCCTTAAAGATTTTCGGTTTTCAAGGTCATACACCAAGGTCAAGGTCATGACGGCGAAAAGTTTTGCGCGGATGCCTTCCTCCACACACCACCACACAAAATTAGAAGCGATTCGGTCAAGCGGTTCGGGAGATATCCTTGGGACAGACAGAAACAACAACCAACCAACCAAAAAACACAAAGAAACATACACGAACGAAAATAGACTCCTTTGCGATCGTAGATCGGCAAAGGACAAAAAAAAAGAGACACATTTAGCCAATGTTCCAATCAACAGCTTCCGCCTTGGCTTAACTCATTCAAGTCGTTCCAGCCATATATGTCCCGAATTAATAGATAGCTGTCAATTTGATGCATTTGCTTCAAGGGAAGTAAATCTGTGCACCATACCTTGGTCACTTCTAAACTCGCTTCACTCCCTTAGAACACAATTTTGCCTCTGACTTTGCTTTTGTAGTGGTTTGTTGTGGGGCAAGCAAATGGCGTATAGTTTTTCTATATAAAGTATATATATAAAAAAAGTCTGATCTACCCCTTCCCTGTGTCTAAACCTGAAGTAAAAACCTGTAATCTTCCTTCATTTCTCCTTTTGTTTATGTATGTTTTGTTTGTGTGTATGGCTGGAGTGATTTGTGAGTTTTTTAATAATTCAAAATCGTTGCGATGCGAACGAGTTAAGGCTGTGTCAGACCAATTGACATAGGCTAGAACACCAAGGCTACATCAAAATGCTATGTTCTGCGTAGTTATGCGGGGATTGTCTCTAGCCATGACAAACTCCTAGCATAACATCATCAGTCTTCAAAATCCCCCGAAGACGTGTGGCTGCTCAAGGTGGTAATCAAAAACGGTCACACACGTAATGTTTTCATCTGTAGCTGATGCACTTGTGTCATAGTGTTCAAGTGCTTCTCACTGTTGGGATGATCCCTGGAGTCTTTTAGCCAGGGTATGTCAACCACAACCACAACAAACCAACCAGAAAATATTTAACTCACTCGGGACGAACTCGCACAACCGTTTAGGACGAATGGCCCGGCTCCGGCTCATATGAGTTTTCAAGAGGTTTTGATTTCTGGCGTGTAACCAGCTTTCCGGTGCAAAGTCATAACCTATTTTCAGTTTGCTTTGACCTTGCCTCTCTTGAAATCAACCAATCATTGCAGACTTTACATTCAGGTTTGGTTGTAGAGGGGGGTCAAAGATCGGAATGTGAAATTTTCCTTCTTTCTATGTGTTAGCTGTTTTCGTCAATAGGAGACAAACGACGAAGGTAAGGAATCTGATATTTTACGATCGTTTAGTGCATGGTGTTAGTAATCTTATCTGAAAATATCAGTCCATAACTTTTCATAACTTTTTTGTGGTGATGGGTTTTCGAACCTAGTCGAATGGCCCGTGTTGGGTTGTAACTGGCCAGTGCCGAGTGAGTTAATTTAGCCAGGATTAGAGACAAGCACCACAGAAAATGACACGGTTTCTTTTTACACTTAGACCATGGAAGAGCGAAACAAAATAACTGCACTTGACATCTTGCAACGATCAGTGTGGTGTGTGTAAAGAGAGAGGAGAAAGAGATAGGGAGAACAAGTTTGATTTCAGTTATACAGTGGAACCTCCCTTAAAAGACCCCCCGTTATAAGATTCCTACACAAACGCATTCTACATCTGTATTGTTAAAAAATTCGAGACTTTCCTGGTGTTGCACTGCCTCCAGGCATTGCCTCCAGGATCGTTCCCACCATCTTTATATCTACTATTGTCCCTATATGTGTCTGTTCCAGACCCGGAGGACGTTAACCCTTTCGCCGCCAGACATTTGAGCCAAAATGATCCAATAAACTTACATTGGGTAAAACAAATATTTTGTCTGAAATATTTGGAATTCCTTTACTACATGATTAAAAAAGGCCTATCCTTAACTCCCCAAATCAAGAACACAAATATCATTGGATAACAGACCCTGAATTCAAGGTTTTTACTGACATGGGTGTTCAATCATTGTGGTGCAAAAAAGCGACTGGCGGTGAAAGGGTTCAACAGATTTTCATTCATTCATTCATGATTCTTGAAGGTCTTATAAGGGAGGTTCCACAGTGTTATAAAAAAAGTCAAATGGACAGAAAAACTTTAAACAAAAATCAGCTTACCGTCCCTGTCGACGGCGCTTCTCTTTCTTCTCCAAGACCCAGTCTCGGCTGAATTTGGCAGACTTCTTATTTCTCCACTGACTCCTGAAAAGTTTAAAGAAAAACAAATGAATTGAAGCAAAGTAACTAAAAGGGGGGGAGGGGGGGACATACACGCACACTGCAACTTCCCATCCAAACCCAACTTCGACAACTGCCGAAATTTTATTGCGTTGAGGGTGGGGCAGGACCTCGCTTTTTTCTTTGGCGTCCGATCAGGATCAGAGTCGGAATCATCCGCTTGCGAGTGGGCTTTTTTTTCGGCATGCCTTCAGATTGCACTTCGTACCTAGAAAAATGGCGGCATGGAGAAATAAACCGGAAATATTCATTCAAGGGACATCACTCGAAGTGATACCTTTGATAGCAGACGACACAGTAGCGAGTACGGCTCAAACGTCATGCCTTCTTTCGATTTTTTTTCCACACTCGTTCAGTGGAAATGCAGAGTTTTGGGTTGCTGACCGTAATAGCGTAAACGGAGGTCTCAAAACGTAATGATTACGGACAAATCCGTAGGGAAAACAGGTCTGACACACACACACACACACACAGAGACAGACACACACACACACAGACATGAAGCAACACACACACACAAACGCACACATACTTGCACACGCACACATTGCCGAGTGGAACCTGCTCCCGTCTGTGGCAGTGTCATCAGCCACAGTGGGAGCCTTAAAAAGCCACATCTAACCCCCCCCCCCCCCCCTCCTCCCTCCCTCCCGTCCCTTCTTCCTCATCATCCCCTTCTTACCTCCTCACCTCTCCCCCCTCCACCCTCATCCACGACTCCCTCCCTACCCCTCATACCAAGCCAAGACTTTAAACCAGAAACCAGAAGCCTAACCTAAGCGCAGAAACCTTTTTTCCCCCAAGTTAAATCCTCAGAATCTTCAGTACGATGAAAGGTGGAAAATCATACAACAAACAAACAACTACACGACAAGTGTAAAGTGACGTTATTTTATTCACAAGAGACAAAACAAAACCACCGGATATTTCGGCGAATGCGCCTTTATCGACACAGACAAACAAGAAAACAGCAAATATAGCAACAGGAGCAAAAAGCAGGCAACAAAAGGAGCAAAAAACCAACAAGATCAAAAAACAATACTTCCCCTCTACAGTCCAATGCGTAAATGATCAAACGAAGAAGAAGAAGACACACACGCACAGGGCTACCAACCCTAAATTTGTGAATCAAGGACAAACGACTCTCAAATCAGGGACACAGCCTGATTTTCAGGGACATTTTAATAATGATCAGAAATTAAGTACAGTACCCACCACAACTTGACATAACAACGGCGCACATCATCCCTATCACCAGACTTTATCGAAAAATCACACGCACAAATTTCACAAAAAGGGTAAGTTTCGCCTTTTCTTTCTGACACAATGAAAGGCCATTTTATCTGTGTATGTCTCTCGAAATAAACAGGAACGCTTTGAAACTTTTTCTTTCTTAGAAGAAGAATCATCTTCACACGACCGTTTAGACGCCATTTTTTCAACCTTGACTAAACTGGCTACAACAGCCAATGAAAATTTGGCTACAACAGCCAATGAAAATTTGGCTACAACAGTCAATGAGAATTGATTTCACTGAAGATTTAACCAATCAGAATAACACTCTGTAAGGAAGTTGATAGCGTATGATAAAAATAGGCGCAAACCATGATCCGTGGCGTGAACCGAAACCTAGCGCTACGTAAGCGGTAGACAGGCGGAAAAAATGCACGCTTCCACGATTTTATCAATTTTCCGGGACGGTCATTCAAAAATTGGGACAAACGGGACGGGTCATGCTTTTCGCAAAAATACGGGACAAATACGGCTACGCAGGGACGGTTGGCAGCCCTGCACACACACTGACCTGGCAAAGTCTGCCTGCGTTCTATTGGCCGAATCCTCCCGCCCGTCCATCCCCTTAGGCAGCTGCTGACTGGGGCCTCCCGCAAACAGGCACAGGAACATTCTGAAACGGATTTTGCAAGGAACACGTTACAACAGTTTGGCATAGAAATTTCTCCCCATGGGGATACCAGGGGGTCTTTCGTAAAAATAGTTCCACCTTCTGGAAGTTCTGTGCTTGTAACTTCCTCTAATCTGTTACTCTCTTTGACTCTGTGCCTTTTCCGTTTGCTCTCTGTCATCTACTATCTTTATCTCACCGGTCCATTCTCCTGCATTTAAAAAAAAAATATTCCAAATAAGTTTTCTCCCTTGAGCTCCTCCGAAATCAGAATGTGTCGGCTGTACGCAGCGGAGTCCAGTGAAAACTGAAAACCGGACACATACATACCTTACCCATTATGGCCATATGGCCTGGGAACGCAGAAGAAGAAGCATAGAAAAAAAAAATAATAGTCAAGATGTGCGTGCCAGGCCGTCGTGAACAAGAAATTTTATGAAAATAAGTTGACGGTGTAAGCCTCGAACCAAAATTCCACTCATCGAAACACCACCACCACCACTAATTGACTTAACTCCATATCCTACAACAAATTAACATTCGACATGATTTTCTAACATGTTCAAATAATAAAACGGCAAATATTTACAAAATTGATATTTACCCACCGACTCTCCCCACTTTTCCCACCTCTTTTATTATTCAAATTTTATAACCGCCCACCTTCCCATTTGCCACCTCCCTCCCTCTTCCTCGCTTATCTTTCTCTTCCAACCGTCATGAGTTAGGGGGCCAGTACACACGAGATCCGCAATCCGCAACTTCCGTACAGAAAACCCATTCGCTTTATACAAGAAATAAGCGGACGCGGGATTTCATCCCCAATCCCATCCGCATATTTCTTATACCGTATTGTTCGGATCATTAGGCGCTGCTGTGTATAAGGCGAATAGGGCAATTTTCAAGAAAAATCTGAAAAAGCAAAAGGCGCCCTTGTTTATAAGGCTAGAAAAGAAAGTCAAACTTTGAAGCCTGTACGCATCCTGCAAACGCTTACCGACCGCCATTACTGCTGTCATAAACGAGAGTTGGCTCCCCTTTCAAATAATCGAACTTCCGTTTGAGCTGCTTCCTGTTGTTGTGTTTGGACAATTCTTTGCGAAAACTGATAGAATTATGGCATTTTAAGCTTTACAACGATGCTTTTTACATCCAATGAAGGGTTGTGGCATCTGTTGGACGGCATCTCGGATGATAATAGGGATTTTGAAGCATTTTAACGTGAGTATTCGTCGTATCGGTGACTCGTGACCACTTTCGATGTCTGACTCACAGTAGACTGTACTGAGTACGCAATCGTTGCCTCTCTTCTCACGATTTTGTTCACTAACAGGGCGCCCTCGTTTATTAGGCGCATGGGTCGAAATTGGAGAAAAAAATATCGCCTTATAGTCCGAAAATTACGGTACAATCGAATGGGGTTACTGTACAGTACAGACTGATTGCAGATCTAATGCGCACAGACCCTAACACAGCAAGTTATTTTTCAGAATGAATATTTACTCACCAACTCTCATTACTTCCCCATTCTTGCCTTTTTCTCTTCTCAGGTACGTACGAGTTTTTTTGCTTCATTCTGATTTCGGAGGAGCTCAAAGGAAAAAAATTAGGGCGCAAGAGAATGGGCCTAGTCAGAAAGATTAGATTAGGCGCAGTGGGATTAGAGGAAATTTGAGAAGAACTATTTTTATGAAAAAAAAATCCCCACAGGGAGGGACTCGTGGAGGGGGTGGGGGCGTCCAGCTCCCAGTATGGAGGCACAAAGCATCCACCCACTGCCCCGTTCTTTTATTCAAATTTCATAACTGCCATTGCCAACTTCCCTTTTGCTCCACCCACCCACCCCCCTCCACTCCCTCTTTCTTGCGTACCTTTCTCTTCTAATCTTCACGAGTTCTGCTTCTTACCTCCTCCATCCCTTCCTAACCCCACCCCCCAATTCTCTTTCTTTCCCAACTTCCCCACATTCAGACACGCAGGGCTCCCAGGGACCCCTATGAAGTACTAAAATTCTAAAGGACCCTCTAAAACAATGTGCAGGGAGTCCCAGGGATGCACTAGAAAAAATATTTTGAGCATTCGCAATGCCACTGGGACCCTCTATCCCGCCTCTAGGAGTAGGACCCTCTATAATGTAAGTAAAGGAGTCCCTGGGACCCCTTGTTTTGCGGGACGATTGGGAGCCCTGACTGACAGTGGAGCTGCCTCACTTTTTGGCCTTGGTGCTGTTTGGGAAGTCGACCACCAACCCCCCTGTGAACCCAGCCTTCATCGACTGCGTGGTGATCAGCTCCACCTAGGAACGACAACGAAAATATCACCATTATCGTCATCACCATCATCATCAACAACATCACCATCATGACGATCATCACAATAACAATATCACCAATAACGGTGTTTGAAAAAAATAAACGGAACCCTGACTTCAAAACACTGAATGTTTTTCCTCCATGAATCCACATTCAGTGCTCACACATTATACGAACATAATTCTCTGATTCATTTGAATGTAATCATACTGGTATATTTGCATGTGAAGAAACGTGCAATAGACGATTTTGGGGAAAAAAACTAGGGGAGAGCACTTTGTGAAAATTAGAATTGTTTACCTCCATTACTCGGTCAAATACCATAGCAACAATGGCGTTGAAGCTTGAAACCATAGGATGCGAGTCAGCGACTTGCAAACATTTTCTTTTAGAAAAATGAGGGGCGGCCAGTATCCACAAACTGAGAGAACTTGCAAAATGTGACGTAAATTATAAATGACATCAATTTTAAAATGACGCACGGTGTTCTAGGTGATGTAAGTCTAATCAAACACACGAGCCGAGAGCTGGGGATTTACCTGAAGGTAGAGTAACTCCCCATGTTTGACTGATTGAATTAGGCAATATCACTCCCACACACCATGAAATTACTCCCCTTAATTATTTCCGAACAATTCCTATTCTTTAGCATTTTGGGAGGCGCAGGCTTTCGGATTACCTGGAGCTTTGAAAGACAGAAACTCCCATGTAGGGATACCAGGAGGTATTTTTTCCTTGTACAAATAGTTCCCCCACCTTCTGGAAGCTCTGTGCTTGTAACTTCCTCTAATCTGTCACTCTCTCTCTTTGACTCTGCCTTTTCCCTTTGCTTACTATTGTCTACTATCTTTCTTGTCCACTGGTCCATTCTCTGGCCCTTTTAAAAAAAAACCCACAAACGACAAAGATTTTCTCCAGCTGAAGACGAACATGCTGGGCCTAACCATTTCTTAGTAAGGCGCATAACGGCAGCATAACGCATCTGCACTCACTAATTGACAGGAAACTGTCTGAGCGATTGAAGAAGAAGAAGAAAGACAGACACCTTTGTTTGTTGTGTGTGTGTGTTTGTGTGTTTGTGCACGCACGCATATATGTGTGCATTGATGTGTGTTTGTGTGTAGGGAGGGAAGGATGCGTTTGTGCATACCAATGTGTATATGTATATATATGCGTGTGCATGTTTGTATATCTATGAGTATGTTTTGCGTGGGGGTGACGGTGGGAATGCGAGCGCGTCTGAGTATGTTCGATATGCATGATGTAATCTTGCATGTGGAGTGAACTTTAGCTTTGTTGAGCGCCATGAGTAGTTCGTCTAGAATGTGCGCTCTATACATGTCTTTATTATTATCATTATTCCCCCGTGGGGATACCGGGGGATCTTTCGTAAAAATAGTTCCCCCACCTTCTGGAAGTTCTGTGCTTGTAACTTCTTCTATTCTGCCACTCTCTTTAACTGCCTTTTTTCCTTTGCTTTCTCTCATCTACTATCTTTCTGACTTATTGGCCCATTCTCCTGCCTTTTTTCAAAAAATCTTCCAAATAATTTTTCTCCTTTGAGCTCCTCCGAAATCGGAATGTGTCGACTGTACGCAGCGGGGAGACCAGTGAAAACTGAAAAACGGACATACGTTCCTTACCCATTATGGTCGTATGGCCTGGGAACGCAGAAGAAGAAGAAGAAGAATTATTATTATTAATAACAGAGTGTCTAAAACATGCAGCGTACCTGGGCGTGGTTTTCTGGGTAGAACTGGAACACTGCTCGGGCGCCTCTTCTCTGCCAACACAAACACACACATGGTTCACACAAATTTTACTAAATGTAGACACAGGCGTAGCGTTCTCCCTCGTGTTCGAACCCGGGTACAGGGGTTTTTCCTCTCACTTTGCACTAGGCCTTACAGTCTGAACGTGGAGTCTTTCGGATGAGACGATAAACCGAGGTCCTGTGTGCCCATGCACTTAGCATACGTTAAACCCAGTGGCAACGAAAAAATTTGTCATTTGGTCAAAATTTACACACACTCCCTTTCCTTCCTTATTAGTCACAAAAATCGCATGCAAATTTAAAAAAAAAAAAATTGGGCTTCTGGCTGCGATGCGCTCTCCAGGTGGGAGCAACCCGAATTTCACCGACACCTCTGTGACTATAAAGTACCTAATACCTAAATGTCATTTACAGGTGTAAGGCTATTGATACAATACATGTTTTTTTGTTTTTTTAAAAGACACTGACTGCATTCACAGATATTTATAACATTTGTTTTCTAGAAATGGCTATTGAGAGGAAAAAGCAACAAGTTCCAAACTGAACTTCCTCCAAAATAGAAATGTGTCAGCTGAATGCAGCGGGGAGGCCAGCACACATTATGGCCTTATGGCCTGGGAACGCAGAACAAGAAGAACAACAACAAACTGAACGGCTAACTCTAACTCAAACACGGCTACCACCAAAAAATGGAACAATTCATAATGTAGTTATTTTTAGTCCATCGCAAGGCAAAACTGTTCTCTTTTTTTTTACATCTCAAACTACCGGCTGTCTCAAGATAAAAAATTCCAGTCCTTTATATTCTGACTAAACTGCACCAATTACAATACAAGGTCAAGTATGTCTAGATCCTAGCAGAATGTCATTACAGTGGAACCCCGCCTAACGGGCACCTCAGTACCGCGGACACCCCGGTAATCCGGACAGTTTTACTCAGTCTCTTCCCTTCTTATTCATTACTATAAGAGTCTCCAACTTAGCGACCACCTCACACTGAGTCACAGTTATGGACAGTTTCACTCAGTCTCTTCCCTTCTTATTCATCACTATAAGAGTCTCCAGCCTAGCGACCACCTCACAGTTATGGACTGTTTCACTCAGTCTCTTCCCTTCTTATTCATCACTATAAGAGTCTCCAGCCTAGCGACCACCTCACAGTTATGGACAGTTTTACTCAGTCTCTTCCCTTCTTCATTACTATAAGAGTCTCCAACTTAGCGACCACC
>CM065702.1:49821088-49842081 GCA_017654935.2 Phymorhynchus buccinoides | reverse complement strand
CCGGTCTTAAAATAGGGGTTTGTCTGTAGTCCAAAAAATATGCTAGTTTTCGGCAACATGATTCAATTTCGTTTCCATTCAAGGATAAATATTTTCAAAGCATTCATTTGCATGTTTAATCATGATTTTGTGATCATTTTAACCTTGAAATGTTTTGGGGGCTTGAAGTTGAAGGTTGAAGGATAACTGTGTAATAGTTGGTGGTATGTATTTTATTATTTTCTTTTCATTTTTCCAGGCTCAAAGTGATGATGACGATGGAGACGATGTGGCCGTCACGGTGGATGGCAGCGGGTTTATGGACGAGTTTTTTGAACAGGTGTGAGAGAGAGAGAGAGAGAGAGAGAGAGAGAGAGAGAGAGAGAGAGAGAGAGAGAGAGAGAGAGAGAGAGAGAGAGAGAGAGAGAGAGAGAGAGAGAGAGAGAGAGAGAGAGAGAGAGAGAGAGAGAGAGAGAGAGAGAACTTGTGAATTAGTGAGAGAGAGAGAGATTGTGTGTGTGTGAGAGAGGTGAGAGAGAGAGAGAGAGAGAGAGAGAGAGAGAGAGAGAGCTTGTGAATTAGTGAGAGAGAGAGAGAGAGAGAGAGAGAGAGAGAGAGAGAGAGAGAGAGAGAGAGAGAGAACTTGTGAATTAGTGAGAGATTGAGAGAGAGAGAGAGAGAGTGAGAGAACTTGTGAATTAGTGAGAGAGAGTGATTGAGTGAGAGAGAGAGAGAGAGATTTGTGAATTAGGGAGATAGAGATTGAGAGAGAGAGAGAGAGAGAGAGAGAGAGAGAGAGAGAGAGAGAGAAAGAGAGAGAGAGAACTTGTGAATTAGTGAGAGAGAGTGATTGAGAGAGAGTATGTGTGTGCGTGCATGTGTGTAAGCATACATCATTACATGCCTGAGTGCCTGTCCTGGGGGGGGGGGGGGGGGGGGGGCCTCTGGACCCCTGCCTTTCAGTTTTTTTTTTCATTTTGGGGAGTTGCACCCATGAAACTGATACAATGGTGTTGTGATGATGGTCGTTGCGTGCTATGTGGCCAGGTGGACGAGATCCGGGAGATGATAGACAAAATAGCAGCCAATGTGGACGAGGTGAAAAAGAAACACAGTTCCATTCTGTCTGCGCCGCAGACAGACGATAGTAAGTCGGACTCCTTTTTTCTTCTTCTTTTTTTATATCCTTCTTTTTGTTCTCTCCTTTGTTCTTTCTGTTTTATCGTCAATTTTTTGGCTCGCGAGCTGAGCTTCAGATTCTCAGGGGACCCCGGTCAGTGACCCGCATTGACCCCTCATTTTGCGTAGCCAGGGGTCATGTGACCCGTGAAGTCAGGAAAAAACAGTCTGAAATTCTGACGTATTACTGGCCCCTTATTTTGGAAGTTGACCCCCCATTTTCAATAACCCCCCAAATCATTGTGAGTTATCCAGTGTTTTTGAGTTATCAGTTCTTCTCCGCTGTGCACACATTGGAAATTATTTTTAATGCGGTCACCACTTCAGGGACTGGAAAAGATTCAGAGAATATTGAAACGTGTCATTTCAGGATTGAGAGAACGTTTTACATGTGCTTTCACTCATGCTTGTACCGCATTTTTCGGATCATTAGGCGCTGCTGTGTATAAGGCGAATAGGGCAATTTTCAAGAAAAATCTGAAAAAAGTAAAAGGCGCCCTCGTTTATAAGGCACCTCACAAAAGAAAGTCAAACTTTGAAGCCCGTACGCGTCCTGTAAACGCTTACCGACCGCTGATATAAACAAGAGTTGGCTCCCTCTTTCAAATAATCGAATTTCCGTTTGTGCGACTTCCTGTTATTGTGTTTGGACTTTTGTTGGCGAAAACTGATAGAATTATGACATTTTAAACTCTATGACGATGCTTTTGATATCCAACGAAGGGTTATGGCATCTGTTGGACGGTATCTCAGACGCTTATAGGGATTTTGAAGTATTTTAACGTCGGTATTCGTCGTATGCGACTCTTTGCCACTTTCGATGTCTGACTCACAGTAGACTGTCCTGAGTATGGCAATCGTTGCCTCTCTTCTCATGATTTTGTTCACTAATAGGGCGCCCTCGTTTATTAGGCGCATAGGTCGAAATTGGAGAAAAACATATCGCCTTATAGTCCGAAAATTTAGTTACTTGGTACTGCTAGAATTTTTAGAAGTGTATTGAAGTACATGCTGGCAGAAATTAGTATTGATTTGGGAAGTAATGGTAGCCCCGAATAAAAGAAAAGAAATCCATTGCTGTGCGAAGCTATAATGGAGAAAGAGAGCTTTGGGCCTTTTGTGCTGAAGTGTGCTTGGTTATTAATTAACTCCCTTGAAAAGAATTGCCAGTCGACTTGGCCGGAATTGTCTCCCTGTTCATTGTTGAAAAAAAAAAAAAAAAATCCAATTTCAAGGCGTCAAACTGGTTCCAGTAGTTCTGGTTTTCAGGTCTGCATTAAATGGCTTAAATATAATGCAGATTATGAGATTCTTGGCCTAAATGGCTTAAATATAATGTAGATTATGAGATTCTTGGCCTAAATGGCTTAAATATAATGTAGATTATGAGATTCTTGGCCTAAATGGCTTAAATATAATGCAGATTGTGAGATTCTTGGCCTAAATGGCTTAAATATAATGCAGATTATGAGATTCTTGGCCTAAATGGCTTAAATATAATGCAGATTATGAGATTCTTGGCCTAAATGGCTTAAATATAATGCAGATTGTGAGATTCTTGGCCTAAATGGCTTAAATATAATGCAGATTATGAGATTCTTGGCCTAAATGGCTTAAATATAATGGAGATTATGAGATTCTTGGCCTAAATGGCTTAAATATAATGCAGATTATGAGATTCTTGGCCTAAATGGCTTAAATATAATGTAGATTTTGAGATTCTTGGCCTAAATGGCTTAAATATAATGCAGATTGTGAGATTCTTGGCCTAAATGGCTTAAATATAATGCAGATTATGAGATTCTTGGCCTAAATGGCTTAAATATAATGTAGATTGTGAGATTCTTGGCCTAAATGGCTTAAATATAATGCAGATTATGAGATTCTTGGCCTAAATGGCTTAAATATAATGCAGATTGTGAGATTCTTGGCCTAAATGGCTTAAATATAATGCAGATTATGAGATTCTTGGCCTAAATGGCTTAAATATAATGCAGATTGTGAGATTCTTGGCCTAAATGGCTTAAATATAATGTAGATTATGAGATTCTTGGCCTAAATGGCTTAAATATAATGTAGATTTTGAGATTCTTGGCCTAAATGGCTTAAATATAATGCAGATTGTGAGATTCTTGGCCTAAATGGCTTAAATATAATGCAGATTTTGAGATTCTTGGCCTAAATGGCTTAAATATAATGTAGATTATGAGATTCTTGGCCTAAATGGCTTAAATATAATGCAGATTTTGAGATTCTTGGCCTAAATGGCTTAAATATAATGTAGATTTTGAGATTCTTGGCCTAAATGGCTTAAATATAATGTAGATTATGAGATTCTTGGCCTAAATGGCTTAAATATAATGTAGATTATGAGATTCTTGGCCTAAATGGCTTAAATATAATGTAGATTATGAGATTCTTGGCCTAAATGGCTTAAATATAATGCAGATTATGAGATTCTTGGCCTAAATGGCTTAAATATAATGTAGATTATGAGATTCTTGGCCTAAATGGCTTAAATATAATGTAGATTTTGAGATTCTTGGCCTAAATGGCTTAAATATAATGCAGATTATGAGATTCTTGGCCTAAATGGCTTAAATATAATGCAGATTGTGAGATTCTTGGCCTAAATGGCTTAAATATAATGTAGATTATGAGATTCTTGGCCTAAATGGCTTAAATATAATGCAGATTGTGAGATTCTTGGCCTAAATGGCTTAAATATAATGCAGATTATGAGATTCTTGGCCTAAATGGCTTAAATATAATGCAGATTGTGAGATTCTTGGCCTAAATGGCTTAAATATAATGCAGATTGTGAGATTCTTGGCCTAAATGGCTTAAATATAATGCAGATTGTGAGATTCTTGGCCTAAATGGCTTAAATATAATGAAGATTGTGAGATTCTTGGCCTAAATGGCTTAAATATAATGCAGATTGTGAGATTCTTGGCCTAAATGGCTTAAATATAATGCAGATTGTGAGATTCTTGGCCTAAATGGCTTAAATATAATGTAGATTATGAGATTCTTGGCCTAAATGGCTTAAATATAATGCAGATTATGAGATTCTTGGCCTAAATGGCTTAAATATAATGCAGATTGTGAGATTCTTGGCCTAAATGGCTTAAATATAATGCAGATTGTGAGATTCTTGGCCTAAATGGCTTAAATATAATGTAGATTGTGAGATTCTTGGCCTAAATGGCTTAAATATAATGTAGATTATGAGATTCTTGGCCTAAATGGCTTAAATATAATGCAGATTGTGAGATTCTTGGCCTAAATGGCTTAAATATAATGCAGATTATGAGATTCTTGGCCTAAATGGCTTAAATATAATGCAGATTATGAGATTCTTGGCCTAAATGGCTTAAATATAATGCAGATTGTGAGATTCTTGGCCTAAATGGCTTAAATATAATGCAGATTATGAGATTCTTGGCCTAAATGGCTTAAATATAATGCAGATTATGAGATTCTTGGCCTAAATGGCTTAAATATAATGCAGATTATGAGATTCTTGGCCTAAATGGCTTAAATATAATGCAGATTGTGAGATTCTTGGCCTAAATGGCTTAAATATAATGTAGATTATGAGATTCTTGGCCTAAATGGCTTAAATATAATGTAGATTATGAGATTCTTGGCCTAAATGGCTTAAATATAATGCAGATTGTGAGATTCTTGGCCTAAATGGCTTAAATATAATGCAGATTATGAGATTCTTGGCCTAAATGGCTTAAATATAATGCAGATTATGAGATTCTTGGCCTAAATGGCTTAAATATAATGCAGATTGTGAGATTCTTGGCCTAAATGGCTTAAATATAATGCAGATTATGAGATTCTTGGCCTAAATGGCTTAAATATAATGCAGATTATGAGATTCTTGGCCTAAATGGCTTAAATATAATGCAGATTATGAGATTCTTGGCCTAAATGGCTTAAATATAATGCAGATTATGAGATTCTTGGCCTAAATGGCTTAAATATAATGCAGATTGTGAGATTCTTGGCCTAAATGGCTTAAATATAATGCAGATTGTGAGATTCTTGGCCTAAATGGCTTAAATATAATGCAGATTGTGAGATTCTTGGCCTAAATGGCTTAAATATAATGCAGATTGTGAGATTCTTGGCCTAAATGGCTTAAATATAATGCAGATTGTGAGATTCTTGGCCTAAATGGCTTAAATATAATGCAGATTATGAGATTCTTGGCCTAAATGGCTTAAATATAATGCAGATTTTGAGATTCTTGGCCTAAATGGCTTAAATATAATGCAGATTGTGAGATTCTTGGCCTAAATGGCTTAAATATAATGCAGATTATGAGATTCTTGGCCTAAATGGCTTAAATATAATGCAGATTATGAGATTCTTGGCCTAAATGGCTTAAATATAATGCAGATTGTGAGATTCTTGGCCTAAATGGCTTAAATATAATGCAGATTGTGAGATTCTTGGCCTAAATGGCTTAAATATAATGCAGATTATGAGATTCTTGGCCTAAATGGCTTAAATATAATGCAGATTATGAGATTCTTGGCCTAAATGGCTTAAATATAATGCAGATTGTGAGATTCTTGGCCTAAATGGCTTAAATATAATGCAGATTGTGAGATTCTTGGCCTAAATGGCTTAAATATAATGCAGATTATGAGATTCTTGGCCTAAATGGCTTAAATATAATGCAGATTGTGAGATTCTTGGCCTAAATGGCTTAAATATAATGCAGATTATGAGATTCTTGGCCTAAATGGCTTAAATATAATGCAGATTATGAGATTCTTGGCCTAAATGGCTTAAATATAATGCAGATTATGAGATTCTTGGCCTAAATGGCTTAAATATAATGCAGATTGTGAGATTCTTGGCCTAAATGGCTTAAATATAATGTAGATTATGAGATTCTTGGCCTAAATGGCTTAAATATAATGAAGATTATGAGATTCTTGGCCTAAATGGCTTAAATATAATGCAGATTTTGAGATTCTTGGCCTAAATGGCTTAAATATAATGTAGATTATGAGATTCTTGGCCTAAATGGCTTAAATATAATGTAGATTATGAGATTCTTGGCCTAAATGGCTTAAATATAATGCAGATTGTGAGATTCTTGGCCTAAATGGCTTAAATATAATGCAGATTATGAGATTCTTGGCCTAAATGGCTTAAATATAATGCAGATTATGAGATTCTTGGCCTAAATGGCTTAAATATAATGTAGATTGTGAGATTCTTGGCCTAAATGGCTTAAATATAATGCAGATTATGAGATTCTTGGCCTAAATGGCTTAAATATAATGCAGATTGTGAGATTCTTGGCCTAAATGGCTTAAATATAATGTAGATTATGAGATTCTTGGCCTAAATGGCTTAAATATAATGCAGATTATGAGATTCTTGGCCTAAATGGCTTAAATATAATGTAGATTATGAGATTCTTGGCCTAAATGGCTTAAATATAATGTAGATTATGAGATTCTTGGCCTAAATGGCTTAAATATAATGTAGATTATGAGATTCTTGGCCTAAATGGCTTAAATATAATGTAGATTATGAGATTCTTGGCCTAAATGGCTTAAATATAATGCAGATTATGAGATTCTTGGCCTAAATGGCTTAAATATAATGTAGATTGTGAGATTCTTGGCCTAAATGGCTTAAATATAATGCAGATTATGAGATTCTTGGCCTAAATGGCTTAAATATAATGCAGATTATGAGATTCTTGGCCTAAATGGCTTAAATATAATGCAGATTATGAGATTCTTGGCCTAAATGGCTTAAATATAATGTAGATTATGAGATTCTTGGCCTAAATGGCTTAAATATAATGCAGATTGTGAGATTCTTGGCCTAAATGGCTTAAATATAATGTAGATTATGAGATTCTTGGCCTAAATGGCTTAAATATAATGTAGATTATGAGATTCTTGGCCTAAATGGCTTAAATATAATGTAGATTTTGAGATTCTTGGCCTAAATGGCTTAAATATAATGCAGATTATGAGATTCTTGGCCTAAATGGCTTAAATATAATGTAGATTATGAGATTCTTGGCCTAAATGGCTTAAATATAATGCAGATTGTGAGATTCTTGGCCTAAATGGCTTAAATATAATGCAGATTATGAGATTCTTGGCCTAAATGGCTTAAATATAATGCAGATTATGAGATTCTTGGCCTAAATGGCTTAAATATAATGTAGATTATGAGATTCTTGGCCTAAATGGCTTAAATATAATGCAGATTATGAGATTCTTGGCCTAAATGGCTTAAATATAATGCAGATTATGAGATTCTTGGCCTAAATGGCTTAAATATAATGCAGATTATGAGATTCTTGGCCTAAATGGCTTAAATATAATGCAGATTATGAGATTCTTGGCCTAAATGGCTTAAATATAATGCAGATTGTGAGATTCTTGGCCTAAATGGCTTAAATATAATGCAGATTATGAGATTCTTGGCCTAAATGGCTTAAATATAATGCAGATTGTGAGATTCTTGGCCTAAATGGCTTAAATATAATGTAGATTATGAGATTCTTGGCCTAAATGGCTTAAATATAATGCAGATTATGAGATTCTTGGCCTAAATGGCTTAAATATAATGTAGATTATGAGATTCTTGGCCTAAATGGCTTAAATATAATGTAGATTATGAGATTCTTGGCCTAAATGGCTTAAATATAATGTAGATTATGAGATTCTTGGCCTAAATGGCTTAAATATAATGCAGATTATGAGATTCTTGGCCTAAATGGCTTAAATATAATGCAGATTATGAGATTCTTGGCCTAAATGGCTTAAATATAATGTAGATTGTGAGATTCTTGGCCTAAATGGCTTAAATATAATGCAGATTATGAGATTCTTGGCCTAAATGGCTTAAATATAATGCAGATTATGAGATTCTTGGCCTAAATGGCTTAAATATAATGCAGATTATGAGATTCTTGGCCTAAATGGCTTAAATATAATGTAGATTATGAGATTCTTGGCCTAAATGGCTTAAATATAATGCAGATTGTGAGATTCTTGGCCTAAATGGCTTAAATATAATGTAGATTATGAGATTCTTGGCCTAAATGGCTTAAATATAATGCAGATTATGAGATTCTTGGCCTAAATGGCTTAAATATAATGTAGATTGTGAGATTCTTGGCCTAAATGGCTTAAATATAATGCAGATTATGAGATTCTTGGCCTAAATGGCTTAAATATAATGTAGATTATGAGATTCTTGGCCTAAATGGCTTAAATATAATGCAGATTGTGAGATTCTTGGCCTAAATGGCTTAAATATAATGCAGATTATGAGATTCTTGGCCTAAATGGCTTAAATATAATGCAGATTGTGAGATTCTTGGCCTAAATGGCTTAAATATAATGTAGATTATGAGATTCTTGGCCTAAATGGCTTAAATATAATGCAGATTATGAGATTCTTGGCCTAAATGGCTTAAATATAATGCAGATTTTGAGATTCTTGGCCTAAATGGCTTAAATATAATGCAGATTATGAGATTCTTGGCCTAAATGGCTTAAATATAATGCAGATTATGAGATTCTTGGCCTAAATGGCTTAAATATAATGCAGATTGTGAGATTCTTGGCCTAAATGGCTTAAATATAATGCAGATTATGAGATTCTTGGCCTAAATGGCTTAAATATAATGCAGATTGTGAGATTCTTGGCCTAAATGGCTTAAATATAATGCAGATTATGAGATTCTTGGCCTAAATGGCTTAAATATAATGTAGATTATGAGATTCTTGGCCTAAATGGCTTAAATATAATGCAGATTATGAGATTCTTGGCCTAAATGGCTTAAATATAATGCAGATTATGAGATTCTTGGCCTAAATGGCTTAAATATAATGCAGATTGTGAGATTCTTGGCCTAAATGGCTTAAATATAATGCAGATTATGAGATTCTTGGCCTAAATGGCTTAAATATAATGAAGATTATGAGATTCTTGGCCTAAATGGCTTAAATATAATGAAGATTATGAGATTCTTGGCCTAAATGGCTTAAATATAATGCAGATTATGAGATTCTTGGCCTAAATGGCTTAAATATAATGCAGATTGTGAGATTCTTGGCCTAAATGGCTTAAATATAATGCAGATTGTGAGATTCTTGGCCTAAATGGCTTAAATATAATGTAGATTATGAGATTCTTGGCCTAAATGGCTTAAATATAATGAAGATTGTGAGATTCTTGGCCTAAATGGCTTAAATATAATGCAGATTGTGAGATTCTTGGCCTAAATGGCTTAAATATAATGCAGATTTTGAGATTCTTGGCCTAAATGGCTTAAATATAATGTAGATTGTGAGATTCTTGGCCTAAATGGCTTAAATATAATGTAGATTATGAGATTCTTGGCCTAAATGGCTTAAATATAATGCAGATTATGAGATTCTTGGCCTAAATGGCTTAAATATAATGCAGATTGTGAGATTCTTGGCCTAAATGGCTTAAATATAATGCAGATTGTGAGATTCTTGGCCTAAATGGCTTAAATATAATGTAGATTATGAGATTCTTGGCCTAAATGGCTTAAATATAATGCAGATTGTGAGATTCTTGGCCTAAATGGCTTAAATATAATGTAGATTATGAGATTCTTGGCCTAAATGGCTTAAATATAATGCAGATTATGAGATTCTTGGCCTAAATGGCTTAAATATAATGAAGATTATGAGATTCTTGGCCTAAATGGCTTAAATATAATGCAGATTATGAGATTCTTGGCCTAAATGGCTTAAATATAATGCAGATTATGAGATTCTTGGCCTAAATGGCTTAAATATAATGTAGATTATGAGATTCTTGGCCTAAATGGCTTAAATATAATGTAGATTATGAGATTCTTGGCCTAAATGGCTTAAATATAATGCAGATTATGAGATTCTTGGCCTAAATGGCTTAAATATAATGCAGATTGTGAGATTCTTGGCCTAAATGGCTTAAATATAATGCAGATTGTGAGATTCTTGGCCTAAATGGCTTAAATATAATGCAGATTGTGAGATTCTTGGCCTAAATGGCTTAAATATAATGCAGATTTTGAGATTCTTGGCCTAAATGGCTTAAATATAATGTAGATTATGAGATTCTTGGCCTAAATGGCTTAAATATAATGCAGATTGTGAGATTCTTGGCCTAAATGGCTTAAATATAATGCAGATTATGAGATTCTTGGCCTAAATGGCTTAAATATAATGCAGATTATGAGATTCTTGGCCTAAATGGCTTAAATATAATGCAGATTATGAGATTCTTGGCCTAAATGGCTTAAATATAATGCAGATTATGAGATTCTTGGCCTAAATGGCTTAAATATAATGCAGATTGTGAGATTCTTGGCCTAAATGGCTTAAATATAATGTAGATTATGAGATTCTTGGCCTAAATGGCTTAAATATAATGCAGATTATGAGATTCTTGGCCTAAATGGCTTAAATATAATGTAGATTATGAGATTCTTGGCCTAAATGGCTTAAATATAATGCAGATTGTGAGATTCTTGGCCTAAATGGCTTAAATATAATGCAGATTATGAGATTCTTGGCCTAAATGGCTTAAATATAATGAAGATTATGAGATTCTTGGCCTAAATGGCTTAAATATAATGTAGATTATGAGATTCTTGGCCTAAATGGCTTAAATATAATGTAGATTATGAGATTCTTGGCCTAAATGGCTTAAATATAATGCAGATTGTGAGATTCTTGGCCTAAATGGCTTAAATATAATGTAGATTATGAGATTCTTGGCCTAAATGGCTTAAATATAATGCAGATTGTGAGATTCTTGGCCTAAATGGCTTAAATATAATGCAGATTGTGAGATTCTTGGCCTAAATGGCTTAAATATAATGCAGATTGTGAGATTCTTGGCCTAAATGGCTTAAATATAATGCAGATTGTGAGATTCTTGGCCTAAATGGCTTAAATATAATGCAGATTGTGAGATTCTTGGCCTAAATGGCTTAAATATAATGCAGATTATGAGATTCTTGGCCTAAATGGCTTAAATATAATGCAGATTATGAGATTCTTGGCCTAAATGGCTTAAATATAATGCAGATTGTGAGATTCTTGGCCTAAATGGCTTAAATATAATGCAGATTATGAGATTCTTGGCCTAAATGGCTTAAATATAATGTAGATTATGAGATTCTTGGCCTAAATGGCTTAAATATAATGTAGATTATGAGATTCTTGGCCTAAATGGCTTAAATATAATGCAGATTGTGAGATTCTTGGCCTAAATGGCTTAAATATAATGTAGATTATGAGATTCTTGGCCTAAATGGCTTAAATATAATGTAGATTATGAGATTCTTGGCCTAAATGGCTTAAATATAATGCAGATTATGAGATTCTTGGCCTAAATGGCTTAAATATAATGCAGATTATGAGATTCTTGGCCTAAATGGCTTAAATATAATGTAGATTATGAGATTCTTGGCCTAAATGGCTTAAATATAATGTAGATTATGAGATTCTTGGCCTAAATGGCTTAAATATAATGCAGATTGTGAGATTCTTGGCCTAAATGGCTTAAATATAATGTAGATTATGAGATTCTTGGCCTAAATGGCTTAAATATAATGTAGATTATGAGATTCTTGGCCTAAATGGCTTAAATATAATGTAGATTATGAGATTCTTGGCCTAAATGGCTTAAATATAATGCAGATTGTGAGATTCTTGGCCTAAATGGCTTAAATATAATGTAGATTATGAGATTCTTGGCCTAAATGGCTTAAATATAATGTAGATTATGAGATTCTTGGCCTAAATGGCTTAAATATAATGTAGATTATGAGATTCTTGGCCTAAATGGCTTAAATATAATGTAGATTATGAGATTCTTGGCCTAAATGGCTTAAATATAATGCAGATTATGAGATTCTTGGCCTAAATGGCTTAAATATAATGCAGATTGTGAGATTCTTGGCCTAAATGGCTTAAATATAATGCAGATTGTGAGATTCTTGGCCTAAATGGCTTAAATATAATGCAGATTATGAGATTCTTGGCCTAAATGGCTTAAATATAATGCAGATTGTGAGATTCTTGGCCTAAATGGCTTAAATATAATGTAGATTATGAGATTCTTGGCCTAAATGGCTTAAATATAATGTAGATTATGAGATTCTTGGCCTAAATGGCTTAAATATAATGCAGATTATGAGATTCTTGGCCTAAATGGCTTAAATATAATGCAGATTATGAGATTCTTGGCCTAAATGGCTTAAATATAATGCAGATTATGAGATTCTTGGCCTAAATGGCTTAAATATAATGTAGATTATGAGATTCTTGGCCTAAATGGCTTATTTATAACTAAAAAAAAGAAGTTATTTTTATGGCACCAAAGCTTGCTGTGTTTCACAACTTCCATTTTTCTGTATTGCATTGTTTCACAGGAAAAAAGAATAAACCCGAAAATGGACTGAAAGTGTGAAACAAGGATTGTTGTTGTTGTTGGCTTACCCTGGCTAAAAGACTCCAGGGATCATGCCAACAGCCGAAGCACTTGAACACTATGGTACAAGTGCATCAGCTAGGGATGAGAATGTTACGTGTGTGTGTGTGTCCCCGTTTTTGATTATCCCACCACATGGGCAGCCACAATCCGTCTTCGGGGAGAAAAACCAGGATTAAATTTATGTTTTCATATTCCTTTCAGCTGCTCCGATTACGAAGACCACGTTAAAGCTGTTGCTGCCTAAAAGGAAAAGGAGTCAATTGTGATAGAAACATTTTCCAAGCAAAGTCATTTGTTGTGTGCATTATGAGAGATTTATTTGTGATGGTGCATGGGGAAAACGGACGTAAGTTGCTCCAAATGTTTTTGAGCAAAAGCCAAAAATAGTCCACAACCCCCAAAATACCAGTTTTCTATTTAGGACATATTTATGTCTGTGTGTATGTATTCTACCAGTATCCACAAAATAAAAGACAAATTTGAATGATTAATTTGTTTATTTGATGGCTTTAAAAAAAAAAAAAATCAGGTCAGTAAAAACAAAGAGGCAAAATTCTGCCTTCTATGTCCGATTTCTGCAAATGATCTATCGCTAATGTCAAGCTTCAAATGGCTATAATTTTCATACCGGGGGATCTTTTGTACAAATAGTTCCTCCACCTTCTGGAAGTTCTGTGCTTGTAGCTTCCTCTAATTCTGTCACTCTCTTTGACTCTGCCTTTTCCCTTTGCTTACTGTTATCTGCTATCTTTCTATCTCACTGGTCCATTCTCCTGCCTTTTTTCTACAAATTCTTACAAAGATTTCTTCAGCCGAAGTCGGACATGCTGGGCCTAACTATTTCTTAGTTAGGCGCATAACGGCAGCATGACGCATCTACGCTCATATGACAGGAAACTGAGCGAACGAAGAAGAAGAAAAGAAATGGCTATAAAATCATACTTAGACAAGCTAACTCAATTCTGTTTTCTGTGGAATCTTTGCTTGATCTTGCAAAATCAAAACCTAAATTTTTTGCCCAAATTCCATTATGTCTGGTTTTCCCATGCAATATCACATTTAGTTATTTTTTTATTTTTTTCAGAAATGAAAGAGGAGTTAGAGGATTTGATGCTGGAAATCAAGAAAAATGCTAACAAAGTCAGGGCAAAGTTGAAAAGTAAGTGAAGCGTTTTGCTGTTTGTTTCCGTTGTATGTCTATGTGCATGCGTGAGAGCGAGTAATTTTGTGTGAGTATGTGTTTGTGTGTGTGGTGTCTGTGTGTGTACATGTCATGATATGTGTATGTGTGTGTTTGCATGTCAAATGTGTGTGTGGTGTGTGTGCATGTCATGTGTGTGTGTGTGCATGTCATGATATGTGTGTGTGTGTGTGTTTCCATGTCAAAATGTGTGTGTGTGTCAAATGTGTGTGTGTGTGTGCATGTCATGATATATGTGTGTGTGTTTGCATGTCAAATGTGTGTGGTGTGTGTGTGTGTGCATGTCATGATAGTGTGTGTGTGTGTGTGTGTTTGCATGTCAAATGTGTGTGTCTCTGTGTGTGTGTGTGTGTGTGTGTGCATGTCAATAATATGTGTGTGTGTGTGTGTGTGTGTGTTTGCATGTCATTGTGTGTGTGTGTGTGGTGTCTCTGTGTGTGTGCATGTCATGATATGTGTGTGTGTGTGTGTGTTTGCATGTGATATGTGTGTGTGTGTGTGTTTGCATTGTGTGTGTGTGTGTGTGTGTGTGTGTGTGCATGTCATGATATGTGTGTGTGTGTTTGCATGTCAAATGTGTGTGTGTGTGTGGTGTCTATGTGTGTGCATGTCATGATATGTGAGTGTGTGTGTTTGCATGTCAAATGTGTGTGTGTGTGTGTGTGTGGTGTCTGTGTGTGTGCATGTCATGATATGTGTGTGTGTGTGTGTGTGTGTGTGTGTGTGTGTGTGTGTGTTTGCATGTCATGTGTGTGTGTGTGTGTGTTTGTGTGTGTGGTGTGGTGTGTGTGTGTGCATGTCATGATATGTGTGTGTGTGTGTGTGTGTGTTTGCACGTCAAATGTGTGTGTGTGTGGTGTCTGTGTGTGTGCATGTCATGATATGTGTGTGTGTGTGTGTGTTTATACCAAATGTATTGAAGCGACTCTTTTACTTTTCTACATGTATTTTGAATTTTCATTAGTGTCTAAGATCTTGCATCTGTGGACAATCTTTACAGTTTTAATGTCTTTAATTTGTGCAAAATGACGATACACACATTCTCTCTCTGTCTCTCTCTCTCTCTTTTCTGTGTGTGTGTGTGTCTCTCATTCTCTGCATCTGTGTGTGTTTCTCTTGCTGTCTATCTGAGTTTTTCTATGTTTCTCTGTTTGTCTATTTGTCTCTCACTCACACACACATACATATGGGAGGAGGTGTGTGTGTGTGTGGGGTGGGGGTGGGGGTGGGGGCTCTCTTCCATACATATAGTTTTCCCATCTTCTGGAATTTCTGTGCTTGTACCTTCCTCTAATCTATCACTCTCTTTGACTCTGCCTTTTCCTTTTGCTTACTGTCATCTACTATCTTTCTGCCTCACTGGTCCATTCTCCTGCCTTTGTTCTAGAAAGTCTTAACAAAGATTGTCTCCAGCGGAAGGACATGCTGGGCCCAAACATTTCTCAGTTAGGTGCATAATGGCAGCATGACGCATCTGCGCTCATATGACAGGAGATTGGGTGACCGAGGTTCCAAGAAGAAGAAGGGAGCCCAGTTCTTCTTCTGCATTCCCAAGCCATGTAGCCATAATGGGCGATGTACATCTGTGTCAAGTTTTCAGTTTCCGCTAGTCTTCCCGCTGCATTCAGCCAACATGTTCCGGTTTCGAAGGAGAAAATTAGAAGATTCTTTTCTCTTTTTTTTAAAGGCAGGAGAATGGGCCAGTAAGTCAGAAAGATAGTAGATGACAGAAAGCAAAGGGAAAAGGCAGAGTCAAAGAGATTGACAGATTAAGAGGAAGTTACAAGCACAGAACTTCCAGAAGGTGGGGGAACTATTTGTATGAAAGACACCTCCCCCCCCCCCCCCCCCCCCCTTTAGAGTTTAGTATCCCCACAGGGAGAGACTGTTGGAGGGGGCGGGGTTACCCACCATGGAGGCATGAAGCATGCACCCACTGTCCCCGGGAGCTCAGTTAATTCTTACCCCTTTGTTCAATTTCGTTATCCTCTCTTGGCCTCACTGTTTCATTCTTTGATTAACCAAAATTCCTTTCGAGGCTTACCAGTTTGTTCTGTGTTGTGTGTTGTTTATGTGTAACATATTCAAGGTTAGAAGGCTATGCCACTCTTGGATAGATGTTGATTTGTTTGTATGTTGTCCTCTCCACCATTGTTGATGTGTACTGTGTGGGTGGAGGGTCATAAAGGCGAACTTGGCACATTCTTTTTTGAGAATGATGCTTTGTTGGTCTCACTTTGGTTCTGACCCACGCATTGCTAGATGATTGGTATCGTAATCAACTTTGGTGGAGGGAGTTAATTAGAAAGAGAGTCTTACCCCTTTGTTCAATTTCGTAATTCTGCTCTGTTGTAAACTACACTGAAACAAAGGCTACGGCTTTCTTGTCTACGTCAGCTGGCTTTGAGTGACCACCAACAACCCGGCTCGGGCCAGTAGTGTATTGACCGACCGACCACCTGAGCAAAATATTAGGTATTAGGTACTTTATAGTCACCGAAGCGTCTCTGTGAAATTCAGGTTCCTCCCACCTGGAGAGCGCGTCGCAGCCAGAGGTGTGCCAACCAATTTTTTTTTTTTTTTTTTCATTTTTTTTCCCCATGCGATTTGTGTGTGACTGATAAGGAAGGAAAGGGTGTGTGTGTGTGTAAATTTTGACCAAATGACAACTTTTTTGTTGCCACTGGGTTTAACGTGTGCTAAGTGCATGGGCACACGGGACCTCGGGTTTATCGTCTCATCCGAAAGACTCCACCGTTCAGACCCGTAAGGCCTAGTGCAAAGTGAGAGGAGAAATCCCCTGTACCCAGGTTCGAACTCGGGGTTTACTTGACATGAGGCGAACGCGCTAAATAATTAGAGCAACAATGACAACAAAAAGTTGTTTCTCCACTTGACCGAAGCCTTTGTCATTGTGTGACTACTTCAGTAACTGACAGGGGATTAGGGGTTTAGGTTCTGTTGGCGGCTCGCGTTATTGTGGGATTTCTTGCCTCTCTGTGTTTGTCTTGTTGTTAAAGGGGCACCCTGACGGATGAGCTTTTGTAAGAAATACGTCGAGATCACCAGGAAAACACTCTTTACAGAGATCGCAACACTCACTTTGCTCTGGTTTCCTAGAAATCAAACTGTCAAATCAGCGATTCCTCCTTGGCGGAGGTGTGTGTCTTTTCTAATGGCCGCCTGAATTTAGACCAAATCGTTTGCACGAAATTTTCGCAATACAAGCCTTTTATTTTTTATTTTAAAATTTTATGCAGTTTGTCTAAAGGAATTTCGCTCACAACGAAGGAAATAGCTCAATTCTTTTTTTTACTGCACTAAAAAAAAAGAAAAAGCTTCAACCACAATGGGATTGGCCTCCACCCACCCCATCCAAAATGGCTTCTCTCTCCGGCATCTCCGCCAAGGAGGAATCGTCGTTTTGACGGTTTGATTTCTAGGAAACCAGAGCAAAGCGAGTGTTCCGATCCTTGAAAAGGCTTTCTTTCTGGTGATGTCGACATGTTTCTTGCAAAAAACTCGTCCGTCAGGGTCCACCTTTAAGAATTTGGGAACTTTGTTGTGAGATTGGGGCGACCCATAGTCATCCGAGCTCCCCCCGTGGGGATACCGGGGAGATGGGGGGTCTTTCGTACAAATAGTCCCCCCCCCCCCCCCTCTTCTGGAACTTCTGTGCTTGTAACTTTCTTCTTCTTCTTCGATCGCTCAGACAGTTGTAGCTTTCTATTCTGTCACTCTTTGACTCTGCCTTTTCCCTTTGTTTGCTTACTGTCATCTGCTATCTTTCTGCCTTTCTGGTCCACTCTCCTGCCATTTATCTAGAAACTCTTTACAAAGATTTTCTCCAGCCGAAGACGGACATGCTGGGCCTAACTATTTCTTAGGAAGGCGCATTAGCGCCAGCGTGACGCATCTGTGCTCGTACGGGAGGAGACTGTCTTGATTGATCGAAGAAGAAGAAGTAGTCATCTGATCTATTTCGTTGTTTTGGGATTATTGTTTCAGTTTTTTCTGATCTTCGGCTAAGGGTGTTTGCTACTTTCCATACCTGCTGTACACCAGCACATTTGAAAAAAAGAAAAATAAATAAATAATAATAATAATAAAAAATCTCACATCACACACACACACACACACACACACACACACACATTACGTAAGCCACACACACACACCACACACACACACACACACACACATACACACACACACACACACACACACACACACACACACACTATTCATCTTTCATTACATAAGCCATAGCAACTGAGTTGCACGGACTGACCTCATACACCAACGCACATCATACACAAACTTTAGGAGGATACACATACAAATACACTCACTAAACGCAACGTATGCACGCAGACAGACACACGATTTGTCACATGCGTTGCGTTTTTCCGTCTTAACGAGAATGACCTTTTCTGTTATTTCGATTTGGAATGAGCAGGATGAATACAAAAGAAATTTGTTTTTGATTTTTATTGTAAATGCACTTTTACGGGGCACAAAAATTGTTTGACTGATGAGACAGCTTGTTTGACTGATTAGACAGCTTGTTTGACTGATTAGACAGCTTGTTTGACTGATTACACAGCTTGTTTGACTGATGAGACAGCTTGTTTGACTGATTAGACAGCTTGTTTGACTGATGAGACAGCTCGTTTGACTGATTAGACAGCCGCCCCCCAAATTGAGATGCTAAAAGTCAGAGCTGGAAGTACAGGGTTCCCACAAGTCCTTGAAAACTTGAAAAGTCCTGGAAAACTAGCAAGGTCTTTTCCAGGGCTTGAAAAGTGCTGGAAAAACGGCACAGGCCCTAAAGCTCCTGGAAAAGTCCTGGAATTTTCTTAATCTGCTGACCAGATTCTCAACTTTCAAGCAAGCAAAACCCAACACTTGATGTCTTTGAATATATATATATAGTAAAACTCAGTTAATTCTTGTTTTTTTTAAATTCAGACTTTTGACCGCCTGATATTGTGAGAGCAGACGACCATGATACTACATTATGGTCTTTTGGTGTGTGCAGGTTTTGTGGTTTCAAGTAATTAAAATAGTTCGATATTTGCACACCTCTTACGTAATACTTATTATCCATATTACAAGCAGAATTTTGAGTCCTTGAAATTTATCAGCATGGTCCTGGGAAAGTCCTTGAATTTTTCTTGTAGAGATCTGTGGGAACTCTGAAAGTAGAAAGACAAGGAAGATGGTGGGGGGTATGAGGGTCAGAAAGTTAAAAAAAACAACTAACAAGAACCAAACAACAACAACAAAAAAAGTGCAACGCCGAGCGGCTGCAAAGTCCCCTCGCAGCATCGCCGAGCTACTCCGAAATCGGAATGTGTCGGCTGTACACATGCATAAAAACGCATCAAAATAGCACGTAACTACATAAAAATGCATAAAAACTGCACGTAACTGAATAGCTTTTTATGTATAGCCTTGGGGTTCGGACCCGTGATTTGAGCGTGCGCGATCATGCGCACACGAGCGCACAGAAAAATTCATGACAACTGTGTTATAGACCATTCATCAAGAAATGTGAAAAAAAACTGCATTGAAATACATGCAAAACTTCGCGAGATATTAGCGATTATGTGTTTTGGGGTTTGAACCCCGTACTGGCGCGACCTTGACTTTAATGTAAAACTAAATACATCAGTGGATAGCTTGCATCTTGGCAAACTAGTATACCAAATTTGATGAAATCATATATATAAAAAAACTATTCAGTTACGTGCTGTTATGATGCGTTTTTAATGATTAGTGTGTAGTAAAAAAAGCAGCACGCGCATCGCCAAGCGGCAGATAAGTTCCCGAGTCGCTAAACATGGGATAAGCCCGCTGTGCCCTAGGCCCTTTGTGTCACAGGCCCGATATGTCCCACTTCTTTCCGGCCGTCCATCCGTCCGTGCATGCGTCCTGTTTTCAGTTCTCAATGGTCTCCCCGCTGTGTGTACAGCCGACACATTCCGATTTCGGAGTAGCTCGGCGATGCTGCGAGGGGACTTTGCAGCCGCCCGGCGTTACACTTGTTTCTATTGTTTTGAATGCTATTTATTTCATGCTTATATATCGGATTTCTGCACTGAAGCATGCCTCTCTAAAATCCCTCATGCATATATTATGCCACATACAGTGATACACACAAAAACCCACCCATGTTTGGAACTGGAAGATATCGAGCTTACGATGCATGTAGACATGTGCGTGTTTACCTTTTATTTAGGGGATGTAGGGGATGCGGTAAAGGCTCGGGTCTGATTAGTCTAGTCTGGCCAAGCACAGAAACATAAATAGCTCCGCCTATCAATCATCAAGAGTCACGCGCAGGCTTTAATAGTTCAGCTGGGTTCGAGAATGACAGAATATATATTTTGTTTTCTTTGATGCAAATTTCAATGTTGGAATCTTCTTCTTCTTCTGCGAGGGGGAGGGAGAGGGGGAGGAGAGGGGTTCGAGAATGACAGAATATATATATTTTTTTCTTTGATGCAAATTTCAGTGTTGTAATCATCTTCTTCTTCTTCTGCGAGGGGGAGGGGGAGAGGGGGAGGAGAGAGAGACACACACACACAGAGAGAGAACAATGTGGTGTTGAAAGAAAGTGGAGAGGGCTAAAATCCTTTTGTTCTGTTTTGCTTTTACTCTGTCTATCTGTCTCTTTCTTTGTCTCTGTCTGTCTCTTTCTTTGTTTGTCTGTCTGTCTTTCTTTGTCTCTGTCTGTCTTTCTTTCTTTGTCTCTGTCTGTCTGTCTCTTTCGTTGTCTCTGTCTGTCTGTCTTTCTTTGTCTCTGTCTGTCTCTTTCTTTGTGTCTGTCTTTCTTTATCCCTGTCTGTCTCTTTCTTTGTCTCTGTCTGTCTGTCTCTTTGTCTCTGTCTGTCTCTTTGTCTCTGTCTGTCTGTCTCTTTCTTTGTCCCTGTCTGTCTCTTTCTGTGTCTCTGTTTCAGTGTTTGTCTCTTTCTTTGTCTCTCTGTTCCCCCCCCCCATCCCTCCTCTCTCTCCCTTACTGTTGTTCTGTGGGCGGCTAAAACTGGAGACATTTGGCCTCAAGGGGGTGGGGTTGGGGGGGGGGGAGTTCATTGTTTCTAAA
>CM065702.1:49791088-49818588 GCA_017654935.2 Phymorhynchus buccinoides | reverse complement strand
TGCATTTTTTCCTCTACCCAGGATAATGATTAATGGAATTTGTTTTTGCTGAAAAATGGCTGTCGGTGAAAGGGTTAAAGAAAAAACCAGTAGATTTTGCGTTCCTTACCACAGAAAATCAATACATGAGCTGAAAACGACACAAAAATAGAAATTCTGCTACTGCAGCATGACTATTTAATGCTCTGATACGCTTTCTATTGATACTGTTAAGTGTCAAAACCAGTTGTGAGCTACAATGAAGCTAAAACACAGGCTGGAGGATGTGGAAGGAAAACAGATTCCATAATACGGGATAGTGAATTGGACAGAAAATTCCATAGAGATACATGCCTACTAAGGATAAAATTAATGAACTAATAATTGGTTATAAAAAAATCCACAAACAAAGCCGCATCAGTATATAAGCCGCCATGGGCCAAAGTAGATCCCCCCCGGGGCACCGTGGGAAAAAGTAGCGTCTTACTAGTCCCGCTTAGTTATATTCTACGGTAGCCAATGAAAAGAAAAAAAAGGCAAAGGTAAAGATGTGTTTCTTTTCTCTCACCCCCCCCCTGCATTTCTCGGTTAATTTTATTTTTCCGTTTTTGCCTTTCTTACCATACATAAAGCTGTATTTTAGGAACATTTTTAGCTAATAACCTTTTTGGAATACTAAAACCCTAACCCTAACCCTAGGCCCTAAACCTAACCCTACCCCCCCACTATGTACTGGCAGTATCTACACCAGTGCGATTTGTCACAGTTGTGGTTCGTTGCGTTTTTCCGTCTTATAGGGTGGGGGTTAGGGCTAGGGTTAGGGATAGGGTTAGTATTCCAAAAAGGTTATTAGCTAGCCTAAAATGTTCCTAAAATACAGCTTGAAATGTCATGGTAAGAAAGGCAATAACGGAAAAATAGAATTAACCGAGATAGGTAGGGGGGGGGGGGGGGTGTGGCACATCTTGTCCTTTACCACGCACAACAAAAAAAAGAAGAATTGTTTGTCGATTGATTGATATGAATTTTATGACAAGAAAAAGCTGTTATAGGAGGAGGGGGGAAGGGGCGTTATTGTCATCGGGCGGTGGACCAGAGACGGCTTCCTAGCAACCGTCTATGCAGCAGTTTTGGGCTGCTGCTCTGTGGTAGTGATAATAATATAATCATAATAATAAACGCGCTGTCAAACAGCTGGCTACTTTCTGTGTGTCTGCTGCATGCCTTGGGATGGGGGGTGGGGGGGGGGGGGGGGGGGGGGGGGGTGCTGGGGGCCTTGGGGAGGGGGGATGGGGGGGGGGGGGGGGGGGGGGGGGGGGGGGGTGGTCTTTCGCACACACACGCCACATCCTGGAAACCAGGAAGTTCTGTGCTTGTAGCTTCCTCTAACCTGTCCCTCTGCTCTTTGACTCTGCCTTTTCCCTTTGCTTACTGTCATCTCAGCCTCCGGTACATATCTTTCTGCCTGATGCGGTCTGAATCGCGTGATGACTTCTTCTTCGATCGCTCAGACAGTTTTCCTGTCAATTATGAGCGCAGATGCATCATGCTGCCATTATGCGCCTAACTAAGAGATAGGCCCAGCAAGCCTCAGCAAGTACCGACTTGTGGCTGGACCAGAAATCATTTTTGAAAGTCGTTTCGTGAAAAAAAGGCATGAGAATGGGCCGTTTAAGGCAGAAAGATAGTAGATGACTAAGTATAAGCAAAGGGAAAATGCAGAGTCAAAAGAGAGTGACAGATTAGAGGAAGTTACAAGCACAGAACACTTTCAAAAGGTGGGGGAACTTAATTATATGATAGGACCCCCCGGTATCCCACGGGGGACAAACAACAGACAATAGCTGAGGTCTTTTGTTATCAGGAACAATAAGCCCAGGCCACTCGCTTCCTGGCCTGGCAGCCGCTTAAATGAATGAGAAATGGGGGAATTATCATTAGAAAGTGTGTGGACAGAAGATTGAAGAACTGTGAAACAATCTCCTCCTCCGAAGTCGGAATGTGTCGGCTGAATGCAGCGAGGACACCAGTGAAAACTGGACAATGGATACATACCTACCTTACCCATTGTGGCCTTTATGGCCCGAGAAGGCTTCCTAGCAACCCGTCCTATGCACGGAGCAGTTTTGGGCTACTGCTCTGTAGTCAGTAATAATAATCATTCATAATAATGAACCGCTGTCAAACAGCGGCTACTTTGTGTGTGTGTCTGCTGCCTGCCGAGGGCAAGGACAAACGCAAACAAGAAAACAATAGCTGAGGTCTTTTGTTACCAGGACCCGATATAAACCCAGGCCACTCACTTCCTGGCCTGGCAGCCGCTTGAATGGATGAGAAATGGGGGAACTATAATTAGAAAGTGTGTGGACAGAAGATTGAAGAACTGTGAAACAATCATGAAATAGTGAGGCTAAGAGAGAGAGGATATAGTGAAATGAATAAGGGGAAGGAACTTCTCTGTAATTAACTCCCTTTTTACCAAAGTTATTTATGGCAACCGACTCGCCTAGCAAAGTGAAAGTTGTGAAAGCCATAACATAACTTTGGTAAAAAGGGAGTTAATTATGAGATGAGTTCCTTCCCTCCTCTGTTAAGCAATCTCCTCTGAAATCGGAATGTGTCGGCTGAATGCAGTGAGGACACCAGGTGAAAAGTGTACTGGAAAACGGACACATACGTATCCGTTGTGGCCTTATGGCCCGGGAACGCAGAAGAAGAAGTTAAACAATGAATACAGTGGGACCTCCCTGTTAAGTGACCTCCCCTTTAACTCACTCGGGACTGGCTGAATTATTTCCCCTTGTTCTGTGGGGACTGGGCATTTGACTAGGTTCGTAAAACAATCACCAAAACCAAGTTATGAAGAGTTAGGCATCAATATTTTCAGAAAAGATTAGAAACACCATGCACTAAACGATCGTAGAAACTAGAATTAGTATAGATTCCTTACCTTCGTCGTTTTGTCTCCTATTGACGAAAAATAGCTAACAAATAGAAAGAAGGATAAATTTCACATTCCAATCTTTGACCCCCCTCTACAACCAAAGCTGAATGTAAAGTCTGCCATGATTGGTTGATTTCAAGAGAGAGGCCGGGAGAAGAAAGGTCAAAGCAAAACTGAAAATAGAGGTATGCAAAAACACTTCGCACGGAAAAACTGGGATATACAACGCCAGAAATTAAATGCCTCTTGAAAAATCTTATGAGCCGGATCCGGGGCCATTCGTCTAAAAACCGAGTTGTGCGAGCCATGAGCTGGATCATTTTGTCCTGGCCAGGATGGTTAAGGATGACCTACTTAAGGATGACCATGTTAAGGCTATATTAGGAGAGGAACAGAGGGGGACAGTGGCGTGGAATGCCTCATGCCTCCACATGGGGAGATGGGTGACCGCACCGCACCCTCCACGGAGTCTCTCCACGAGGGTGGAGGGGTGGGGTCTTTCATAAAAATAGTTCCCCTACCATCTGGAAGTTCTGTAACTTCCTCTATGATCTGCCACTCTCTTTGACTCTGCCTTTTACCCTTCACTTTCTGTCATCTACTATCTTTCTGGCTTATTTAAAAACAAAAAAAATCTTCCAAACAACTTTTTCACCTTTGACTTTGAAGCTTCTCCGAAATCGGAATGAGTAATCTGTACGCAGCGGTGAGACCAGCGAAAAACTGAAAAACCGGACACATACATAAACGCTACCTTTGGCCATTTATGGACTTATGGCCTGGGAAACCACAGAATAAGAAGAAAGAAGAAAGAAGGACAGAGATGAGGGTATGATTAATGAAAGCAACAAAAGATGAACCCGAGTGGGTTCCAATTATTTCCCTCACTTGCGTATTAAATCTGCGTTTGGTGTCACGACATGCTAACGACGCAAGCACGGGACAGACGCACGCAGAGCACGCACAGACAAAACAAAAAACATAGTTCCCCGCTTCATTGAAGCTACGTAACTGAAAATAGTTTAGCAGAGGCGAGATTGTTTCCTTCCTTCTTCTTCGATCGCTCAAAAAATACAGTTTCCTGTCAATTATGAACACAGATGCGTCAAGCTGCCGTTATTCGCATAACTAAGAAATATTTTGTTAGGCCCAGCAAGTCCGACTTCGGATGAAGGAAATGTTTTTGAAAGCGTTTCTTGAAAAAAAAGGCAGGAGAATGGACCCATAAAGGCAGAAAGATAGTAGATGACAGAAAGCAAAGGGGAAAAAGGCAGAGTCAAGGAGAGAGAGTGATAGATTAGAGGAAGTTACAAGCACAGAACTTCCAGAAGGTGGGGGAACTATGTATACCAAAGACTCACCCGGTATACACACGGGGGGCGGGGGGGGGGGGCGGGGGGAGAGGTGAGATGGAATGGAAACTGGGAGAATGGTTGGAAAGGAGAGTAGTGAGTCGGAAAGTATAGCCGGATCGTGGCGCGCGCCAAGTCGGACTTAATATTGGGCAATGCCCCACGCGTCCATTGAGCATGGGGAGTGAGTGAATGGGCATTTAAGGTGACTATGTGATTTGGAGTCAGATCTGATGGGAGTGACTGGCTACCCCTCAATAAAAACATTCGTATTTCGTATTTCGTATTCGTATTACAGAGTAGAGTTGCTTGTCTCCAGTCATGTAAGTTAATGGAGAGCGGAAACCGTTTGATTTTTTTTTTAAGGTTAAGTTTTGACCTCCATGCCAGAGACCCCCTCCACTTTTTATGACTTACACTCTTTCTTTCTTTCTTTCTCTCCTCCTTTCTTTCTTTCCTTCTTTCCCCTCATTTTTGTAAAAACATTTTTTTGCAAGTCGCTGACTCGCATTCCTGCGGGTTTCAAGCTTTGACGCCATGCCGCCATGTTTGCTATGGTTTTGACTGAGTAAGTTTAGGTAATCAACTCTAATATTCACGAAGTGCTCTCCACTAGTTTTCCCGAAAATCGTCTATTGAGCTGTTGGATAAACCCAGCAACTTATCATAACGACATCTTTGAAGACACTTTGTTACTGATATACAGTGGAACCTCCCTATAAAGACCATCCCTGTGAAGACTCACTTAGCTTAAGCCCTACTTCTCGAGACCTACTTCTTTGTAATATTAAAATTACCTCACTGTTACAACCCCTTACAACTTAAGACCTTAAAATAGTTAAATCGCATACCTGCCAACCCTCCTGGTAAATCTGGGAGCTTCCCGGATTTTGTTACCTCTCCCGGTCTTCCCGGAATTCATGTAAAACTCCCGGATTTAGATATTTCCAGCTTAGATGACCTCAGAAACGAAACCCGAAAATTGAAACTGGGTTTCAGGAAGCTTCGCGAAGCAGAGTTCGTACTGCGCATGTCGGAAGCGGGGGCTACTTCCTCCTGCAATCCTTTGTTTGGCGATCTTTAGGCCTGTCTCACGCCGCCATTGAAGTAACCTCGCCAGCGAAAAAGTTTTATCAGCTTCAGTGGGCTGGCCGCCCACTGACCCCGCTCTGGGAGGACGGATACTCCCCCTCCCACCCCCCACACCCCCCCCCCCCCTCCATTTTTTGTTGGTGAAAAGTTGGCAGCTATGTAAATGCCGTGAAACAAAAATTACTGCAGATTTCCAAACAACTTTGGAAAAGAAAAAAAAATCTGTTGAAGAAATCCCACCCCCACCCTTTTTTCCGCTGTTCTTCAACGACAGATTTATTTATTTTTTCTTCCACGACACTTAAGGACCCTCATTTTGATGATTTTTCAAGGTCTTAACTCACTCGGCAACTGGCAGGTTTGCTTCCCCTTACAACCGTTTAGGACGGCCTTCGACTAGGTTCGAGAAACCCATCACCAAAAAAGTATGAAAAGTTATGGACTGATATTTTTCAGATAAGTTACTAACACCATGCACTAAATTGATCGTAAAATATCAGATTCCCTTACCTTCGTCGTGTTGTCTCCTATTGACGAAAACAGCTAACACAGAGAAAGAAGGAAATTTCACATTCCGTCTTTGACTCCCCTCTAACAACCAAAAGCTGAAAATAAAGTCTGCAGTGATTGTTGATTTCACACGAGGGGAAGGTCAAAGCAACTGAAAATAGTTATGACTTCCCACGGAAAACTGGTTACCACCCAGAATCAAAACCTCTTGAAAACTCTTATGAGCCTAGCCGGCCATTCGTCCTAATGGTTGTGCGAGCCATGAGCCGCTTCGTCGCTCATTCGCCCGAGTGAGTTATAGGGATGTTCCACTGTAACTTATTTTCCGTGAATGCCTCGTCAAGTCTTTGTGAAATGTTCAACTTGCTTGACCCACCTGAATGATTTCTCACCAATGCGCCAACGATATTACTCTGCAACCTGGCCCGCATCAAAAGTCAACCGTTATAATACAGAATAATTCCTTTCATTCCCAGTCTCTTCCTCTCTTTCTCTGTACAACTCTTCTTCTTCTTCTGCTTCCCAGGCATATGGCCTATACGGGTAAGATACTTAATAACTATAATCGTCCTTTCAGTTTTCACTGGTCTCTCCCCGTTACATTCTACCACAAATCATCTGATTTCGAGGAACTCAAGAGATATGTGAAGATTAAAAGGAAAAAAGAAAAAAAAAAGCAGAGAATGGGCTCAGGCCGATAAATCAGAAGATTGAATCGAGATGGACAGGGAAAGCAAAGGGGAAAAAGGCAGAGTCAAAGCGATGACAGGTAAAGAAAGTTACAAACACAGAACTTCAGAAGGTGTGGAACTGTTTTGTATGAAGGATTCCCCCGGTATCCTGCACGTGGAGGGCCACGGGATAGGACGAGGCCTCCACCCACTGCCCGGTTTTTCTCTGTAACTAATTTTACTGCATCTCAAAATTCGTTTGTGTGCAAATCATGCTTCTTTATTAATATAATTATTTTGGTGACAAGTTTTATTTGTTTATCAGTGATGAACTAGTTGGCCCCCTACTTAAAATAATTTCTTGTGGCATCACGCGACTAATGGATTTTCGATCTTTTCTTTTTCCCCACCCCCCCCCTTAATGTCCACCCCACCCATCCCCCGCCCTTCCCCCACTCCCATCCTTAACTCAAAGACTCTTTATTAAAAAAAACAAACCATGCTTATTATTGATATGATTATTTCAGTACCAGTGTCGTAATTTTTGTTTTAGGTAAAGTGACTATAACCGCTTTGCCCCACGATCTTCTTCTTTCGATCGCTCAGACAGTTTCCTTGTCAGTTATGAGCGCAGCTGCGTCACGCTGGCCGTTTGCGCCTAACTAAAAATACAGCAAACAAACAACTACCGACAAGTGTAAAATGAGCGTTAGTTTATTGCACAGAGACAAAGCAAAACTACTGATATTTCGTCGAATGCGCCTTTATCAACACCAGACAAACAATTACCCCCTTGTCTGTCTGCCACCACGTATACTCACTGACCTGATGAATCACTGATGATGTCATCAGATGAAGAGGAATACTGATATGTCTGGCTTTTGCTCTACTAATCAAAGAGTAAATATCCCCAGACCATTTTCTCAGATGGCTCATCAGTTGTCTTTTTCATGTCATGATTTGCCCAATGATTTTCGCCTTTAATTTTCTCTGGCAAGTCAACGGGGTTAAACAGTAAACAGCAAAAGATCAAAAGCAGGCAACAAAATGAGCAAAAAACCAAAGAAGATCAAATAAAAAACATACTTCCCTCTACTACCTTCCAATGCCGTAAATGGCCTAACTAGGAAATAGTTAGGCCCAGCAAGTCCAACTTCGGCTGGAGGAAATCTTTTTCGAAAGGCGTTTCTTGGAAAAAAGGCATGAAGAATGGACCGGAAAGGCAGAAAGATAGTAGATGATAGGGAAAGAGGGAAAGGCAAGTCAAAGAGAGCGACAGATTAGAGGAGTATTGCAAGCACTGAACTTCCAGAAGTGTTGGCACTATTAATACAAAAGACCCACATATTATTTCTCTGCTCTCTCTTAGGCACCCACCCCAGCGTAACCGCTGAAAACTGTTAATTGATCCTTTCCTTTCCCCCCCTCCCCTCCCCTCTCCTTCCTTCCCCCCCCCTCTCTCCTCTCTCTCTCTCATCCTCCTCTCTCTCTCTCTTCTCTTCTCTCAGTCTCTCTCGGTCTCTCTCTCTCTCTCTCTGTGTCCCTGCCTTGTTCTGGGTAACATAAACACCGTGTTGTGTGCGGATCAATTTGTCATAAAAAGCCTGCGAAAATTGGTCCGCACTTTCGCCGTGAGTGAATTTACTTTAACCTCTCACCGCCAGCGCGATATTCCAGCCAAAATCTCCATAAATGTGCCTGGTAGAGAACAATTGGCCATTCTTCTCTGTGACATATTAACTAAGGTCTACCCTACTTCCAAAAACTACGCACAATATGCTTTTTGGATAATAGACCCCAATTTGATGCCTTTTTAGTAACATGGTGTTGAATCACTGTTGTGCTAACATGCGACTTTGGCGGTGAAAGGGGTACTTAACGAAAAAGGGAGAGAGGGAGAGACGGCGAACGAACAAATGGGGGTTGTTTTTTATTATTGAGGAAAGCGGAATAAGCACAATAACTGGCTTTTTTTCATCCAACAAAAAACGACCCTCCGACAAAAGAACAAAAATATAAATATGCAAAAGAGATCCGCCCAAAAATCAAAAAAGAAAATTGTTAACTCAAGGTCGTAAATGGACGCACTGTGCAAGGCATGTAAATAAGATAAATTACATAATTAAAGAGAGAGACTGAGACAAGACAGACACACAGCATGACAGACCAGCAAGGCCCGACAGAGAGAGGGAGGTCACACTAAAGAAAAGATGGAAGAAATAAGAGAGAGAGAGAGAGAGAGAGAGAGAGAGAGAGAGTGAGTGAGTGAGTGAGTGTGAGAGTGCATCATTATTGTGATATGGTTTGCGTTTGTTTCTACATGTTTTTTGCTTGCGTAGACAAATCTGAATGTCATTGAGAGAAGTTTGAATAGTTTTTTCACACACAACGATGGGTACAACTCCCCCAAATGGAACAAAACCCTGAAAGGCAGGGGGTGTCCCAGGGACCCATGGCCCGCCCCGTCCAGGGTGCAATGGGGAGTCATGGCCCCATGGCCCCCAGGCAGTGTACAGGGGGCAGAGCCCCGTCTGAACGATTCAGGGGGGCAAGTTAAGAGAGAGAGATAACGAGACAGACAGACGTTAAAATGATACACAGAGACAGTTGAGTCTGATAGCATGCAAAATGATTACATTGCAGTGCCTTTGTAAACTTTCCAAGATAGACCACAAGTCAAAACTCCCCAAATCACTTGTGGTCAATGATGGTTTTTTGGGATGAATAAAAACACACACTACACACAAACTTCATTCTTAGCAGTACTGTGACTGAGGATTTAAGCGATGAGAATTATTGTGTGTGAAGTTTCATTTCTTTTTGGTTTTGTGTGTGTACCCAGACGAAGGGTACGCTCAGAAAGGTCCTGTTTTGTTTTTTATTTTGTGTTATTTTGTTTGTGTTTTGTATTTTCCCCACCCACCACTTGTATTGTTAAATTTGAACTTCAGAGTGTTTTTTTTTTTAATTTCATTCCCTCCAAAAACTGACCACAAGCGATTTGGGGCGTTTTGAACTTGGTGGTTCTTATTTTATCTTCTCTCTCTTGGCCATTAGGTCTGTTTTCTGCTATATTCCATTTTGTTTCGTGTGTGTTCGCCGTTGTATTGCGTTTGTGTTTGAATGCGCTTTGATGCATACGTGTGGTGGTGCGCTTTGATTTGATTTTCTATCAGATTCGCGCCGTAATAAATATGATTTGTTGTTGTTGTTCTCTGTCTTGGAAGTTTAAACAAAGGCAATGTAATAAGTTCACCATACTCTTCAAACTACTGTCTCATTCCTATCATTTTAAACTGTCTGTCTATCTTGTTACGTTTACTCTCTCTCTCTTAACTTTGCCCCCTGAGTCGCCAGACGGGGCTCTGCCCTTGTCCTGTACCCTGCCGGGGCCAATGGTCCCCTGGCCCCCCTGTACCCTGCTGGGGGCGCATGGTCCAAGGACCCGCCATGGCCCCACGCCCCAGCAGGTACAGGGGGTCCAGGGAACCCATGGCCCCGGCGGGTACAGGGGCAGAGCCCCGTCGGACGACTCAGGGGGGCAAGTTAGAGAGAGAGAGTTAACAAGATAACAGACGTTAAAATGATAGCTGAGAAAGTACGTTTGATAAGTCTGGTGAACTTATTACATTGCCTTGTAACTTCTCAAGCAGAGAACAACCAACACAACATACCGTAATTTATACGGCGCTGAATCTTGATAAAATCAATCAAAGCGCACACCACGTTAACATTCAAAGCGCATTCAAGCACAAACGCAATACACGCGACACACACAGATTAACATAAATGGAATATAGCAGAAACAGACCTAATGGCAAGAGAGAGAAATAAAGTAGACCCCATAGTTCAAAACGCCCCAAATCGCTTGGTGGTCATGTTTTGGAGGACTGAATTAAAAAAAACCACTTGAAGTTCAATTTAACAATAAAGTGGTGGGTGGGAAATACAAAACACTAAACAATCACAAATAAAAACAAAACAGACTTTCTGAGCGTAACTCCTTCGTCTGGGTACCACCCACACACAAAGAATGAAACTTCACGACACAATATTTCCATCGCTTACCTCCTCAGTCCACAGTACTGCTAGAATGAATTTTGTGTGTGTGTGTGTTTTTATTCATCCACAAAAAACCATTGACCCAAGTGATTTGGGGAGTTTTGAACTTGCTGGTTCTATCTTGGAATTTTACAAAGGCATGGCAATGTATCATTTTGCAAGGCTTATCACTCAAACCTGTCTCTGTGTATCATTTTAAACCTGTTGTCTTCTCGTTATCTCTCTCTCTTACTTGCCCCCCTGATCGTCCGACGGGGCTCTGCCCTGTACCCTGCCGGTGGGGTCCATGGGGCCATGGACCCCCTTGCACCCTGCCGGGGGGCCATGGGTCCCTGGACACCCCCTGCTTTCTGTTTTTTTTTCCATTGGGGGAGTGTACCCATGGTGTGTGGAAAAACTATCAAACTTCTCTCACATGACATTTCAGATTTTGTCTCGCAAGGAAAACTGATAAAACACACGGCAACCCATATCACAATACTGATGCACTCTCACACTCACATCACTCACTCACATCTCTCTCTCCTCTCTCTCTCTTCTCTCTCTCACTTCAATTTCTTCCATCTTTTTCTTTTAGTGTGAAACCTCCCTCTCTCCTGTCGTTTTTCCCCTCTGCTGTCTGTCTGTCTGTGTGTCTGTCCTTGTCTCAGTCTCTCTCGTTAATTGATTTAATTTTTATCTTATTTTATATGCCTTGCACAGTGCGTCCATTTACTACCTTGATTTAAAATTTTCTTTTTTGATTTTTTTGGGCGATCTCTTTTTTTGCTTTTATATTTTTGTTCTTTTTGTTCGGAGGGTCGGATAAAAAAAGCCGTTTGTGCTTATTCCGCTTTCCCTCAATAATAAAAAAAAACCCCATTTTTCGTTCGTTCGTTCTCTCCCTCTCTCCCCTTTTTCGTTAAGTTTAACCCTTCACCGCCAAAGTCCGCATGTTAGCACCACAGTGATTCACCCTATGTTACTAAAAAGGCATCAAATTGGGGTCTTATTATCCAAAAGCCTATTGTGCTTATTTTTGGAAGTAAGGGTAGACCTTTATTTTAGATATGTAACAGAAGAATGCCAATTGTTCTCTACCAGTAATTTTAATGGAGATTTGCTGGAATATGGCTGTGCGGTGGAGAGGGTTAAAGTAAATGTCACTCATCGGCTTAAAGTGCGCCAATTTCGCAGCTTTTATGACAAATTGATCCGCACACAACACGGTGTTTTATTTAACCCAGACAGGCATGACACAGAGAGAGAGAGAGAGAGAGAGAGAGAGATAGAGAGAGAGAGAGAGAGAGAGGAGAGAGAGAGAGAGAGAGATAGGGGGGGGGAGGAAGGAGAGGGAGGGTGAGGGGGGAAAGGAAAGGATCAATAACAGTTTTTCAGCGTAGTGGTGTGGGCTGCTTAAAGAGAGAGAGAGAAATAATATGTGGGTCTTTTGTATAAATATTTCCAACACCTTCTGGACGTTCAGTGCTTGAACTTCCTCTAATCTGGTCGCTCTCATTGACTCTGCATTTTTCCTCTTCCCTATCTCTCCTATCTTCTGCCTTTCCGGGTCCGATTTCTCCTGCCTTTTTTCCAGAAACGCTTTCGAAAAAGATTTCCTCAGCCGAAGTCGGACTTGCTGGCCTACTATTTCTTGTTAGGCTCATTTACGCATAGGTACTGGAGAGGGGAAGTATTGTTTTTTATTTTATCTTTTGGTTTTTTGCTCCTTTTTGTTGCCTGCTTTTTGATCCTTTTGCTGTTTTACTGTTTAACCCCTTGACCTGCCCAGAGAAATTAAAGAGAAAATCCTGGCAAATCATGACATGAAAAAGACAACTGATAGAGCCAATCTGAGAATGGTCTGGGATATTACTCTCTTGCTTATTTAGAGCAAAAGCACATATCAGTATTCTCTCATCTGATACTCATCAGTGATGTCATCAGGTCCGTGCGTATAAGTTGGTGCAGACAAGGGGTTAATTGTTTGTCTGTGTTGATAAAGGCGCATTCGGCCGAATATCCATAGTTTTGCTTTGTCTCTTGTGATAAAGTAACGTCATTTTTTTACACGTTCGTGTAGTTGTTTGTTGCTGTATTTCTGTAGTTGGCGCATAACGGCAGCGTGAGTGGCCATCTGCGCTCATAACTGAAGGAACTGTCTGAGCGATCGAAGACAAGAAGATTTGGGGCCAGCGGTTATGTCACTTTACCTAAAGCAAAATTACGACACGGGTACTGAAATAATTATATCAATAATAGCATGGTTGGTTTTTTTTTATTAAAGAGTCGAGTTAAGGATGGGAGTAGGGGGAAGGCCCCAACCGGGGATGGGTGGGGTGAAGTAAGGGGTGGGGGTGTGGAGAAGTATCGCAATCCATTAGTAGCGTGATGCCACAGAGAAATTATTATTACGTAGGGGGCAACGTTCAATTCCACTTAGTAACACAATAAACATGTCACAAAATAATTATATAATAAATAAGCATTGATGTGCACACAAAAGAGATTTTGAGATGCATTAAAATTAGCTACAGAGAAACCGGGCAGTGGTGGATGCCTCGTCTCCCGTTCCCTCCACGTGGGGATACCGGGGGATTCTTCATACAAACAGTTCACACGCTTCTGGAATTTCTGTGTTTTTAGACTTTTCTTTAACTTTCACTCTCTTTGACTCTGCTTTTGGAAAGGCTTGCTTTCTGTCATCTCGTATTCAATTCTTCTGATTTATCGGCTGGGCCCATTCTCTGCCTTTTTTTTTCTTTTTCTTTAATCTTTTCACATTTTCTCTTTGGAGTTCCTCCGAAATCAGATGTGTCGGTAGAATTTAACGGGAGAGACCAGTGAACACTGAAAACGGACGGATATTATTACTTATCTTACCCCTTATGGTCATATCGCCTGTGAATGCCAGAAGAGAAGAGAGTTGTACAGAGAAAGAGAGAAGAGACTGGAATGAAAGACTTATTCTGTTATTATAACATGTTTTCTTTGAGCGGGCAGTTGCCAGAGGTAGTATCGTGCGATTGTTTGAGAAATCTTCCAGTGGTCAAAGCAAGTTGAATCATTTCACAAAGACTTGACGAGGCATTCCCGTAAATAAGTTACATTGGAACATCCCTTTAACTCACTCGGGCGAATTGACCGAGGCCGGCTCCTGCTCGCACAACCATTTAGACGAATGGCCCGGCTCCCGGTTCATAAGAGTTTTTAAGAGGTTTTTGATTTCTGGCGTGTAACCAGCTTAACGGTAGGAAGTCATAACCTATTTTCAGTTTGCTTTGACTTTTCGTCTCTTGAAATCAACCAATCATTGCAGACTTTGCATTCATGTTTGGTTGTAGAGGGGTGTGTCAAAGATCGGAATGTGAAATTTTTCCTTCTTTTCTATGTGTTTAAGCTGTTTTCCGCCATAGGAGACAAACGACGAAGGTAAAGAATCTAATATTTTACGATCATTTAGTGCATGGTATTGCAAATATTTTCTTAAAATATCGATGCCTAACTCTTCATAACTTTTTTGGGGTGATTATTTTACGAACCTAGTCGAATGGCCCATACTAAACGGTTGTAAGGGGAAGCACCCGGCCATGCCCGAGTGAGTTACGACCTTGAAAAAAAATCATCCAAAAATTGAGGTCTTAAATTGTGTAAGAAAAAATTAATAAATTCTGTTTTTTTTTTGTTGAAGAAATCGAAAAAAGGGGTGGGGGTGGGATTTCTTCAACAGATTTTTTTTTTTTCCTCCAACGTTGTTTTGAAATCCTGCAGTAATTTTTGTTTCCACCACGCATTACTAGCTGCCAACTTTTCCCAAACAAATCCTATGAGGGGGGTGGGTGTGGAGGGTGGGAGGGGGAGTAGCCGTCCCTCCGCGAGCGGGGGTCCAGGGGGCGGCACCCCTGAAGCATAGATAAACTTTTTTCTGCGAGGTTACTTCAATGGCGGCGTGAGACAGGTCTAAAGACCGCCAAACAAAGGATTGCAGGAGGAAGTAGCCCCCACTTACGAAACTCTACACGATGCGCAGTATACGAAACTCTGCTCCGCGAAGCTTCCTGAAACCCAGTTTCGGTTTTTATAACACTCGTTTCTGAGGTCATCTAAGCTGGAAATTTCTAAATCCGGGAGTTTCACGTGAATTACCGGAAGACCGGGAGAGGTGACAAAATCCGGGAAGCTTCCCGGATTTACCGGGAGGGTTGGCAGGTATGCATTTAACTATTTTAAAGGTCTTAAGTGGTAAGGGGTCTGTAACAGGGAGGTAATTTTAATACTTACAAAAAAGAAGGGCAATGTCTCAGAGAAGTAGGTCTTAAAAGCCAGAAGGAGGGAAGTCTTATAATGGAAGGTCTAATATAGGGAGGTTTCCACGTGTAGATATCAGTAACAAAGTCGTCTTCAAAGATGGTGTCGGTTATGTATAAGTTGCTGGGTTTATACAACAGCCAATAGCACGATATTTTCGGGAAAAGATAAAGAAGAGGCATTGTGCGTTGTTGAATTAGAGTTAATTACACAACGCTCAACTTACTCTGCGGTCAAAACCATTAGCAACAATGGAGGCACATAGCTTGAAACCCGCAGGATGCGATTGTCAGCGATGCTGCAAAAAACAAGTGTTTTTAACAAAAATTTGAGAGGGAAAGAAGGGAAAGAAAGACAAGAAGTGAAGAGGATAAGGAAAGAAAGACTTTAAAAGACTGTAGGAGAGAAAGAAAGAAAGAAAGAGTGTAAGTCATAAAAAGTGGAGGGGGTCTCTGGCATGGAGGTCAAAACTTAACCTTAAAAAAAAAAAATCAAAACGGTTTCCGCTCTCCATTAACTTACATGACTGGAGACAAGCAACTCTACTCTGGAATACGAATACGAATATGAATACGAACTGTTTTGTACGAGGCGTAGACCAGTCACTCCATCGATCTGACGTCCAAATCACATCATTCACCTTATAATGCCGCATTTTTAACTCACTCACCTATGCTCCAATGGACGGTGGGGCATTGCCCCAATATTAAGTCCCGGACTTGTCGATCTCGCGCAACTCCTGCTCTCTACTTTCCACTCACACTCCCTCTCCACCATCTCCCAGTTCCATTCCATCATCAACTCTCTTCCCCCCCCCTCCACACCCCCCCCCCCCCCCCCCGTGGCGTAGGTACCGGGGAGAGGTCTTGGTATAAATAGTTCCCCCACCTTCTGGAAGTTCTGTGCTTGTAACTTCCTCTAATCTGCCAGTCTCTTTGACTCTGCCCTTTTCCCCCCTTTGCTTACTGTCATCTAAACTATCTTTCTGCCTTTACCCGTCCATTCTCCTGCCTTTTTTTCACGAAACGCTTTCAAAAAACATTTCTTCCAGCCGAAGTCGAAGTCGGACTTGCTGGGCCCTAACTGTTTCTTAGTTAGACGCATAACGGCAGAATGACACATCTACGCTCGTATGACAGGAAACTATCTGAGCGATATCGATCGAAGAAGAGAAAACAGTCTCGCCTCTGCTTAGAACTATTCAGTTACGTAGTCTTCAATGAAGTCGTGTGGCGCTAAGTGTTTATTGTGGTGTTTGTATCTTGTGTGCGTGATGGGGAGGCGATAGCGTGCGATGCGTTGCTATGTTACACCGTAAAGGCATGCGGATTCTGGTATGTGCACGATCTGTCAAGATCGTGAAAGGGAGAAAACCACGAGCTTCGGATATCTTAAATATGTCGCCATTTGGAGGTTTGGCGACTACATTGTGTGCACTCATCACTGGTTCATCTTTTGGTTGCTTTCATTTATCTCCCCTGATCTCGTCCTTCTTCTTTTTCTTCTGTGTTCCCAAGCCATATGGTCATAATGAGTAATGTACGTATGTGTAATGTCCGGTTTTCAGTTTTTTGCCCTGTCTCTCCCCGCTGGTTTACGAGCCAGCGACTACAGTTCGCAGATTTCGGAAAAGACTCAAAGGAGATAAAAGTTAATTTGGAAGATTTTTTTTGTTTTTAAAATGATCTTCGAGGAGAGATAGTAGAAGGCAGTAAGCAAAGGATAAATGGTAGAGTCAAAGAGAGTGGCAGATCCTAGAGGAAGTTACAGAACTTCGCAGATTGTAGGGGAAGACCATATTTTTATGAAGAGACGCCCCACAGCCCCACCCTCCTGGGGAGAGACTAGTGGAGGGTGCGGTGTCGTCCAGCTCCCCATGTGGAGGCATGAGGCATCCACCCACTACCCCGCTTCTGTCCGTCTAAAGCCTTAACATGGGTCATCCTTAATTAGGTCAGTCTTAACACACTCGGGACGAATGAGCCGGATTCGGCTCATGGCTCGCACAACTTTTTAGGACGAATGGCCCGGATCCAGCTCTTGAGAGTTTTTAAGAGGTTTTGATTTCTGGTGTGGAACCAGCTTTCCAGTGGGAAGTCATTACCTATTTTCAGTTTGCTTTGACCTTGCCTCTCTTGAAATCAACCAATCATGCAGACTTCCCATTCAGGTTTGGTTATAGAGGGGGGTCAAAGATCAGAATGTAAAATTTTCCTTCTTTCTATGTGTTTTAGCTGTTATATATCGTCATAGGGATACAAACGCTGACATATTAAGGACTAGTATTTTACGATCGTTTAGTGCATGGTGTTGCTAATCTTTTCGGAAATATTGATGCCTAACTCTTCATAACTTGGTTTTTGGTGATTGTTTTACGAACCTAGTCAAATGCCCAGTCCCCACAGAACAAGGGGAAATAATTCAGCCAGTCCCGAGTGAGTTAATAGGGGACGGTCTTAACAGGGAGGTCCCACTGGTATTCATTGTTTAACTTCTTCTTCCTGCACGCTCTCTCAACATACCACGGGCCATAAGGCCACAACCGAAGATAGTATCCCATGTATCGTACGGTCAGCCTGTTTCTCCACACAACCCCTGTTAATCCACAGGCACGCCAACATTGTGGACCCAATGGGAGAGAAGCGAGGAGTCCTCACGGAGACATTCATGCCAAAAAACCACAACATATTACGAGAAATAATATGCGCGTTCCAGTAGGAAGATTAGCTTAACAAAGGGGAAGGAACTTCTCAGTAATTAACTCACCTTTTTACCCAAAGTTATTTATGGCTTTCAGTATTAACTTTCATCGTTTTTGCTAGGCGATTGGGTGCCATAAAATAACTTTGGTAAAAAGGGAGTTAATTTACAGAGAGGTTCCTTCCCCTTATTCATTTCACTATATCCTCCCTCTTAGCCTCACCATTTCATGATTGTTTCACAGTTCTTCAATCTTCTGTCCACACACTTTCTAATTATAGTTCCCCGGACATCAACAAGTGATTCGTCTAACCATATTCAAGCACAAGGAGGAGCTGCACAGAGTCCTAGAAAGGCAAGTGGCAATAGGGGTTTATCGCGTCCTCTTATGACCTACGGCAGGAACAGAGCCACTAGGTAACACTAACATCCATCCACAGCACACGTATAGCCACGCTGTTTGACAGCGGTTTATTATTATGATGATTATTATTACTACTACAGAGCAGTAGCCCAAAACTGCTGCATAGACGGGTGGCTAGGAAGCCTTCTCGGGCCAAAAGGCCACAATGGGTACGTTATGTATCCGTTTTCCAGTTTTCACTGGTCTCATCGCCGATTCAGCCGACACATTCCGATTTCGAGGAGGCGATTGGTATTTCACAGTTCTTCAATCTTCTGTCCACACACTTTCTATGATAATTCCCCCATTTCCTCATTCATTTAAGCGGCTGCCAGGCCATGAAGCGAGTGGCCTGGGCTTATTGTTCCTGATAACAAAAGACCTCAGCTATTTGTTCTGTTGTTTGTCCCCCTCATTGGGGATACCGGGGGGGTCTTTTGTATAATTATTTCCCGCCCCCCTTTTGGAAGTTCTGTGCTTGTGACTTCTCTAATCTTTCCAATACTCTTTGACTCTGCATTTTCCCTTTGCTTACAGTCTCTGCTATCTTTCTGCCTTACCAGTCCATTCTCGCTGTCTTTTTTCACGAAACGCTTTCAAAAAGATTTCCTACCAACCAAGTCGGACTTGCTTGGCTACTATCTCTAGTTAGGCGCATATGGCAGATGATGCATCTCGCGCATAATTGACAGGAAACTGTCTGAGCGATCGAAGGAAGTCACGCAAGACCGATTCAGCAGAAAGATAGTACGGAGGCTAGAATGACAGTAAGCAAGGGAAAGGCAGAGTCAAAGAGAGGGACATGTTAGAGAAGCTACAAGCACAGAACTTCCTGGTTCCAGATGTGGGTGTGTGCGAAAGACCCCCCCCCCCCCCCCCCATTCCCCAAGGCATGCCGCAGACACACAGACGTAGCCGCCTGTTTGACGCGGTTATTTATTATGATTGATTATTATCACTAACCACGGAGCAGCAGGCCCCAAAAACTGCTGCATAGAGTACGGTGCTAGGCGCCGTCTCTGGTCCACCACGCCCGATGACAATGAACGCCCCTTCCCCTCCTCCGATAACAGCCTTTTTCTGTCATAAAATTCATATCATCATCGCCAAACAATTTCTTCTTCTTTTTGTGTAAAGGAAAGATGTGCCACCCCCCCCCCCCCCCGCTACCTATCTCGGTGATTCTATTTCCCCGTTTTTTTTTTTTTTTTTTTTTTATTGTGGCCTTTCTTACCATACATAAAGCTGTATTTTGGAACACATTTTTAGCTAATACCTTTTTGGATACTAACACTAACCCTACCCTAACCCTAACCCCCCACTCTATCAGACGAAAACGCAACGAACCACAACTTGACAAATCGCGGTGTACTGCATCCATAGTTGGGTAGGTTAGGTTTTAGGGCTAGGGTTAGGGTTAGTATTCCAAAAAGTTATAGCTGAATATGTTCCTAATACAGATTCATGTATGGTAAGAAAGGCAAAAACGGAAAATAGAATTAACCGAGAAATGCAGGGGGGTGCACATCTGACCTTTGCCTTTTTTTTTTTTCTTTTCATTACCGTATAAACGCGGACTAATCAGGACTCTAACTTTTCCCCGTTAACTTTGGCCATGGCGTCTTATATACCTGATCGGCTTTGTCTTTGGATTTTTTTCCAACTTTCATATTATCAGTATTATGGAATCTGTTTTCCCTTCCCACATCCTCCGCCTGTGTTTAGCTTCAGCTGTAGCTCACAACGTGGTTTTGACACTTAACAGTATCAATATAAGCGTATCAGAGCTTAAATAGTCATTCTGCAGTATGCAGAATTTCTATGTTGTGTCGTTTTCAGCTCATGTATTGTTTTCTTGTAAGGAAAACGCAAATCTACTGGTTTTTTTATTTAACCCTTTCACCGACAGCGCATTTTTCAGCAAAAAAACAAATTCCGATTAATCTTACCTGTGTAGACAAAATCATCTGCAATATTGGGGAATTCTCTGTGGCATGCATAAAATAAGGCCCTGTCCTACCTCCCAATTCAATTAAGAAAATAGGGTTTTGGGATAACAGACCCTGGTTTGGATGCCTTTTAGAGTGACATGGGTGTTAAATCATTGTGGTTGGCAAAATGACGACATTGCATGAAAGGGTTCTTGTCAACTTTTGTTGTTTGTGTACGTCCCTGCGGGCTTATAAACTGCTGCGGCTTATGTGTGGACAAATACTCAACATTCTGTCAATTTAAGGGATGCGGTTATGTTATACAGGTGCGCCTTAAGAGTCCAGTTTTTAACAGAAAATTTCGCTTCTCTGTGAATTCGGTTTTCCCAACGTCCTCTAGTAATAGCGGCCACCCATTTTACATGCTAATGTGGAGTTCGTGTCATCCATCCCACCGCACAACACGGGCCTACTCCTCCAGAATAGTGAATGTCCTTTACCGTGTATGCTATGGAGTTTGTGTCATCCAATCCCACCGTCACAACACGCCTACTCCTCCAGAATAGTGGAATGGCTTTAACGTGTATGCTATGTGAGTTTGTGTCATCCATCCCACCGGCACAACACGGCCTACTCCTCCAGAATGTGGAATGGCCTTTAACGTGTACGCAAGAAATAGTTAGGCCCAGCAAGTCCCACTTCGGCAGGATAAACTTTTGAAAGCGTTTCTTGAAAAAAGGGCGGAGAACGGACCGGTCAGGCAGAAAGATTAGTACACGTACTAGATGACAGTAAGCAAAGGGAAAGACAGAGTCCAAACGAGTAACGGTAGAGGAAGCTAACAAGCACAGAACTTCCTGGACTAACGATGAATGAGGCGAATAGGGGAACACCCCCACTACCCACCCCACAACAATCATCCACTATACCATGTACATAGGATCAAAATAGACTCAAAAACGCTCTCTGCTCAAAACAATAAAAAACTTTGTATCCGTACTCTCTCTCTCTCTGTCTCGCGCCCTCTCTCTAAAACACAATCAAACCCAGTTGCGTATTCCCTACTCTGCTCTCTCTCTCTCTCTCTCTCTCTCTTCCTCCACTCCCTCCCTGGCTCCTCCTTCCTCCCCAAAGACATGATACCTCCCCCCCTTCCTCCCTCTCTCCCTCTCCTCTCTCTCTCTGAGTCTTTATACGCACCCTGCTCACACCAATGCTGCGATTATACTCACGATCTCTCTCACTCTCTCTCCTCTCTCCCTCCCTTTTTCCCTACACCGCAAAAGATGTCCAGCAAATTGATAACGCACTAACGCAATGTCAGGCCAATCCTCAACCCAGCCTCTCAAACAGAAACTGTAAGGAGGACAGAGCCGGCAGGGGAGGAATGGGGAGAACTCGAGGTTCAAGAATCAAACGTCAAACCACACAAGTTCGATCCCAGAACGCTTTGCTTTTTTCCTTCCCCGAACCAAACCAGGCGATCTCTCGTTTTAATCTGTGTAAAACCATCGATGCCTTAATGCGAACTCGTGCAGGACAAAGAACAAGGAAGAAAACAAGTAAAGAAGTATTATTGTGATAAGAATTAAGACCAGAAAAGCATCCGCTACAGAGTGGTATTAGGACAACACACACACACACATACTCAAACTAAAAAATACACAACACACACACACACCCACACACACGTCACACACACACACAGACCACACACAGCACCCTGTACAACACACACACACGACCACATAACGACCATAGCACCTCAATACACAACAACCAAGTATACAACAAACCAACTTAAACAGCACACACCTACAACTCAACACTACAACACACCAAGCAACACATAAACCACAAACTACAGAAACACACAAACAAACCAAAACACTCCGCAACATAACTAGACAAACACACAAACACACAGCACAGACACACACAAGCAGCCCGTATTCGTAAGCGCGTGATATTCATTTTTGAGAAAGTGATAGTGACATGGGATCTTGAGAGTCCACGTTCAAAACTCCCGCATCCAGACAGTACGTGAAACATTGAAAAATCACAGTGAGAGAGAGACAGACAGAGAGAAAGAATGAACGTACGAACGAAAGAGCGAGAGAAAGAGAGAGGGAGAGAGAAAAGAGAGAGAAAGAGAGAGACAGAAGAGAGAGAAAGAGAGAGTAAAGGAAGAGAGAGAGAAGAGAGAGAGAGAGAGGAGAGAAAAAGAAGAGACAGAGAGAGGAGGGAATAAGAGAAATACAAGGACAGAGAGGAGAGAGACAGAGAGAGACAGAGAGAACAATGTGAGGCGAAAGGTAGGTTACAAGAGAAACCAGACACGGTACCAACACCCAGCACAACAAATCTACAAAATCAATCAATAGCAATCAACTCCTTGTCCCCAAACCAGTCCCCTGGCCCTACCAAATACCCTAACCCTCTTAATAAAATGACCCACCACCCTACCACTCCTACCCCCACGCCAGGAACTACAACACACACACTCCCCAACTGATGCATTTCACTATTTTAGAAACAATGACTCCCCACCCCCGAACCCCCAACCCCCTTGAAGCCAAATGTCTCCAGTTTTTAGCCGCCCACAGACAACAGTAGGGAGTATAGGGAGGGGGGGGTAGGAACCCAAAGAGAGACAAGAAAGATAAAAACACTGAAACAGAGACACAGAAAGAGAAGAAAGGGACAAAGAAAGAGGACAGACAGACAGAGACAAAGAGACAGAGACAGAGACAAGAAGAGACAGACAGGACAGAGACAAAGAAAAGAATGACGAGACAGGGATAAAGAAAAGGACAGACCACAAGAAAGAGACAGACAGAGACAAAGAAAAGACAGACAGACAAGAGACAAAACGAAAGAGACAGACCAGAACAGAGACAAAGAAAGAAGACCGACAGAGACAAGAAGAGACAGACAGACAAACAAAGAAAGAGAACAACAGAGACAACAGAAAGAGACAGATAGACAGAGTAAAAGGCAAACAAACAAAGGGATTTTAGCCCTCTCCACTTGCTTTCAACACACATTGTTCTCTCTCTGTGTGTGTTGTCTCTCTCTCCTCCCGCCCGCTCCCCCTTTCCACCCCTCGCAGAAAGAAGAAGAAGATGATTTACAACACTGAATTTGCATCAAAGAAAAAATATGATATAGTTCTGTCATCTCGAACCCCTCTCCTCCCCTCTCCCCTCCCCCTCCGCAGAAGAGAAGAAGAATTCCAACTTGAAATTTGCATCAAAGAAAACAAAATATATATTCTGTCATTCTCGAACACAGCTGAACTATTAAGCCTGCGCGTGAACTCTTGATGATTGATAGGCGCGGAGCTATTTTATGTTTTCTGTGCGTGGCCAGTACTAGAATATCAGACCCGAGCCTTTACCGCATCCCTACATCCCCTATAAAAGGTAAACACGCACATGTCTACATGCACTCGTAAGCTCGATATCTTCCAGTTCCAAACATGGGTGGGTTTTTGTGTGTATCACTGTATGTGGCATAATTATATGCATGAGGGATTTTAGAGAGGCATGCTTCATGCTAGAAATCGATATATACATGAAATAAATAGAATTCAAACAATAGAAAAAGTGTAACGCCGTGCTGCTGCAAAGTCCCCTCGCAGCATCCCGAGCTACTCCGAAATCGAATGTGTCGGCTGTACACACAGCGGGAGACCATTGAGAACTGAAAACAGGACGCAATGCATGGACGGCCGAAAAGTGGACATATCGGGCCTGTGACACAAGGGCCTAGGGCACAGCGGGCTTCTCCCATTTTTAGGCGACTCGGGAACTTATCTGCCGCTTGGCTATGCTCGTGCTGCTTTTTTTACATCCACTAATCATTAAAAACGCAATCATAACAGCACGTAACTGAATAGTTTTTTTATATATGTGATTTCTCAAATTTGTATAGGCTAGTTTGCCAAGATGCAAGCTATCCAACTGATGTATTTTAGTTTTACATTAAAGTCAAGTCGGCGCCAGTTACGGGGTTCAAAACACACCCAAACACATAATCGTAATATATTGTGAAGTTTTGCATGTATTTCAATCAGTTTTGTTCACATTTCTTGATGAATGGTCTATACACCGTTGTCATGAATTTTTTCTGTGCGCTTCGTGGGCGCTGATGATCGCGCGACTGCTAGCTCAATCCGGGTCCGAACCCCAATGCTATACATAAAGCTATTCAGTACGTGCAGTTTTTTTATGCATTTTTTATGTAAGTTTGACAGTGCTATTTTTGATGCTATTTTTTATGCAGGTGTCACAGCCGACACCTTCCGATTTCGGAGTAGCTCGGCGATGCTTCGAGGGGACTTTGCAAGCCGCTCAGCGTTTGCACATTTTGTTGTTTGTGGTTTTTGTTTGGTTTCTTGTTAGGTGTGTTTTTTATTTTTTTTAACTTTTCTCTGACCCTCAATAACCCCCCACCATCTCTTCCTTGTCTTTCTACTTTCAGAGTTTCCCCCACAGATCTCTACAAGAAAACTTCCACGGCCTTTCCGCAGGGACATGCTGATTAAAATTTTCAAGACTCAAAATTCTGCTTTGTAATATGGATCATAAGTATTACCGTAAAGGTGTGTCAAATATCGAACTATTTTAATTACTTGAAACCACAAAACCTGCCCTACACCAAAAGACCATAATGTAGTATCCTGGTCGTCTGCTCCCACAATATCAGGGCCGGTCAAAAATCTGAATTTAAAAAAAACAAGATAAACTGAGTTTTACTATATATATATATTCAAAGACATCAAGTGTTGGGTTTTTGCTTGCTTTGAAAGTTGAGAACTGGTCAGCAGATTAAGAAATTCTCCAGGACTTTTCCAGGAGCTTTAGGGCCTTGCCGTTTTTTCCTAGCACTTTTCAAGCCCTCGAAAGACCTTGCTAGTTTTCCAGGACTTTTCCAAGTTTTCAAAAGGGACTTTGTGGGAACCCTGTAACTTCCAGCTCTGACTTTTGCATCTCAATTGGGGGGGCTGTCTAATAGTCCAAACACGCTGTCTCATCAGTCAAACACGCTGTCTAATCAGTCAAAAAGCTGTCTCATCGTCAAACAAGCTGTGTAATCGAAGTCAAACATAGCTGTCCTAATCAGGTCAAACAAGCTGTCGAATCAGCCAAACAAGAGCTGTCTCATCAGTCAAACATTTTTGTGCCTCCCGTAAAGTGAAGTTACAATAAAAATCAAAACAAATTTCTTTTGTATTCATCCCTGCTCATTCCAATCGAAATTAACAGAAAATTCATTCGTCGTTGGAAAAACGTGTGCATGTGTGTGTGTCTTGTCCTGCGTGCTAAACGTGCGTGTTGAGTTGTATTGGTATGGTGTATCTCTAAAGTTTGTGTATGAATTGGCGTTTGGTGTATGAGGTCAGTCCGTGTCCCTCAGTTGCTATGGCTTATTGTAATGAGAATAGAATATGTGTGTGTGGTGGTGTGTGTGGTGTGTGTGTGTGTGTGTGTGTGTGTGTGTGTGTGTGTTGTGGTTTTGTGGGTGTGTGTGTGTGTGTGTGTGGTGTGTGTGTTTTGAGAGATAATTTTTTAATTATTATTTATTTATATTTATTTTTCTTTTTTTTCAAATGTGCTGGATGTACCGCAGGGATGGAAAGTAGCAAACACCCTTAGGGCCCGAAGATCAGAAAGACTGAAATCAAAATAATCCCAAAACAACGAAATAAGATCAGATTACTTCTTCTTCTTCGATCCAAATCAAGACAGTCTCCTCCGTACGAGCAGATGCGTCACGCTGGCGCTAATGCGCCTTCCTAAGAAATGTTTATGGCCTCAGCGTGTCCGTCTTCGCTGGGAGAAAATCTTTGTAAAGAGTTTCTAGATAATGCAAGGAGAGTGGACCAGAAAGGCAGAAGATAGCAGATGAAAATAAGCAACAAGGGGAAGGCGAGTCAAAGAGTGACAGAATAGGAAAGCTACAAACTGTCTGGCGCGATCGAAAAGAAGAAAGTTACAATCACAGAAGTTCCAGAAGAGGGGGGGGGGGGGGACTATTTGTACGAAAGACCCCACATCTCCCCGGTATCCCCCGGGGGGGAGCTCGGATGACTATGGGTCGCCCCATCTCCCACAAAGTTCCCAAATTCTTAAAGGTGGACCCTGACGGACGAGTTTTTTTGCAAGAAACATGTCGACATCAACCTAGAAAGAAAGCCTTTTCAAGGAATCGGACACTCGCTTTGCTCTGGTTTCCTTCCTGAAATCAAACCGTCAAAAACGACGATTCCTCCTTGCGGAGATGCCGGAGAGAGAAGCCCATTTTTGGATGGTGTGGGTGGATGCAAATCCATTGTCTTGAAGCTTTTTCTTTTTGTAGTGCAGTAAAAAAAATAATGGAGCTATTTCCTATTTCCTTCGTTGTGAGCTGAAATATCCTTTAAAGACAAACTGTGCATAAAATTTTAAAATAAAAATAAATGCTTGTATTGCGAAAATTTCGTGCAAACCGTTTGGTCTAAATTCAGGCAGCCATTAGAAACGACACACCTCTCCGCCAAGGAGGAAATCGCTGATTTGACAGTTTGATTTCTAGGAAACAGACGCAAAGTGAGTGCTGCGATCTCTGTAAAAGAGTGTGCTCCTGGTGATCTCGACTATTTTCTTACAAAAGCTCATCCGTCGGGTCCCTTTAACAGCAAGACAAACCAGAGTAGGGCAAGAAAATCCCACCATAACGCGAGCCGCCACAGAACCTAAACCCCTAATCCTCCTGTCAGTTATGAGTAGTCAACAAGCAATGCAAAGGCTTCGGTCAAGTGAGAAACACCTTTTTGTTGTCATTGGTGCTCTCATTCTTTAGCGCGTTCGCCTCATGTCAAGTAAACCTGAAGTTCGAACCTGGGTAGTGCAGGGGAATTTCTCCTCTCACTGTCGCCACTAGGCCTTACGGGTCTGAACGGTGGGAGTCTTTCGGATGAGGACGATAAACCCGAGTTCCGAATGTGCCTATGCACTTAGCACACGTTAAACCCATGGCAACACACAAATTGTCATTTGGTCAAATTTACAGCACCACAAAAGAACACCCTTTCCTTCCCTTATCAGTCACACACAAATCGCATGGGAAAAAAAATGAAAAAAAAAAAAATTGGGTGGCACACCTCTGGCTGCGACGCGCTCCTCCAGGTGGGGGAACCTGAATTTCACAACGCTTCGGTGACGGAATAAAGTACCTAATACTAAAATATTGTTGCTCAGGTGGTCGGTGCGGATCAATACACTCTGCCCTAGCCGGGTTGTTGGTGGTCCCTCAAAGCCAGCTGCGTAGACAAGTAAGCCGTAGCCTTTTTGTTTCAGTGTCGTTTACAACATAGCTAGAATTACGAAATTGAACAAAGGGGTAAAGAACTCTCTTTCTAATTAACTCCCTCTCCACCAAAGTTGATTACGATAACCAATCATCTAGCAATGCGTGGGTCAAAACCAAAGTTAGAACCAACAAAGCATCATTCTCCAAAAAAGAATGTGCCAATTTCGCCTTTATGACCCCCTCACCCCCCACAGTAAACATCAACCAATGGTG
>CM065702.1:49775588-49790588 GCA_017654935.2 Phymorhynchus buccinoides | reverse complement strand
TGGACATTTTTGGCAGAAATATGGCTGGTGGTGAAAGGGTTAAACTGGTTAATATTAGACGGTGCAAGTTAGCCTGTTAGGTACAGGTCACATTTCTTTTTCTCTTAAACACATCCTTTCATTGATTTATTAACGTTTATTACACACACACACACACACACACTTAGTTCACTTAGTATTATCTTTAACATTGTTAAATTTTCGGTTATATTCTTTAAATGTAAATCTTTTTTTTTTAATGGGGGGGGGGGGGGGGGGGGTATGATTAGGTCTGTATCACTATCCTATCGCTTACTTTAATGCTTACACACATTTACAGACACACCCACTCACACTCACCACACCCACATCAAACTACAATATAATTTTATTGTCTGAATCACTTTTAGTGGAAGGACGTTAAACTGAAGAACAACACACACACACACACACACACACACACACACACACACACAAAATGGCATACTACTACTTAGCACTTTTTAGTTTTACCTACTTTCAGTTTCTATTTCTTTAAGGAGGGGGGTGAGAGTAATGTCCCTCTAGAATTGGTGCATGACGTCACAACTCCAGAGGCGCTGAGGCGCAGAACAACACCAAATCTAATGTGCTTTATTTTCAGTTAGTTGCGTTTTCTCATGTTCATTTTCACTGAGTCTGAGGTAAGCTGCCGGTCGTTTCCTATTTCTTAAGATTTAAGAAACTGTTCACCTCAAATTTCTATTTCTTGAAATTATTAAGTTTAAAGCGACTGGCCTTAGAATTTACAATCGATGCAGACGACAAAAAGTGAAAAAACATGCACCCATAGGGCCATACTGATGATGATGAGTGATTTTCATTGACGGAGCCAAGGTCAGTTGTTAGTTGTTTGCAATAGTTTGGAAAGAAATAAGTGTTCCATTGCCTTGTACAAGTGGGAGACATCGATTTCACAACTGAAATCCGAAAAATCATGAACCGACGAGACCGCGCCAACAAGAACATGAAAAAGAGGGGATGTGAAGCTACAAACCAAGGTGGATAACCTGAGCCACCTGGACAAAGAAATCCGCAAGCAACTGCGCCGGTCATACTGTAAAGTCTTTTCTCCCCCAGGGCCTATGGACTCGGAAGAAGACTGTAAGCCAAGCCAGAAGTGTTTCTGGACTTATAAAGCATCGGTAAGAGTGACCACCAAGTCTTAATTTTTTCCATGTACGCAAGGGAAAGTTTAGAACAAACAGTAATATATAATATGAAAAAAGGAATTTTTTTACAAATGAGACAGGATTTTTTAAATCACAGTTGGGACCACTTGTACGACATGAGTGTTGATCATTTGATGATTGTTGGCAGGACATAAAAGATAAAATTCATTTCTCAATGGACAACAATATACCAAAAATAAAAGGTAATATTAAGAATAAAAAGAAAAAGTATAGACCCTATTGGATGTCACTGGGATTAAGAAAAAGTGTAAGAAAGAAGAACAGACTTTATAGAAGATACTTGGAAAATGGTAAATCTAAAGGGTAGGTAGGTAGGTAGGGACAGGCTTCATCAGCCTAGGCCTCGCGGCCTATTAATCGTCCCCTCAATATCAAATGACTTATGATTTGTTTTCAATTGGTCTGACTCTCTGAGCAAGTTTTTGGAAAATCAAATCAATCAAAATCACAAAAGCTAGTAAACGTTACCGAGATTACATAGAATTGAGAGATAGGAGCTCTAAGCAGATGAGGAGGGAGACAAAAGACCATGAAAAACAAATAGCAAAAAACTAAGCTAAATCCCAAGCTGTTTTGGAAGTACATTAATTCTAAGCTCAAGTTATGTACTGGCGTCAGTTCACTTAAAGATAAACAGGGAGACATAGTCACAGCTGACCAGGATAAAGCTAACGTTTTGAATGATTATTTTGCTAGTGTTTTCACTAAAGAAAATACAGATTCCTTGCCTCAAATTAAAGATGAATCACCAGCTAACTGTACAGACATTGTTATTACAGTAGAAGCTATAAAGAATAAACTTAAGCACTTAGATGTGAACAAAGCCCAGGGGCCAGATAAGATCCCAGCCAGAGTACTAAAAGAATTACATACAGAACTAGCACTTCCTTTAACAATTTTGTTCAATAAAAGTTTAGAATCAGGGGAACTCCTAGTAGATTGGAAAACGGCAGAGGTTATAGCCATTTATAAAAAAGGAACAAGAACAGATCCGGGAAATTACAGGCCTGTGAGCCTCACATGTATAACATGTAAAATTTTAGAACAGTTTGTTCGGGACGCAATTGTTAAACACATGACTGATTTTGATCTGTATACAGACTGCCAACATGGATTCAGGGCAGGGCGTTCTTGTATGACCCAGCTATTAGATGTGATGGACGATTTTACTAAACTGTTGGAAGACAAGGAGGCTTTCGATATTGTATACTTAGATTTTAGGAAGGCCTTTGATTCTGTGCCGCACGAAAGACTTCTCCTAAAACTACAGGCATATGGCATAACTGGGAACATACTAAGGTGGGTAAGACATTTCCTAAAAGGCAGATCACAAAAGGTGCGGGTTGGGGCAAAACTATCATCTAATATTGACGTTTTAAGTGGCATTCCCCAGGGTAGTATCCTGGGGCCAATACTTTTTACAATTTTTATCAATGATCTCCCGGAGGAAATACAAAGTGTCTGTAAGATATTCGCAGACGATACCAAACTTTACAAATACAACTGTTCTAAACATTCAGACATAATACAAAATGACATAGATAAACTTATAGAATGGTCAGAGAAGTGGAATCTCTATTTTAATGCAGGAAAGTGCAAAGTCATGCATGTGGGCTATGACAATCAAAATGAAACTTATGAAATTTCCCATGGTTCAGCTAAACATGTTTTGGAAACCTGTTCAGATGAAAAAGACTTAGGAGTCATATTTGATTTTAAACTCAAATTTGATAAACACATTACAACAGCAGTAAACAAGGCCAATAGAATATTGGGTTTAATTAGAAGAAGTTTTATGGAATTAAATACAGAAGTTTTTTTGAACCTATATAAAAGTTTAGTAAGACCTCATCTTGAGTATGGAAATCTAATTTGGAACCCTTTTCTTAAAAGACAATCTACACAAATTGAAAGGGTACAAAGGCGAGCAACCAAATTAATAAAATCAATACAAAATTTGGAATACGGGGACAGACTTCATAAGTTAAGTTTACCATCCTTAAAATTTAGAAGAGTAAGGGGAGATTTGATAACTATATAAAATTTTGAATAACCCTGACAAAACTAACAAGCATTTGTTTCAATTGTCTAACGATTTGAGAACCCGTAACAGTGATCTAAAAATACTAACCCAATACAGTAGAACTAATATGAGAAAAAACTTCTTTTCTAATAGAGTCACCCAGCACTGGAACAATCTCCCTGCACAAACTAAACTTGCTTCCAACATTAACCATTTCAAAAACCTCCTAGATAGTGACCCCAAAATTAAAGTTTTTAAATACAATTATGATTAAGACGACAATGATAGTTCAAAAAGCGCCACAGCGGTGCCAATCTGATTAATGAACAAAACCACAATAACAAACAATCAAGAGATAGGGCACATCAAGAGGCCGCGAGGCCTGGCTGCCCTGAAGATCTGACCTGACCTGACATAAACGCATTGTCGCAGCCCAAATCATCGCTCGTTCAAATCTGTTGCCCGCTACTATGAGAGTGTGTATTTGCGACATTGAGCATGAACCACAAATTTCACTTTTTTCCTAGGGTTAGGGATAGAGTTAGGGTTAGGTAAATGGTTCAAGTAAAGAAAGAGTGAAATTTGTGGTTGTCGCAAGTACACTCATAGTAGCGGGCGACAGATTTGAACGAGCGACGATTTGGGCTGTGACACGCATATGTCAGTTATTGCCGGTTACGGCAGGTGGACATCATTGGCAAAAGAAGAACGCTCCACTACAACTGGAGTTCCATCTCTCAAGTCCAATGGGAAGCTCGTCACTGACCCAAAAGAAAAAGCAGAGGTCCTAAACTTTAATTTAAAACAACCAGTTCTTCTCTGCCTTCAGTGAAGGAAACATACTCAGAAGCCGAGTTCAAAACCAAATGCCTAATGCCTGGGAAGACTTCCCCACAATGGACAGCATCCCCATCAGCACTGCTGGAGTTGAAAAGATCTTGTCCAGCCTGAACCCCACCAAAGCAGCCGGACCTGACAGAATTTCCCCTCGCGAGCTGAAAGAACTGTCGAAGGAGGTTGCACCCATCCTCTCAACCATCTCTTCTTCTTTTTCTTTGCCTTAGGCAGCCAATTTCATCACTTTGAAGATTCTGCTGCACTTTAGGGGGTAGTACGAAAAAAGAAAGAAAATAAGTTCAGCAAAGATAGGGTAGATAGTGAACTGATGAGATATTATGGGGAAAAGATAGAGCCAAGATCGTCAGGAATAATTTAAGTATTTTTGATACTCCGTTTGCTATATATATATAGACGTACAAGAATTGAAGAAGAAAAAACCCAAACAACAAACAGTATATATATATGTAGAAGGATAATAATTTGATGAGATAGATTTATAACTTTAATTTACCAATCATCACTCAACACTGGAGAGGTTCCTGGCGACTGGAGAGAGGCGCTGGTGACCCCTGTCTACAAAAAGGGAGAGCACTACAAAGCCTCCAATTACAGGCCCATCTCCCTCACCAACGTCCCTGCAGCCGGAATGTCTGTCCTTAACCTCCAGGCTTTTCGCTGAGGACACCCTGTGTCACAAGACCATCGAGTCACACCAAGACCACACAACCCTCCAGCAAGATCTTGATCACAGGACTGAATGGGAGGAGAGATGGAAGATAAAATTTCATCCTGAAAAATGCCAGACCAAGGAAAAAGGCTACATATTCTGGCAACTACCTGCACACATATGTACACACATGCACTCACACACACACACACACACACACACACACACACACACACACACACACACACACACACACACACACACACACACACACACACACACACACACACACACACTTGCACACACACACACACACACACACACACACACACACACACACACACACACACACACACACACACACACGCACACACACACAGAGTGATACACAGAAACTCAGAAGTGTAAAGGGAAGAGAATGCACTAAGTTAGTGTAACTTGTCAGGTGCTGCAGTTGTTTCCCTTAGATTAGTTCCATATTTTACTCTTATCAGGATTACACATCTTGGACCTGGTATTGCAGTACCTCCAGGATCTGCTCTGAGCATTGAATGGTGGTTGGTTGATGGTTCTTCTCTCATATGCTCTATGAAGCCGAGCGGACGTTAAAGTAAACCCAACTCTCCTTTATCAGGATAACTAACTCTTGAAGTACGAATGTCTCAGCTGAAGTTAGGAATCCGAATGCATGAATGAAAAAAAATAAATATAGAAAACAGTACATGTATACAAATTTAGTTTGATTCACACAAACACACTTGCATGCACACACACACACAAATTAAATTATGTGCACACACACACACACACACACATGCGCACACACATACACACTACACCACTTTGACATCATAAGGCTGTGTCAGACCAATTGACATAAGCTAGAACACCAAGGCTGCATCAAAATGTTGTTATGCTCTGCACAGTTATTGTCTTTAGCCATGGCAAGCTCCTAGCATAACATCATCAGTCCCAAATCCTCCAAAGTCTGACTGAGGCTGCCCACGTGGCAGGGTAATCAAAAACAGTCACACACGTAATGTTCTCATCCCTAGCTGGTGCATTTGTACCTTAGTGTTCAAGTGATTCAGCTGTTGGATGATCCCTGGAGTCTTTTAGCCAGGTACGAACAACAACATACATACTACACATTTCTTTTTTTAACCGATTTTGAATTTTTGTGTGTGTGAAGAATGACTGTGATATCATATCAGTTAAACATATTTGAACAAATGATAAATGAAATTGTAACGAAAAACATAAATACTAAACGGATGTTTTTATAAATATTTAAGCGAAACTTGGTTTGTGTATGTTGTGTTTTGTAAGCGTATGATGCATACTAGGTTCATGTGTGTATATACCGTATTTTACGGACTACAAGGCACACCTGATTATAAGGCGCATCCCCCAAATTTTACACAATATTCAAATTTTGTTATTATAGGGTATCTTTGTTTTTGCACAATTTGGCTATTATAATACGTAACTGGTATGTCGATGGCAGTTATGATTTTATTTCCAGTATTGTATCTGAGCTTGATTGAGAAGGTGAATCTACTGAATGTGGTCTATGTTTCTTCTTGGAATTTTCATATTGTAACTATTTTAGTCTTAAGTTGTATATTTGTCAGTGTGCGTGTGTGTGTGTGTGTGTGTGTGTGTGTGTGTGTGTGTGCGTGCGTGTGCGTGTGTGTGTGTGTGTGTGTGTGCCTGCGTGTGTGCGTGTGTGTGTGTGTGTGTGCGTGCGTGCGTGCGTGCGTGCGTGTGTGTGCCTGCGTGTGTGCGTGTGTGTGCCTGCGTGTGTGTGTGTGTGTGTGAGAGAGGAAGAAAGAGAATGGTGCGTGCAAGCATCATGTTTATTTTAATTTCTAATGATTTATTATTTGTTTGCCTCTTAAGCTTTAATGTTCTTCATTGTTATCAATGTAAAGCGCACTGAGCTCATGTGAGAAAGGGCGCTATATAAAATCCCATGATTATTATATTAGCAGTCACATTAATAAGGCGCAGGGGTCTCAGTTTAAGAACTAAATATCGCCTTTTGCTAGTCCGTAAACTACAGTAGTTGTGCGTGTGCATGTTTGTGTGCCTTAGAGAGGGGAGGTAAGAGCTGATATGTGATGGGGAGTGAATCATGAATGTGTGTGTGCATGTTTGTGTGCCTTAGAGAGGGGAGGTAAGAGCTGATATGTGATGGGGAGTGAATCATGAATGTGTGTGTGCATGTTTGTGTGCCTTAGAGAGGGGAGGTAAGAGCTGATATGTGATGGGGAGTGAATCATGAATGTGTGTGTGCATGTTTGTGTGCATTAGAGAGGGGAGGTAAGAGCTGATATGTGATGAGGAGTGAATCATGAATGTGTGTGTGCATGTTTGTGTGCCTTAGAGAGGGGAGGTAAGAGCTGATATGTGATGGGGAGTGAATCATGAATGTGTGTGTGCATGTTTGTGTGCCTTAGAGAGGGGAGGTAAGAGCTGATATGTGATGGGGAGTGAATCATGAATGTGTGTGTGCATGTTTGTGTGCCTTAGAGAGGGGAGGTAAGAGCTGATATGTGATGGGGAGTGAATCATGAATGTGTGTGTGCATGTTTGTGTGCCTTAGAGAGGGGAGGTAAGAGCTGATATGTGATGGGGAGTGAATCATGAATGTGTGTGTGCATGTTTGTGTGCATTAGAGAGGGGAGGTAAGAGCTGATATGTGATGGGGAGTGAATCATGAATGTGTGTGTGCATGTTTGTGTGCATTAGAGAGGGGAGGTAAGAGCTGATATGTGATGGGGAGTGAATCATGAATGTGTGTGTGCATGTTTGTGTGCCTTAGAGAGGGGAGGTAAGAGCTGATATGTGATGGGGAGTGAATCATGAATGTGTGTGTGCATGTTTGTGTGCCTTAGAGAGGGGAGGTAAGAGCTGATATGTGATGGGGAGTGAATCATGAATGTGTGTGTGCATGTTTGTGTGCCTTAGAGAGGGGAGGTAAGAGCTGATATGTGATGGGGAGTGAATCATGAATGTGTGTGTGCATGTTTGTGTGCCTTAGAGAGGGGAGGTAAGAGCTGATATGTGATGGGGAGTGAATCATGAATGTGTGTGTGCATGTTTGTGTGCATTAGAGAGGGGAGGTAAGAGCTGATATGTGATGGGGAGTGAATCATGAATGTGTGTGTGCATTAGAGAGGGGAGGTAAGAGCTGATATGTGATGGGGAGTGAATCATGAATGTGTGTGTGCTTTAACTCTTCTTAAAGATCCGGGTCAGGAAGGGAAAAATCAGTGTAATGTAAAACCCGTTTCATTATGTCATACGACTCTGAAGATATACTAAGGCCAGGTATTATGTCATTTTGGAGATTGACCCAAGGAAAGAATGAAGCACTGGATGGATGTCAACTCATCATATTGCGAATGATCTTCATTCATATCTTCCTTATCTGTCACTGTTAATGAGGTGCTTAGGTTTTAAAGGAAACAGAATTGGAGAGACGGGTAGAAGTTTGAACTGGAACTGAGTTTGGAGAGATTGAAAGAAGGGGAAAAGAAAGCGTTTGTAAAAAAGCTGTGATTGAATGTTTAGGCTATTCAGGGGGGCAAGTTAATGAGACAGACAGTCCGAAAGGGCTCTGCCCCTATACCTAGCTGGGGCCATGGGTCCCTGGATCCCTGCCTTTCAGTTTTTTTCATTTGGGGGAGTTGCACCCATGCAAATGTGTTAAAAATGATTGTGTGTGTGTGTGTGCGTGTTTGTGCATGCGTGCGCGTTCGTTTTCTCAGCAGGTGCTGAAAACGCAACCCGCCATGTAACACCGCCGGCACAACAACTACCCTGTCAACACCCCTGCAAGCCCCCCCAAACCCAAATCTGCGCCGGGGCTCTGCTGGGTGACCCAGACACCCCCCAGCTCCTCGACGTGCTTCTCCCACGCCCATGGACGACTCCACCGTGCGGACGTGGCCGGGCGGGAGCTCCGCGGGCCCGGCCAGCCGGCAGCGGCGGCCCTCGGACGGGGCCGAGTACCGGAACCGGGTGCCCAAGTTCTACGTGGGCGACATGGCCATGGCAGACATGCTGGGCGACCAGGTCAGTTTGTGGCTTCTTGTTGTTGTTGGCTTACCATGGCTAAAAGACTCCAGGGATCATCCCAATGGCAGAAGCTACTTTGAACACTGCGGTGCGAGTGCCATCAGCTACGGATGAGAACATTTAGGCGTGTGACCGTTTTTGATCACCCCGTCACGTGGGCAGCCACACTTTGTGTTCGGGGGATTTTTGAAGACTAAGGCCGTGTACACACATAAGCGGATATTCCATGCGGAAACCCGTGCGCAGTCCATAAATAAGTGAAACAAAGAAGGGAAAAGATTTGCGCACGTGTCCGAATTTCACTTATGCGTACACTTTTATCTTTCTTTCTTCCACTTACAGTGGAGTCCAACTATAACGAACTCGCTTTTAACGAAATTTCGCGATTAACGAACTGACTTCAATTTCCCGGCAAATGCCCTTCTATTTGTCACTTGCAAAGCCATGGGTATAACGAACAAAAAGTCCTTTTGAAATAACGAACATCCGCTTTTTACGAACTCATGTTCTACGCCCCAGGATAATTTTATTTACTTGGAAAAATAGCCTATAACGAACTCAGCCTGTGCGATGCGCTGCAAAAACCTAGGCCTTCAAACTCCAAGCTAGAACGTGTTGTCAAGAGGAAGGAAGTTGGAAAATATGAACTGCGCATGCGTGAACTCATTTAGATTCACACTGGGTCGTCTGCTAGGCCTAGGCTTCCTACAGATCATTCGGTTTCTCAAGGTCACTTTACAATTCGCGCTCAAAATAAAGATCGAAAAGTTCGTGAAAGCCTATAACAAACTAAATTTGTGTGATGTGTTGTCACTTAATGGACAAACTTGTTGAAAAGTGCCAAAACAGATCATCGTCAGACAACACTGCTGAACTTCTTCAAGCCTTGTACATCCCGTGATTAAGACAGACGATCCAAACTGGTCAAGTTTATGTTTTCGGTTATCATTGGCGAGTGTTTGAACTGTTTTTGTTTTCAACATACATTGTACATGTACATGTATAACGAAATGTGATACAACGAACTGAGTCTGTGTTCCGTTAAAATTCGTTTTACCCGGACTCCACTGTATTTACGGCTTTCCGTAAGGAACTTACGCATCTAATGTAAACCCGGCCTTATGATGTTTATGCTAGGAGCTTGTCATGGCTAAAGACAATCCCCGCATAACTAATGTATAGCATGAAATTTTGATGTAGCCTTGGTGTTCTAGCCTATGTCAGTTGGTCTGACACTGCCTTAAGCCAAGGCTAGTGCAGTACTGCATTATCTTGTAGTACGAGCTGTGCATCGCATTTGCACTGGCTCTAGTGCTGTGCTGCAGCCGAAGAGATTGCTTGGCCTTTGGGGACCTTCCCCACTGCCGTCTGTCCTTAAATCGCTTTGGCCAAGACAGTAGGGATGTGCCCTGGGCAAGGCTTCTCTATTATTAACAAGTTTTGGCGCAGCCCGCCTGAACAGCAGCTACCCACTCTCGCTGTCTGGCTGTCACGGTTGGAAGCGACTCACAGGCATACATACATAGCAAACATGCATAGCAAACATTTTCTATGCCGTTTTGCGATGAAGATACAGCGCACATTCACAGTTAGAGTAGAGTGGCACAGTGATAGCGCGTTCGCCTCGTGTCAAGTAAACCCGAGTTCGAACCTGGGTACAGGGGAATTTTCCTCTCTTGGATGCTTCTTCTTGCAGGTTGTCCTGAATTACAGGATTTTTGTATTGCCTAGAGCTGGTGTCGCCAGATTATGAGAATTTGAGAAGCAACCATTTTCTTACACACACACTTGTACAATAAAAAGGGCCTAAGCATTTGCTTTATTCAAAGGAATATAGCACTGTACTAGTCTAGAGGGGTGAAAAATGAGCAGTAAATGTGTGTGTGCGTGTGTGCACGCTGCCCCTGCACTTCGCAGGGGCCGCCCCCTTGCAGCATTTTTGAATTTTCCCAGGAGCACCCATGTTACTGTCATCTACTTTGTTTCTGCCTTACCGGTCCATTATCCTGTCCTTTTTTTCAAGAACCACTTTCAAAAAGATTTCCTCCATCCGAAGTTGGACTTGCTGGGCCTAACTATATCTTAGTTCTAAGGCGCATAATGGCAGCATGACGGATCTGCGCTCATGATAGGAATTGTTCGGAAATAGTTAAGGGGAGTAATTTCATCGGTGTGTGGGAGTGATCGTGCCTACCGGTAATTTAATCGGTCAAACAGGGGAAGTTACTCTACCATCAGGTAGATTCCCAGCTCTCGCCGCGTGTGTTTCAGCAGACATACAGCACTTAGAAGAAGAACACTGTGCGTCATTCTAAAATTTGTCATTTGTATTTTTACGTCATATTTTGCAAGTTTTATCAGTTTGTGGCAACTGGCCACCCCTCATTTTTCCCAAAACAAATGTTTGCAAGTTGTTGACTCGCATCCTGTGGTTTCAAGCTTCGATGACATTGTTGCTATGGTATTTGACCGAGTAATGGAGGTAAACAACTCTAATTTTCACGAAGCGCTCTCCCCTAGTTTTTTTCCGAAAATCGTTTATTGACAGGAAACAGTGATCAAAGAAGAAGAAGAAGAATGTGGTAGGTCTGTGAATGGGGCGTGCTGGTCTGTCGTGTCTGACTATGTCTTCCAGGTAGCAGAGGTGCTAGTTCCAAAGGCTGGGCTTGAATAGGTTTTAGTATCATAGTAAACACTATCCCAAGTCACGGAATTTCTCTGTCAATTTGGTTCATACTAGGCAGCAGGAACCCCCCCCCCCCCCCGGCTCTATTCGACTTTTCGCTGCTGTTTGTGTGTGTGTGTGCGTGTGCGTAAAGCACACGGGTCAGACTTGCTTTAAGTCCCCGTCCGAAGGCTTGAAAGGGGTTAAGGACATTGCAGTTACCTGGTTAGTCAATTTGCTCAATAAATTTCACATTCCTTCTCTTAGATTTACTCATTAAAGTCTTTTTGAATGCATATCCTCCACTGTAGAAACAAAAATCAGTGTCAGGAACAGCCACAGTGAGTGAAAAGCTGAACCAAGTAGAAAAAGCGCATCACTGAAAACCCCATTTTAATAACTAACACTGGTGAAATAAATAATAATAATAATGAATAATAATTATATGGCGCAATATCCTAGTATGCATAAACATTGTGATAATACTGATATTGTGAGGATAAAGGTGCACTTCTCCATTGGAACGGAAAATGCTGTGGAGAGGAGTTGAGTGAGGACAAAAACTGCTGTCAAACCCCCCCAAAAATCAACAAAACAACTTCCCCTTGCTGTTACCTTTTCACTCAGTCACGAATAGCTTTCACTACTTTAACCCTTTTGCAGCCAATGTCGCATTTCTGGGCCACAATGATTTCACTCACACCCGTGTCATGTTGTTTTAAAAGTCTTGAAATCTGGGTCTGTTATCCAGTTCTTAGTTTTTGAAGGTAAGGATAGGCCTTTATGTTAAGCATATCACAGAGGAATCCCCACTATTGCAGACAAAGTCTTTTCTCTACTCGTGTAAGTTTAGCGGAAGATTTTGGCTATAAAAAAAAATGGCTGACAAGGTCCCCCCACCCCACCCCTAACCATGCTGTTCATTTTATTTTGTTCATCTTTTTTATTTTATCATTCCCTCACTCCCCCTCTTATTTTTTTAATATATTTTTCTCATATTTATATGATTTTTTTTAAACTCTGGGACTCGGAAGTGGTGAGAAACATCAACAGTCGTTTAGTATTGAGGGGGGGTCAGAGAGGAGGGAAAGTGAGGGTTTTGTAATTTGTTAATGAGAGAAAAGGGCTATCTATATAAGCATTATTAATTATTATTATTATTATTATTAAAAGCGGAGTGCAAAGGTATGCAAAGAAAGAGGGGCTTGCATCGGCGCAAGATTGTCATTTATGCAGTGAAGCGTATGTTGTCATAACGAGGGGCAAATGAAATTTGTTGTAATGATAGTTAGCTTTTATCACGAACAAATCAACACCATTTTTTCTTTTAAAAAGACACATTTAAAAAACACACCAAACGAACTAGGAAGTGGTATTGCATACATATCCTGTACTGTTATTAATGTAAGTCAGCGAGACACGCAGGCACTTACTTGCGAACAAACTGAGTATTCTCATGTATATGCATGCATTCACTCACACACGGAAGATTGTATATGAATGTGGACTAGCGACATTCCTATTGCAGTGACGCACAGAGGGTGGAAAAATGATAGGACAAACGGTCCTGTCAATAAATCAATAGGACAAAGTCCCCCAGTGTTCAATTTTAATAAAACATTTTTGGCTCACTTGTGTTAACTTCGTTGACACGAAGTGAGTCTATAGTAATTCAGGGCTCCCAATCGTCCCGCAAAACAAGGGGTCCCAGGGACTCCTTCACTTACAGTATAGAGGGTCCTAGAGGCAGGATAGAGGGTCCCAGTGGCATTGTGAATGCTAAAAAGAATTTTTCTAGTGCATCACTGGGACCCCCTGCACAATATTCTATTGTGTCTTTTAGAATTTTAGTGCTTCATAGACCCCCAAATGGGGGTCCCTTGGAGCTCTGAGTATGATAGTTGTTCGGTTGTGTGTGTGTGTATGTGTTGCGTCCGTGGTCTAATCTCCAAACTTTAGCGTTGGCATTTTCACGGGAAATAGAAGGCATACATTCAAAATTTGCACACATATAGATGTGTGTATGCAAGCTTCAAACAATAATGATTTGAATGATTAAATACTTAAAACCACACTGTAAACAGATAACATTTTAGATTAGTGTGTTAGAGAGTATTCAACAGGCAACATGAGTTAAAAAACTCATCAACACTGAAAGCCTTAATAGCTCATTGGTAGAGTGTCTGTCTGTCATGCCAATGGTTCTGGGTAGGATTCTCGGCATGGGCACTTCTTTTAATTTTTTTTATATAGTTGTATCCATTAACGATAGTTTCATTTGTACTTAAATTTTTTATTGGCAAACTTGTACTTTAGACCCCCCCCCCCCCTCAATCTTTGTTGTTGTCCCACATGTTCCTGTTCGAGTGAGCCTTGAAGGCTTTGCCTCTTGTTTTTCCTAACAAGGAGGAACGTAATTGGATATTTTCAGTTTTAATAGGAGTTGGAACTATGTCCTTGGGCCGGAACCTTGGGACATCCCTGCATTGAGGTGGTATTCTAATGAGTTAGACTGTTCCTGACACATGGCACGAAATAATAAGATTTAGTGAATCCGGTAACTATGCTTCTGCCATAATTATTATCTTCATCTCATTTAGCTGAGGTCCTGTCAAGTGTCATAAGGGGAAAAAAGCATCACTGGGTATTAAATTGTGGTTTTCTGATTTGAAAAGAAAGAAAGAAAGATAATTGCTTGCTTGGTCACACGTGTGCACACTAACACACACAAACAATTTTTTATTTCACATGCATGGGACACATGCACACACACACACACACACATACACACATTTATGCACATGCACGAGCACGCATGCATGCACGCACACGCAAAAGATGCAGAAAAGTCAAGTGAACAGTGAATTCTGTTTCTATAGCAACTGGTTTAACTGCAAGAACATGTCAGGTTGGTTTTTTAGCCTCTTATGCAGTGTGGATAGGGTGGAAGACATTTGGGGTTGGGTGGGGGGTGGATACAGAACTGGTTCATACCCTTTTTCTGGTTGTTTCGAATGTTTGAGTTTGAATTTAGTCCATGAAAGAACACTTTTGTTTTTCTCTTGTAATGTTCCGTTAAAGTTGAGTTCCATATGTAGAGTGAAAGAGAATGGTCTTATTGTTATGAATGAGACTCGTTCAAACTGTATGGACAACACAACCTGAGACATGTTTGTTTCATTTTATTATTTATATTTTTTGCTGTCCCATCTGGGCCATAGTGCTGGGTTGCTCCCACGCCGCTCTTTCCGAATCCCAACTTGCAGCCACGACCTTGGCTTGTCAGGTCGCAGAATCCGAGACCAGCAATCCAGGGGGAGTGCATCTATGTCATGCCGCCCGGAGGCAACCAACTGAGGAGACACTATACTGCTGCTGATATGAGTCACTTCGGTGAAGTTCAGTGGAGCCCGTTATGAGCTAACATATGCAGGACACCACCTACTAAGCCCCCTACTGACGACAATGTCTTAGTTGCGGAGGCAGCGTGAGTGAGGTCCCTCCCCCC
>CM065702.1:49533088-49763088 GCA_017654935.2 Phymorhynchus buccinoides | reverse complement strand
AATGGGTAAGGTACGTATGTGTCCGGTTTTCAGTTTTCACTGGTCTCCCCGCTGCGTACAGCCGACACATTCCGATTTCGGAGGAGCTCAAAGGAGAAAATATTTGGAAGATATTTTTTGGGAAAAAGGCAGGAGAATGGGGCCAATAAGTCAGAGAAATAGTAGATGATAGAAAGCAAAGGGAAAAGGCAGAGTCAAAGAGAGTGACATATTAAAGGAAGTTACAAGCACAGAACTTCCAGAAGGTTGGGGAACTATTTGTATGAAAGACCCCCTGGTATCCCCATGGGGAGAATGGGCATGGTTGACTCTCTTCAGTTTCTTTAAAATGTTTCTTCAAGTGAGTGCAATATCCTTTTGTTGCTGTTGTTCCCCGTGGGGATACCGGAGGGTCTTTCGTAAAAAATAGTTCCCCTACATTCTGGAAGTTCTGTGCTTGTAACTTCCTCTAATCTGCCACTCTTTGACTCTGCCTTTTTCCTTTGCTTTGTGTCAACTACTGTCTTTCTGACTTATTGGCTCCATTCTCCTGCCTTTTGAAAACAAAAAATCTTCCAAATAATTTTTCTCCTTTGAGCTCCTCCGAAATCGGAATGTGCCGGCTGTACGCAGCGGGGAGACCAGTGAAAACTGAAAACCGGACACGTATGTACCTTACCCATTATGGCCATATGGCCTAGGAACGCAGAAGAAGAAGAAGAAGAAGTTGCTGTTGTGCATTCTTCCTAAACATATGGCTGGATCTACCGTTGATCCGTTTCTGCAATTTGTATGTGCACAGCCTTGCTAAACATGCGCTTCTCAATCTACATAAATGCATATCAAATTTCTAGGTTTTTCTTATGTTTCAAAGTTTCTCACAAAGTTTAGGTCCTTCTCGGAAGAAAAAAAGAGTAGAATTACAGCTGAAATTTTGGCTTGCTGTTTTTTTAAAAAGAAGTTGGGATAGTGGTTGTGGATTTTAATGGACAGTTTTTGCAATATATTACAGGGGTCGCGCTAACGCATGCTTCTTGCGTATTTGACGCGTTTTAAAAATCGCTGACGCATTTTTACGGCGTTTACGCGTAACCCGTACGCAAAATTACGTCCGCTCAAAATCGCATCTGAGTCTAGATGGTGAATCAGACTTTAGAAGTCCTACGGTCCCTACACGTATAGTGGTTCTGCTACACCAAACATTGGAACAGACTATAGAAAAGTGCCACTGCTTTCAGTACTGCTGTGACGTAGAATCAGTGCAGTGTGGCGGGAAAATCACTGTAAGCGCATGTCGACTTTGAGTATGGCCGTGATCGCCGAAAATGACTGATTAGTGAATAAAAATGCATGTTTTTGTTGCTAGTCTTGTTTTCATTGTTTTTAGCTTAGATTTATCATTTTATTCCTTGATGCGATTTTTTGCTTCCCTTACGCATTTTTTTGCCGACGTCGCGTAAGCAAAACGTGTTTTCAAAAACACTAGCGCGACCCCTGTATTACTGGTCCAGATAATTCAGCCTGAATCTGTAATTTTGAATGGAAACGTGTTCAGTTCAAACAGGACTGCAAAAAATAGGAATTTGAACAGATACATGGTCTCAGAAAGAGGCGCTTGGATAAGCAAAAAAGAAAGAAGTAAATTCACGAGTAATAGTGACCGCCTGGGATTTGGAAACTGAAAACAAGCTCCATTTTTTCTTTTCAAGAGACGAAGATTGATGTGGTCTCAGAAAGAGGCATTTGGCTAAGAAAAATAAATTCACAAATAATAGTGACCGCCTGGGATTTGGACTTTGACAACAAGCTCCTTTTTATCTTTTCAAGAGACGAAGATTGATGTGGTCTCAGAAAGAGGCATTTGGCTAAGAAAAATAAATTCACAAATAATAGTGACCGCCCGGGACATTGACGACAATCTCCTTTTTTTCTTTTGAAGACACGAAGATGAATGGCTGAGAGAAAGTGACGCAACATTTAACTCATACGAGAAAGAAAAACAACAACGACTCGTATGAGCATCTCTGGTTTTAGTTTCAAAGCCTGTGACTTGAAGGTGGGGGAAAAAACCACCAAGTCTTTCTGAGGAGTGATGTGAGAACCTGGTGAACGTTCCGCTTCAAGGGAGTGTGATGTGTCAAGTGGACCAGGGAAGGCTGGGCGCCGGCTGGTTGCTGCGGGAGATGCGCTGCTGCTGGTGCCGCGATGTCAGGGCGCATTGTCGACTCCAGGCGGTAAGGCCACTCCACCCCCCCCCCCACCCACCATGGGGATACCGGGGGGTCTTTTGTATAAATAGTTCCCCCACCTATTGGAAGTTCTGTGCTTGTAACTTCCTCTAATCTGTCACTCTCTTTGACTCTGCCTTTTCCCTTTGCTTGCTGTTATTTACTATCTTTATGCCTTACCCGGTCCATTCTCCTGCCCTTTTTTCACGAAACACTTTCAAACACATTTCCTCCTCCAGCCCAAGTCGGACTTGCTGGGCCTAACTATTTTTTAGTTAGGCGCATAACGGCAGCATGATGCATCTGCGCTCTTAATTGACAGGAAACTGTCTGAGCGATCAAAGAAGAAGAAGAAGGCCACTCCAGGGTTCTCACACTGTGTTGTATTGGGTGTGCTTGTTTATAGAATCTGTAGGGGAAAATTGCCAGTTTTCCAATTGACGATTTTCGGAAAAAATATAGGGGAGAGCACTTTGTGAAAATTAGAGTTGATTACCTCCCCTTACTCGGTCACAACCACAACAACCATGGCGGCATGGCGTCCTAGCTTGTGAAAATGAGTTGATTACCTCGACTTACTCGGTCACAACCACGGCAACCATAGCGGCATGGCGTCCTAGCTTGTGAAAATGAGTTGATTACCTCCCCTTACCATGGCAGCATGGCGTCGAAGCTTGAAACCGCAGGATGCTAGTCAGCGGCTTGCAAACATTTTTTTTTATAGAAAACTTAGGGGTGGCCAGTTGCTGCAAAGTGATAGAACTTGCAAACTGTGACTTAAAATATATAAATTACATCAAATTTAGAATGGCGCACTGCGTTCTACATGCTGTGTGTCGCCTCAAGCACACGAAGCGATGGTAGAGTAACTTCCCCTGTTTGACCGATTGAATTAGGCAAGATAACTCCTACACACCATGAAAGCACTCCCCTTAATTATTTCCAAACAGTTCCTATTAGAATATCTAATTTATCTATTGACAGACATAGAGAGTTTTAAAGTTAATTTTTTGTGGTCTTAGTAATGAAAAACATTACTGATAAAAATTAAATGTACTACAGTGATCTATTTTTAATTTGATATGGCTCATTAAAGTGATAAAGACAAATCTGCAAAAAGACACATCTCTAGAACAGGGTTCCTAATCACCATATTAACCCTTTCGCCGCCAGCCATTTTCAAATTCCATTAAACTTACCTGGGTAGAGACAAATATCGGTCTGTAATAGTGGGGATTCTTCTGTAACATATTTAAAGTAAGGCCTATCCCCACCTCCCAAAATGAAGAGAACAGGGTCTTTGGATAACAGACCCTGATTTGATGCCTTTTAGTGACATGGGTGTTAAATCATTGTGGTGCTAAAAATGTGACGTTGGCGGTGAAAGGGTTAATAACAAGGTAGTTTTTTGTGTGGTTTTGCTATTATTGGGGTCTGCAACGAACACCTTTTGCAAGAGTGAATGCCCTTGGTGGGTGGTTGGGAAGATGGTTCAGTACTGACCAAACAGGGGGATAGCTCTCGCCAATAACCCTATTTGATGCCACTAAATGGCTGCCTTTCGCAAGAGTGAATGCCCTTGTCAGTACTGACCAGCAAGGGCATCACTCTCACTGCCAAGGGCGTTAATAACCCTAGTTAACAGAGGCCTATAAGAGGAAAGTCATAAACTGTTGTAACTTATACTATTGTCATTGAGTCTATTTCTAGTGGTTTAATTTTGCTGATGGCGCTGCATCTGATACAGTGGAACCTGCCTTCTTCTTCTTCTTCTTCTTCGATCGCTCAGACAGTTTCCTGTCAATTATGAGCGCGGATGTGTCATGCTGTTGTTATGCGCCTAAGAAATAGGCCCAGCAAGTCCGACTTTGGCTGGAGGAAATTTTTTTTAAAGTGTTTCTTGAAAAAAGGCAGGAGAATGGACTGGTTAGGCAGAAAGATAGTAGATGACAGAAAGCAAAGGGAAAAGGCAGAGTCAAAGAGAGTGACAAATTAGAAGAAGTGGAACCTTCCTATTAAGATCTTGAAAAAATAACCCACCCCCCAAAAAGGGTCTAATATGGAGGGGTCTTAATAGGGAAGTGGAATCACTCAGTAGTCGGAGATACGAAGGGGAAAAAGTTGATGACATTTTTTGGGGGTCTCAACTTAGAGGGAGTCTTAATAACGGGGTTCCACTGTAAAGTTCAATAATAAATGTTCCTGCTGTTGACTTGAATGAAAACTCCATTTAACGTCCTCCAGTCTGGAACAGACACATGTGGGACATTGGTGGATAATAACGATGGTGGGAGCGACCCCGGAGACAATGCCCGGAGGCAGTGCAACACCATGAAAGTCCCGAATTTATAACAATACAGATATTAAATCTGAGTGACATAGACTTCATTGTGTTCATCACTTTAGAACCATGTGCATGGGTGCATGTTTTCCTGGTATACAAGGATTTCCTGTTTTTTGAATTTTAACACAAAAGGAATTTCCTGTTTTTTGAATTTGTCAAACAAGATCTTTTATGTGTCTACTGTATTTTTCGAACACTTTAAGATAAGCATTTGTGTAAATTGTGGACAAAAGCAAACTAAAATACCTTCAATTAAATCATTTTTTTCTTCAGCTGCAGGGGGGCATTACCTTGGCCACGGCCTTTCAGTTTTTTTCATTTTGTGTAGTTGCACCCATACCATGCACGGTGTGGTTTGTATGGCTGAAACCTGAGAGGGGGTAATTAATTCATTGATCACGAGTACCGTATAAAATACGGACTACAACACAGCGCACCCCCAACATATTACACAGAATTCAGATTTTGTTATTATAGTTTTTTAAAACTGAATGAAAAATGGTGTTTTACGTCCTCTCGGTCACAGACACATATGGGACATTTGTAAATACAAAGATGGTGAGAACAATACTGGCTGCAATGCCCGGAGGCAGTGCAACACCAGTAAAGTCCCGAGTTTTTATCAATATATATAGATATGTGTAGCAGTAACCACGCCTCGGATAAACCTCATCGGCTATGGTATCGCCACATCGGTTACTATCGAAGTTGAGTTTTTTAAAACTTTTATCAGTCACATTATAAGGCACAGGGGTTTCTGTATAGGAAAAAAAAGTATCGCCTTATAGAACGTAAAATATAGTAGATCATTTCCTCATTTGCTGTGAAAAGGTGTCTGAATGTTAATGTTCAGTTTTGGACTAATACAGTGGAACCTCCCTTGTAAGACCTCCCATTATAAGACTCCCTCCCCACAGTAACTTTTCTCAGCTCCTTTCAGTTCATGCCTTTTGTTAACCCTCATCACCAGCATAAACCTATTTAAAGTGTTTTATCCATCAGGCTTACATTGTTTCATGGTGGCATACCACTTGTAAGGTCTTTTCCTATCCCTACCCACAATCAGTGGTAAGAATATTTGCCTCTGTTAAAAGAAATAACTTGAAACAAATAGATCTCCATGAAAAACTGAAAGGAGCCAGAATGAGGGGAATCCGTGTACTGTGTCCCATGTAAGACCTGCTTCTCCGAGACATTGCCCTTCTTTGTAAGTATTAAAATTACTTCCCTTATAAGACCCCTCCCTTATAAGACCTCATTTTGGTTGATTTTTGAAGGTCTTATAAGGGAGGTTCTACTGTAGTGGCAATCTACATAATCAAGAACCGCATCTTGTTCTAGAGCGTGCACTATATGATGGTAAGTAATTAAACAGCAGTGATCGCGTTAACCGGTAAGTATCAGTAAAATACTGATTGCCAAACCAAAATACTGAGGGAAACTGATAATTGTTAGCTGGGACTGATAATGGAGCTTCTGTGTTGTGAGTTTCTGTGGTTTTCACTGGTTTTTGTTTCCCTGGGACTGATAATGGAACTTCTATGTTGTGACTTTCTGTGGTTTTCACTGGTTTTTGTTTCCTGATAATGGAACTTTCTGTGGGTTTTCACTGGTTTTTGTTTCCTGATAATGGAACTTTCTGTGGGTTTTCACTGGTTTTTGTTTCCTGATAATGGAACTTTCTGTGGGTTTTCACTGGTTTTTGTTTCCTAATAATGGAACTTTCTGTGGGTTTTCACTGGTTTTTGTTTCCTAATAATGGAACTTTCTGTGGGTTTTCACTGGTTTTTGTTTCCTGATAATGGAACTTTCTGTGGGTTTTCACTGGTTTTTGTTTCCTGATAATGGAACTTTCTGTGGGTTTTCACTGGTTTTTGTTTCCATGGGACTGGTTTTGACACCAGTATTTGGGTGATTTGTCGCTGATGGGACCGTTTTTCAAAGTTCATAGCGCGGTCACTGAACAATCACGGTTATTTATCTAAACGAAGTCGCCAGCTGTTTCCCTCGATCCGAATATATAATATATTTCCAATTAGGACAAAAAATCGTGTTCCTATTTCTCACGTAAGACTGACGGAAGAGCTTGGTGTATCGTGAGACGATGATCCTGCACTAGAATCGCTCAAACAAAAAGATGAAGAGACTGCCAGGGAGATGAGACCGAAAGGAGAGAGGGTGAGAGACAGGGAGGGAGACGGAAACTGAGAAGATGCATAAATGAATATCAGTGTACAGTCTCTCAGGGCTCAGTAGTGGTAAACGTATTGATTGGGGTAAAGCAAGCTGTAGTGGTAGGCCCAGGTGTTGTGCGCGTACGTACGTCTTTATACTTCAATATGTTGTGTGTGTTTTCCAAATAAGCTGTGGCTGCGGCTTGGCGTGTTTGCGGGGGATTGGGTTGTTCAAACTTTTGTCAGCTTTTTCTCCTTTGTCGCCGTAGTGATATTTACTTATTATTAGCGTTGTCGGTTCATCATGAAGGTCTGTTTGGGGGGGATTGGGTTGTTAAAACTTTGTCGCCTTTGTCGTCGTAGTGTTATTGTTGGCGTTGTCGCTTCATCATGAAGGTTTGTTTGCGGGGGATTGGGTTGTTAAAACTTTGTCGCCTTTGTCGTCGTAGTGTTATTGTTGGCGTTGTCGCTTCATCATGAAGGTTTGTTTGCGGGGGATTGGGTTGTTAAAACTTTGTCGCCTTTGTCGTCGTAGTGTTATTGTTGGCGTTGTCGCTTCATCATGAAGGTTTGTTTGCGGGGAATTGGGTTGTTGAAACTTTTGTCAGCTTTTTCTCCTTTGTCGCCGTAGTGATATTGTCAGCGTTGTCGGTTCATCGTGAAGGTCTGTTTGCGGGGGATTGGGTTGTTAAAACCTTTGTCGCCGTAGTGATGTTATTGGCGTTCTTCACTACTTCTTGCTTCATCATGAAGCTTTGTTTGCGGGGTATTGGGTTAAAACTTTGTCAGCTTGTACTCTTTGTCGCCGTAGTGATATTATTGGCATTGTCGCTTCATCATGGTTTGTTTGCAGGGAATTGGGTTGTTAAAACTTTGTCGCCTTTGTCGCCGTAGTGATATTGTTGGCGTTGTTGCTTCATCATGGTTTGTTTGCGGGGGATTGGGTTGTTAAAACTTTGTCGCCTTTGTCGCCGTAGTGTTATTGTTGGCGTTGTTGCTTCATCATGGTTTGTTTGCGGGGGATTGGGTTGTTAAAACTTTTGTCATCTTTTCCTCCTTTGTCGCCGTAGTGATATTATTGGCGTTGTTGCTTCGTCATGAAGGTTTGTTTGCGGGGGATTGGGTTGTTAAAACTTTGTCGCCTTTGTCGCTGTAGTGATATTATTGGCGTTGTCGCTTCATCATGGTTTGTTTGCGGGGGATTGGGTTGTTAAAACTTTGTCGCCTTTGTCGCCGTAGTGATATTGTTGGCGTTGTCGGTTCATCATGGTTTGTTTGCGGGGGATTGGGTTGTTCAAACTTTGTCGCGCCGTAGTGATATTGTTGGCGTTGTCGCTTCATCATGGTTTGTTTGCGGGGGATTGGGTTGTTAAAACTTTGTCGCCTTTGTCGCCGTAGTGATATTGTCAGCGTTGTCGGTTCATCATGGTTTGTTGCAGGGGATTGGGTTGTTAAAATCGTTGTCAGCTTTTTGTCTTGGCGTTGTCACTTCATCATGAAGGTTTGTTACTTACTGTGCGGTGGTGCTTTTGGTGGACAGTTTACGAGCCGGAATGGTCAGTATCGAATGACCGTGGGCCCTGAAAAGAAGAAGAAGAAGGAGAAAGTTTGAACAGATTTTGTAAAGTTTGGTGTGTGTGTGTGTGGTGCAGTTTGGGCCATCATTAGATGTGGGGGGGGGGGGGGGGCGATTCTGAAAAGACAAGTGTGTTCGTTGTTGGTTATTCACTGAATCATAAATTTTGCCCTTTTGTGGAAAGTTAGTACACATTTTCTGTCAGTTGGGTGTGTGGTAATGGTTTGGGACATCATTAGGTATTAGGTACTTTATAGTCACAGAGGTGTCTGTGAAATTCGAAGCCAGAGGCGCGCCACCCAGTTTAAAAAAAAAAATTTGCATTCGAAGGAAGGGGCGTGTGTGTGTAAATTTTGACGAAATGACAACTTTTTCATTGCCACTGGTTTAACGTGTGCTAACTGCATGGGCACACGACACCTAGGTTTATCGTCTCATTGCTTCAATTCTGAAAAGAGAGAAGTGCGTTCGTTGTTGGTTATTCACTGAATCATGAAGGTCGTCTGTTCTGTTGTGAAAAGTTAGTACCAATTTCCTGTCAGCTGGGTGTGTGGTAATGGTTTGGGACGGCACGGGATGCGTGAGGCTTTGATTCTGAAAGGAGGGAAGTGCTTTCATTTTGCTTCTTTTGTTGTTGTTGATCTGCTGTATGGTGGTCTGTGTGGGTGAAAAATAGGTTTGTGTGTGTGTGTGTGTGTGTGTGTGTGTGTGTGTGTGTGTGTGTGTGTGCTTGCCTATGCATGTGTGTATGCAGGCGTGTGTTTGATTCTGATTCTGAAAGGAGGGAAGTGCATTCATTTTGCTTCTTTTGTTGTTGTTGATCTGCTGTATGGTGTTCTGTGTGTGTGTGAAAAATAGGTGTGTGTGTGTGTGTGTGTGTGTGTGTGTGTGTGTGTGTGTGTGTGTGTGTGTGTGTGTGTGTGTGTGTGCTTGCCTATGCAGCATGTGCGTACGCAGGCATGTGTGTACACAGGCGTGTGCTTGTGTGTGTGTGCTAGTGCTCGCGTGTATGTGCAAATGCTTGCATGTGTGTGTGAGTGTTTACATGTGCGTGTGTGTGTCAAGTCAAGTCAAAATGATCTTTATTGAGGATAAAGGAGTAAGTTTGACAGATTTTTTTCATCGTGCGTGTGCGTGTGCGTGCGCATGCAATGTTCTTTTTCTTTTTTCCTTTTTTTCCCATCAACATACTAGAGAGAGACTAAGGCGTTCAAGAAGGAAAAACACACATGCACATTTAACACGGGGTAACAATAACACACACATGCACACACGCGCGCACGCTCTCTCCCTTTCTCTGTGTGTGTCTCAGTTCTTATTCTGTCTTGTTCTGATTGAATACTAACAGCTATCTGACTGCAGTAATTGTAATGTGTGGAGATACTATTAAGTGTTATCATGTGTATTGATTGTTGATGACGATATGTATTCCAATTTGCTACAAGTTAATAATGGTTATTGATCTCTCTCTCCCTCTCTCTCTCTCTCTCTCTCTCTCTCTCTCTCTCTCTCTCTCTCTCTCTCTCTCTCTCTCTCTCTCTCTCTCTCTCTCTCTCTCTCTCTCTCTCTCTCTCTCTCTCTCTCTCTCTCTCTCTCTCTCTCTCTCTCTCTCTCTCTCTCTCTCTCTCTCTCTCTCTCTCTCTCTCTCTCTCTCTCTCTCTCTCTCCCTCTTCTGTCTGTCAGTCAGTCTATCTCTCTCTCTCCCCCTCTCTCTCAGTGTTTTAAATGTGCACATTTCCAAGTTGATGTAATGAATTTTAATGATAATTATTTGGTTGGTATAATTTTGTTTCACACGTTTGATTAATGTTCTTTCAGTTATGTTGTATCTCTGTCATGTTGTTGCACCTAACCTGAATTTCTCTTTTTGGAGATATTAAAGTATACTTGAACATGAACTTGAAACAATGCAATGTTCTTTAATTTTGCTGATAACTTGCTGAACCACAATTTGTGTCTGTCAGAGCATTGTTGTACATGACTGTACATGTATTTTATCGATTGACATAATTATGCATCATCCATCATAATCTGAGGATTGATTGAGAAAGCCCTTCTGAGTGCATGTTACGTTGGTCATGACTATATAGTAATAAGCCAAGTGTCTGTGTGTGTGTGTGTGTGTGTGTCTGTCTGAAACACGAAACGGGCCTTATAACTCCGCCGTTTTTCGACCGAATCGCTTCAAATTTGCTGTGAGCCCTAACGGGGCGATGGCAACGGCAACCGAGGCGGCCGTATCATTTGCGCGGTTTCGCAAATGCGCGAAACGCGCATCCGCCGGCCTCTCCGCGCCCGTATCTCCGGTGTTTCTGGGCCGATTGCCTTCGAATTTGGCAGGAAGATGACCGGGGCTGGGGCCGGGGACTATCCGTGTGCCAAACCGGAAGCGATTCGGTTCAGAAACGCGCGCGCTATACCACTCCGCCGTTTCTTAACCGAATCGCTTCAAATTTGCTGTACTCAGCGTTACCAGTACTTCGCGTTACCGTTACTAGGCGTTACCGTTACTAGGCGTTACTGGTACTCGGCGTTGCGCTAGTAGCATTAATAAGTCATGCCCAGTGGGCTATGTAATATGCTTGTAGACATAGATGCAACGATGGAGAAGCATTTTCACATGCGCAGACATACTACAGTGGAACCTCCCTTATAAGACCTTCAAAAATCATCCACAATGAGGTCTTATAAGGGAGGGGTCTTATAAGAGAGGTAATTTTGATACAAAGAATGGCAATGTCTCAGAGAAGTAGGTCTTATGTGGGAGGGAGTCTTATAATGGGAGGTCTTATCAGAGAGGTTCCATTGTAGTAGATGTGCGGGCAGGTTATACAGAGAGAAAGAGAGTTAAAACCTATCATCTGATGTCATATGAAAGTACAGTGGAACCTCCCTTATAAGACCTCCCATTATAAGACTCCCTCCCACATAAGACCTACATCTGCAAGACATTGCCCTTTGTAAGTATTAAACTTGCCTCCCTTATAAGACCCCTCCCTTATAAGACCTCATTGTGGATGATTTTTGAAGGTCTTATAAGGGAGGTTCCACTGTACTGGTATGATGTTTTCTCCCCCTTCCAACTTCCCTCTCCCCCATCATCCCTCCTCCACACACACGCATGCATGAATGCATACACACGCACGCACACGTTTGCAGTCACAGTGCATGCAGGCACACACACACACACACACACTCACACACACATGTACACACTCGTATCTCCCCTCCACATACATGCATGCATGAATGCATACACACGCACGTACACATTTGAGGTCACAGTGCACGCAGACACACGCTCACGCGTGCGCGCGCATACACACACACACACACACACACACACACACACACACACACACACACACGCACACGCATATACACTCACACACACACATGTACACACTCACATCTCCCCTCCACACACATACACACGCACGCATGCATATGTACACACTCGCATCTCCCCTCCACACACATGCATGCATGAATGCGCATACACACGCACGCACACATTAGCGGTCACAGTGCACGCAGACACACCCGCGCGTACACACCCGCTCACGTGTGCATACACATGCACACGCACACACACACACACACAACACACACACACACACACACACACACACACACACACACACACACACACACACACACACACACACACACACACACATACATACACATACACACACACACAGGGTGAAAAAAACCTGTCAAGCTTATTCCTTTATCCTCAATAAAGATAATTTTGACTTGACTTCATACACACACACACGCATGCACACACACACACACGCACACACACACACACAGAGATGGCGTACAAAGATATGGAGGGAGATTTAAAAATAAATCACTTAAGATAACTTTGCCTCAGGAGGTTAAGACCAACTGACCCACTTTAAAACCAAATTGTCCTATTCAACCCCCATAAAGAGCACGGAAAGAGAAGGCTATAACAAGGAGAAGAACAGGGTAATCGGTACTTTGATGTCTCAGGGTTCCATCACCACCACACCCTACAGTTAAACCGTAAGGGATCACTGGCCTATGACCGATTTGAAACGATGGGAAAAAGCAGAGGGATTGAAAGGGAAGGGGTGGAGGGAGGGGGGTTTCAGATTTTTTTTTCTTCACTCTCTTTCTAAATGCTTTTCACGCTATTTCTTTGATCGTTTCACTTCTGACCGGATTTGGTTTTTTTTTCTTCTTCCAGTTTCAGAAAGAGAGTTTTTTTGCTGTGTTTTTTGCTGTGTCATGATGTGCAGTGGGGTGTGAGTAGATATTATGATAGGGCCTTTTAGGATTTTTGTTTTAATGGTTTGTTTATGTTGTTATGTGTTGGCTGCGGTGAATGTTTCGTACAGGTCAGGTCAGGTATTTGAGGGCAACTAGGCCTCGCCTCTTCAGTGTCCTTTCATTTTTGTTGGACTTCTTACATCTGTATTGTTAAAAATTCAGGACTTTACTGGTGTTGCACTGCCTCCAGGATCGTTCCCACCATCTTTGTATCTGCTAATGTCCCATATGTGTCTGTTCCAGACCGGAGGACGTTAAACAGATTTTCATTGTTGGAATGTCTATACATACAGCTTGGTTGAGGTTCGGTGGGTAAAAGTCTTCAAAACGTGGTGCTTTAGCCGGTTATATTAAGCAGAGGTGGGTCATTCGTTTTTCACTTTGGGGTTTCCCCCTTGTGTGGTTTCTCTTCTTTCACACACCCTCCCCTACCCCAAAAGGTATGCATGCATGAACGTGCGCGTGGGCATGCACACATGCACACACACAGAGTCACACTCTCTCTAAATCATTCAGTCAGATTTCTTTTGAATCACGTTTAGTGGAAGGATGTTAAACTGAAGAACAACAACTCTCTCTCTGTCTTGTCTGTCTTTCTGTCTGTGTGCCTGTCTCTCTCTCTCTCTCTCTCTCTCTCTCTCTCTCTGTGTGTCTCTCTCTCTCTCTCTCTCTCTCTCTCTCTCTCTCTCTCTCTCTCTCTCTCTCTCTCTCTCTCTCTCTCTCTCTCTCTCTGTCTCTTTCTCTGTATGTCTGTCTCTTTTTCTCTCTCTCTGTCTCTGTATATAAATCTCTCCCTCTCTCTTTCTCTCTGTCTCTCTCTCCCTCTCCACCCCACCCCCTCTCTCTCAACCATACACTTTCTCCCCCCCCCCCCTCCCCTTATATCCATATTACCCCACTACCTCCCCTCCTCTGTCTGCCCCGCTGTCCTCTGAATCGCAGTGGGCATGCGCAGTTTAGCTCCGCTTCGTGACCCACTTATGAAATCAGATAATTATCGAAACGCACTTTTGGCACACATTACAGTACATAGAGCCCAAATGTGCACTGATGCATAGACAGCGGCTTTCATAGGAGTGCATCAGACTACACTGACATAATCAGATTTGATCTTGATCTTAGGGTTAGCTTTTTTTGCTGTGCTCGTATTACAGTGGATGGATTCCTGCTAGCTCAAACAACGGATAGCTCCCAAACACTGGATTACTCGCAATGATTTTCTGGTCCCAGTTTAACAATCTGTGTGCTAGTAAAAGGTCTTTTTAACTCAAAATTAGGTATTAGGTACTTTATAGTCACAGAGGCGTCTCTGTGAAATTCGGGTTGCTCCCACCTGGAGAGCGCGTCGCAGCCAGAGGCGCGCCACCCAATTTTTTTTATTTTTTTTAAATTTTGCATGCGATTTATGTCACTGATGGGGGTAGATTTTGACCAAATGACAACTTTTTCGTTGCCACTGGGTTTAGCGTATGCTAAGTGCATGGGTGCACGGGACCTCGGTTTATCGTCTCATCCGAAAGACTCCACGTTCAGACCGTTAAGGCCTAGTGCAGAATGAGAGGAAAAAATCCCCTGTACCCAGGTTCGAACTCGGGTTTACTTGACACGAAGCGAACGCGATACCACTGTGCCACTCTACACCTATTGGCTATCTCCAAAAAAATGTTCAGTCCCTCCAATTTTGACTAGAGCGATTTTGTCTGCACATACTGTGAATATTATATGACTCGTGTAGTATGATATGGGGACTCGTAATAGTTTAATAAGCAGGACTTGAAGGTAAGACAAAAATATTGAAAATTGTGGTGAATGGTAGGGGAGAAATGGTGCTAGTCCGCCCCCGGGGCAGGTCCGCCATTTCGTTTTTATTGCTAAGTGCTTTGCTCTAGAATCGTTTAGAGCATGTGATAGCCACCCAACATTCCTCCTTGGCGGAGATGCCGGAGAGAGAAGATATTTTGGATGGGGTGGGTGGAGGTCACTCATGGTTGAAGTTTTGTTTTTTTGGGTGGTGCAGTAAAAAAAAAAAGGGAGCTATTTTTGTTGTTGTGAGCGAAACTCCTTTAGGTAAAATGTATTTTAAAAAAAGATAAAAAAGGGTTGTATTGTGAAAATTTTGTGCAAACGATTTGGTCTAAGCGAGGCAGGCGGCCATTAAAAAAGAGAAGGCACATGCCTCTCTCAACCATACACATGCCTTCTCTTTCACTGAAAGAATTTGACTTCCTGCACCTCCGCCAAGGAGGAATCTCTGATTTGACAGTTTGATTTCTGAGAAACCAGAGCAAATGAATGTTGCAATCTCTGTAAAGGGTGTTTTCCTGGTGATCTCGACGTGTTTCTTGCAAAAAAACTAATCCGTCAGGGTGCCCTTTTAAGAATACAATTATTCTGAGAAAGAAGCAATCACTATATGGCCTGACTACAAATTGTTTTCCACGTGGACATGAACAAAACATTTATCGTTTGAGTTTGTGGATTGATTCAATTTTGACGTGCTCTGCTGTTATTGGCTGTTGGTTTTTTTCTCCCTCCCTGCCACTGTCTCTCCGCCTTCCCCCCCTCCACCCTCCACACACACACACACTCTCACTCTCTCTCTCTCTCTCTCTCTCTCTCTCTCTCTCTCTCTCTCTCTCTCTCTCTCTCTCTCTCTCTCTCTCTCTCTCTCTCTCACACACACACAACATATACTAGGATGAATTTGATCCCACCCCCACCTTCCCGTTTCCTGAAAGCGATAGATTCAATGAAATGAAGAAGGTTGGGCGTGGCACCAGGGCAAACTGAAACGTTATCGTTTTTGTCGATCGTTCTCTTCCTTGTGTTTCTGTACCGCAGGACTACGTGGAAATGGGTATTGATTCTGTGAGTGTGTGTGTGTGTGTGTGTGTGTGTGTGTGTGTGTGTTTGTTTGTTTGTTTGTTTGTGTGTGTGTGTGTGTGTAGATTGTGGGGGGAGGGGGCTTAGTTTTGTTATCTGTTGATTCTGAGAGTGTGTGTGTGTGTGTGTGTGTGTGTGTGTGAGAGTGTGTGTGTGTGTGTGTGTAGATTGTGGGGGGAGGGGGCTTAGTTTTGTTATCTGTTGATTCTGTGTGTGTGTGTGTGTGTGTGTGTGTGTGTGTGAGTGTGTGTGTGTGTGTGTGTAGATTGTGGGGGGAGGGGGCTTAGTTTTGTTATCTGTTGTCGTACCCTGGCTAAAAGACTCTAGGGATCATCCCAACAGCCGAAGCACTTGAGCACTATAATGGTACAAATATACACCAGCTAGGGATGAGAACATTACATTTGTGACCGTTTTTGATTACCCCGCCAAGTGGGCAGCCACACTCCGACTTCGGAGGATTTTGGAGACTGATGATGTTATGCTAGGAGCTTGTCATGGCTAAAGACAATCCCCGCATAACTATGCATAGCATAACAACATTTTGATGTAGCCTCGGTGTTCCAGCCTATGTCAATTGGTATGACATAGTGTTAAGCCCAGGCGAAGGGGGTTTAGCGAATGAGTGATTTGCTTGTGTGTGTGTGCATGCATATAATATATGTGTGTGAGAGTGATTATGTCAGTGTGTGTGTGTGTTAATGTGTGTGTGTGTTTGTGCACGCTTGTCGGCATGTGACCTTGTGTCTGTATATGTAAAGGAAAACGGAGGTGTTGATAGTGTTGCTTTAAAATAAACACCCTGGTTGAAGTCCCCATTGTTTGTTCTTTGTCTACGTATCGATTGTGTCGTTTCTTTTTAAACCGTTTTATTAACCGCTTTGCTGTTCACCTTCAAGCTTTCTTTCGTCTGAGCATGTTTTTTTAATCTTACCTGTGGCTGTGCTGTAGGTGGGGACGGTTGTCTCAGTATTGGGATGTATATGTATACAGTCAACCTCTATTTTAAGACTTACAAAAAGACAGACAAAAATCGGTCTTAAATTGGAGGGGTCTTATAACGGAGGTCAGTTTTACGCATGAAAATATAGTAAGCTACATAAATCCGTTCAAAAACATTCAGTCTTAACTGAGAGGAGGTCTTTTAATGGAGGGTCTTGTAATAGAGGTTTGACTGTATGTGCAATATACAAACAGAAGTGTGTTGCTTTGTGTGTAACTGTAAGTGTGTGTGCGCGGGTAAGTTAGCAGGTGGGGGGCATGCATGTGTGCTGTGTGTTTTTTTTTTGTGTGTGTGTGTGTGTGCATGCGTGCGCGCACATGTGTGTGTGGTGTATGTGTGCGTGCGCATGTTTGTGTTGTGTGTGTGTGTGTGTGTGTGTGTGATGCGTTCATGTAGGCCCCTATGTATGTATGCATGGTGTGTGTGTGTGTGCGTGTGTGTGTGGTGTGTGTGTGCGTGCGCATGTTTGTGTTGTGTGTGTGTGTGTGTGATGCGTTCATGTAGGCCCCTATATATGTATGCATGGTGTGTGTGTGCGTGTGCGTGTGTGTGCTGTTTGTGTGAATGTGTTGTTTATGTGTGTATGTTGTTTTGAATATATACTGTTATTTCATGCTTGCGAATTGTGTGACAATGGTGAATGCATACGTGTATTAGGCCTATTATAAGTAGTAGTAGTAGTAGTAGCAGTAGTAGTAGTAGTAGTAGTAGTAGTAGTAGTAGTAGTAGTAGTAGTAGTAGTAGTAGCAGTAGTGGTAGTAGTAGTAGTAGTAGTAGTAGTAGTCACAGCAGTTGTTGTTGCTGATTGTTATGTGCATTTTTACCAGCCAAACGAAGTCATGTTATTTGATTTTTGTTTCATGTTTTTATTCCATTTCAATTATGTGTAAAGCGCCCTGTAGCCTACATAATAGGATGGGCACTATATAAATTTTCCTCATTATTATTATTTTGCTATAATCAGAGTAGCATATTTACGGACTACAAGGCTCACCTGACTATAAGGCGCACCCCCTAAACATTTTACACAAAATAAAAAAATAAAAAAACTGAGCGATCGAAGAAAAAGAAGAGGAAGAGGAGGAGGAGGAGAAAAAGCGAGGGGAGTGGTAAAGGTACAGAAAGAGAGGGAGGGGTAGAGGAAAGAGAGAGGGAGGGAGAGATACAAAGAGGAGGGGAGGGGGGGGGGAAGAAAAATTCAGAGAGAGAGAGAGACAGAGAAATGCTGCATATGCACATAACCCTTTCGCCACCAGCCATTTTTCAGCCCCAAAACACCATTAAGCTTAACTGGGTACAGAAAAAAAACCCTGCATTATTGCTAATTCCTCTGTGATAATGTATAACATTAGAATTTTCCTGGTTTGAGTAAGTATCCTTACCTCCCAAAATTAAAAAAAATAGTGTCTTTGGATAACTGGCCCTGATTTGATGCCTTTTAGTAACATGGGTGAAAGGGTTAAACAAAGTGCATATTTGAGACTGCATATGAATGGGAAAGGCGGTGAAAGGGTTAAACAAAGTGCATATTTGAGACTGCATATGAATGGGAAAGGCGGTGAAAGGGTTAAACAAAGTGCATATTTGAGACTGCATATGAATGGGAAAGGCGGTGAAAGGGTTAAACAAAGTGCATATTTGAGACTGCATATGAATGGGAAAGGCGGTGAAAGGGTTAAACAAAGTGCATATTTGAGACTGCATATGAATGGGAAAGGCGGTGAAAGGGTTAAACAAAGTGCATATTTGAGACTGCATATGAATGGGAAAGGCGGTGAAAGGGTTAAACAAAGTGCATATTTGAGACTGCATATGAATGGGAAAGGCGGTGAAAGGGTTAAACAAAGTGCATATTTGAGACTGTATATGAATGGGAAAGGCGGTGAAAGGGTTAAACAAAGTGCATATTTGAGACTGTATATGAATGGGAAAGGCGGTGAAAGGGTTAAACAAAGTGCATATTTGAGACTGTATATGAATGGGAAAGGTTTTGCCTATTCATTGCGTGCTTAAGCATTAGCCAGTCCCCAAACAGTGTTGGTGGCTGTAGTGCGTAACAGCGGGTTCCACCACTTATATTATCTTTTAACAGAAAGTGACCCACCAATGGCAGAACAATATAGGCCTTGTGTCCATCCCCTCGTGTCAAGGATGAAATGGGAACCCTGTCTCTCTCTCTGTCTCTCTCTCTTTTTTCTCCCCTCCCCCCTCTCTCTCTCTCTTGGCCGGTGGCCTTGCTATAAACCATTTCAGTGTTCAGCTCTCTCTCTCTGTCTCCCTCTTTCTCTCTCTCTCTCTCTCTCTCTCTCTCTCTCTCTCTCTCTCTCTCTCTCTCTCTCTCTCTCTCTCTCTCTCTCTCTCTCTCTCTCTCTCTCTGAGTCTCTGTGAGTCTCTCTCTCTCTCTCTGAGTCTCTCTCTCTCTCTCTCTCTCTGAGTCTCTCTCTCTCTCTCTCTCTCTCTCTCTCTCTCTCTCTCTCTCTCTCTCTCTCTCTCTCTCTCTCTCTCTCTCTCTCTCTCTCTCTCTCTCTGTCTCTCAGTGTCCATGCTGTGTTGCTTAAGGTCAGAAGAGAAAGGTTATTGTTCCGTTTGGGGCATTGCCTTACTTTGAAAGTCACGGTGGAGAGAAACTAAAGCCTGGAAGGAAAGTTAAGGTCTCCACCCTTACCAGAGACTGACACATTGACATGACACATGACAGTGGCTATTCGCTTTCCTGAAAACGCTTGTCTAGAAAAGGACATGAAGATTTCAACTTCCTCTTCTTCTTCTTCTTTCGCTCAGACAGTTTCCTGTCATATGAGCATAGATGCATCATGCTGCCATTATGCGCCTAACTAAGAAATAGTTAGGCTAGGCATGTCTGACTTCATCCGGAGAAAATCTTTTGTAAGAATTTATAGGAAAAAAAGGCAAGAGAATGGACCAGTGAGATAGAAAGATAGCAGATGACAGTAAGCAAAGGGAAAAGGCAGAGTCAAAGAGAGTGACAGAATGAGAGGAAGCTACAAGCACAGAACTTCCAGAAGGTGGGGGAACTATTTGTACAAAAGACCCCCCCGGTATCCCCACAGGGGGGTTCAACCTCAAAAAGACTTTAACTCTTCTAGAGCCTTGTAGATTTTGACGGTTCTTGGTTTTCCGTTGCATCTAAACCGACGAGAGGGAGAGTAACTTTTTTTGTTTCAAGTGTGCATGCGGAACAGTGACATAAGCTCTAAAAATAAACACACGACAGGGTGCTTGCCAGTGAAGGTCTTTGCATCTGGTGGGAGTGTAGAGTGATGTTTTGGGTGAATATATTCGCCCATGACAGGTGCTAGAAGAGTTAATATGAGACTCAATTTTTATTAGTGTCCAAACTTTATATTTTTCTAGGAAACTGTGCACAATATAGTGACAGTTTTTTTGTTCTTTTTTTCTTTTCTTGTTTTCAACTTTCAAAAACAGGTTTGAAGTGTAAAATTTTAAAAAGCTGTGTGTGTTAACCCTTTCAAAGCCAACCATTTTTTAAATTTAATTTTAGCTTACCTGGTATAGTTTGCATCAAATTTACCTGGGAATAGAAAAGTGTTTGCAATGTTGGGGATTCTTTTTTTGGGCATGTGTAACATTAGGCCTATCCTTGTCTCCTAACATTAAGAAGCAAAAGGTCATTGTATAACAGACCCTGATTGAATGCGTTTTCCCCCATGGGGATACCGGGGGGGTCTTCCGTACAAATAGTTCCCCCACCTTCTGGAAGTTCTGTGCTTGTAACTTCCTCTAATCTGCCACTCTCTTTGACTCTGCCTTTTCCCTTTGCTTTCTGTCATTTGCTATCTTTCTGGCTTATTGGCCCATTCTCCTGCCTTTTCCCCCAAAAAAGTCTCTTCCAAATACTTTTTCTCCTTTGAGTTCCTCCGAAATCGGAATGTGTCAGCTGTACACAGCGGGGGGACCAGTGAAAACTGAAAACCGGACACATACGTACCTTACCTATTTGGGATATATGGCCTGGGAACGCAGAAGAAGAAGAAGAAGAATGCGTTTGAGTGAAATGGGTGTTAAATCAGTGTGGTGCCCAGCGGCTACACTAGTGATGAAAGGGTTTTAAGGAAACAAGGCAGGTTTACGCCCCTCAACTTGAAATGTCATTTAAATGTCATCGCTATGGACTAGGGTAGAAGTGCCATTGATGGATCAACACCTGTTGCGCGGCAGTGGGGTAAGATGTGCTTGCATCATCATCACCGTTTGCACGGTCGTCGTTGCATTGTGCGAGGAAATGCGGGGAGAAAGGTGGCAGAGTGGTTAAGACGTTCGCCTGCCAAATGTAATGCGTGACTGCAAGCAACGTGAGTGACTGACCCAGGTTCGAATCCTGGCCTCACCCTTTCTTTCTAGTTCGATAGGGAAAATCGAACTGAACGTCCAGTCCTTCAGATGGGGACTTAAAGCTAGTCTGATCCGTGCGCTTTACGCACGTAAGAATCCCACGGCAGTTGAAAGTCGATAAGAACAGGGAGAAATCCCGCTGCCTGGTATGGCCAAATTGATAGCTAGGTTTCCCAAGTCTGCCCCCCAGGGTAGGTGCTGCACTTGCGGTGACATGTTCTCCAGGGGAGAGCAGCCCGAATTTTACAGAGATAAGTCTCTGTGACTTGAATATTCCAAATACCAAACACAAAATTAAAGGGATATAAGGATGACACTTATCGGCAGGCTTCACAAGACAGTGTCCTTATACTCAGAAGATTTGTGGAAATAATGTACCACCATTTTCCATGGACCTGAAGAAGGTTTTAATAAGCACATCAAGAAAATGTTGTTCCCAAATACTCTGTGTGTGTGTGTGTGTGTGTGTGTGTGTGTGTGTGTGTGTGTGTGTGTGTGTGTGTGTGTGTGTGTGCATGATAGAAATTGGTAGAAGATTTGGAATACCCCATGAAGAACGATTATGTAGAGACTGCGACCAGAATGACCTTGGTGATGAATTTCATTTTTTAATGAAATGTCCCAAATACGATTATATTAGAAGTCAATTTATCTCCAGAAAATTTATATTTGTAAAGTCCGTATTTAACTATTGACGTTTACTCTGTGGTTGTAAAAAAAAAAAGTTTTATTAAATTTAGCAACATTTCTAAGGCTTAGTAAAGTTGGTGTGACATTGTATTTGGTGTGCTAATCATATTGGGGTTATCTTAAGTTTTCAGTTGTTCCATTTTGTATTTGCTTGATTTGTTTCAAGTCCTTATTGCCCCAAAAGGGGTCAAAGGATTAACGAATCTTTGAATGTGTGTGTGTGTGTGTGTGTGTGTGTGTGTGTGTGTGTGTGTGTGTGTGTGTGTGTGTGTGTGTGTGTGTTACTCTGTGTGTTACTCTGTGTGTGTGTGTGAGTGACTGTGTGTGTGTCAAGTCAAATCAAAATTATCTTTATTGACGATACATGCGATACGTACGTGCGCACATGTGTGTGTGTGTGTGTGTGTGTGTGTGTGTGTGTGTGTGTGTGTGTGTGTGTGTGTGTGTGTGTTTATCATGGTATTACATGTATATATGTGTGTGTGTCAAGTGTGTGTTTATCATGGTATTACATGTATATATGTGTGTGTGTGTGTGTGTGTGTGTGTCAAGTGTGTGCGCGCGCATGGTATTACATGTGTGTGTGTGTGTGTGTGTGTGTGTGTGTGTGTGTGTGTGTTTATCATGGTATTACATTTATATATGTGTGTGTGTCAAGTGTGTGTGTGTGTGTGTGTGTGTGTGTGTGTGTGTGTGTGTGTGTTTATCATGGTATTACATGTATATATGTGTGTGTGTCAAGTGTGTGTGCGCGCATGTGTGTGTGCATGTGTGTGTGTGTGTGTGTGTGTGTGTGTGTGTTTATCATGGTATTACATGTATATATGTGTGTGTGTCAAGTGTGTGTGTGTCGTGTGTGTGTGTGTGTTTATCATGGTATTACATGTATATATGTGTGTGTGTCAAGTGTGTGTGCGCGCGCATGTGTGTGTGTGTGTGTGTGTGTGTGTGTGTGTGTGTGTTTATCATGGTATTGCATGTATATAAATGTGTGTGTGTGTGTCATGTGTGTGTGTGTGTGTGCGCGCGCATGTGTGTGTGTGTGTGTGTGTGTGTGTGTGCTTATCATGGTATTACATATATATGTGTGTGTCAAGTCAAGTCTAAATTATCTTTATTGATGATACGTGCGTGCGCGCATGTGTGTGTGTGTGTGTGTGTGCGCATGTGTGTGTGTGTTATCATGGTATGTGTGTGTGTGTGTGTCTAAATTATCTTTATTGACGTGCGTGCGCGCATGTGTGTGTGCGCATGTGTGTGTGTGCTTATCATGGTATTTCATTTATATGTGTCACGCAATGGTTGTGCTCAGTAAGTCGGTCAAAAACAAAACTGGGAAGAAAGTTCTCGTGATGCGAAAGGTTGTGTGCAGAACTTAAAGAAGAAGGGGAATAGAAGTTCAATAGTGCCAGACAGGCGCACTGTAGGTCAATATTGGTCTTTCCAGTGTGCTTTTGTAACTCTGCACTTTTCGGATAAATTGATACTTTAGTCCCCCGTGGGGATACCGGGGTGGGTGGGTGTCTTCCATACAAATAGTTCCCCCACCTTCTGGAAGTTCTCTGCTTGTAACTTCCTCTAATCTCTCTCTCTCTTTGACTCTGCCTTTTTCCTTGCTTTGTGTCATCTACTGTCTTTCTGACTTTTTGGCCCATTTTCCTGCTTTTTTCCCAAACAATCTTCCAAATAATTGTTCTCCTTTGAGCTCCTCCAAAATCGGAATGTGTCGGCTGTACGCAGCGGGGAGACCAGTGGACACTGAAAACCGGACTCATACGTACCTTATCCATTATGGTCATATGGCCCGGAAACGCGAAAGAATAATAATAATAATGAAATATTCCCCGCCCTTTGTGATGGTTCCAGGAGAGCATGGAGAAGAAGGTGGTGGTGGGCATCTGTGCCATGGCCAAGAAGTCCAACTCCAAGCCCATGAAGGAGATCATCCGGCGCCTGGAGAACTTTGCCCGCCTGCAGGTGCTCATCTTTCAGGAGGACGTCATCCTGGACCTCCCTGTGGAGGACTGGCCCGTCGTCAACGCCTTCATCTCCTTCTTCTCCTCCGGCTTCCCCCTGGACAAGGCCATCGCCTACAAGAACCTCAGGCACCCCTTTGTGGTCAACGACCTGGAGATGCAGAACATCCTTCAGGACAGGTAGGTACTGGTAGTTGGACTTGAATGAGCTGTCTGCCAGGGTGTGGTTATTGTGTCTTAAATGTTTCCACCTGCTCAAGACCATTGCCTACAAGAACCTGAGGCACCCGTTTGTGGTCAACGACCTGGAGATGCAGAACATCCTTCAGGACAGGTAGGTAGTTAAGACATGGACGAGTTGTCTGTCGAGGTGTATGAAGCATTTCACCCTGGACAAGGCCATAGCCTACAAGAACCTGAGGCACCCGTTTGTGGTCAACGACCTGGAGATGCAGAACATCCTTCAGGACAGGTAGGTAGTTAAGACATGGACGAGTTGTCTGTCGAGGTGTATGAAGCATTTCACCCTGGACAAGGCCATAGCCTACAAGAACCTGAGGCACCCGTTTGTGGTCAACGACCTGGAGATACAGAACATCCTTCAGGACAGGTAGGTAGTTAAGACATGGACGAGTTGTCTGTCGAGGTGTATGAAGCATTTCACCCTGGACAAGGCCATAGCCTACAAGAACCTGAGGCACCCGTTTGTGGTCAACGACCTGGAGATACAGAACATCCTTCAGGACAGATAGGTACTGGTAGTTGGACTTGAAAGGGTTGTCTGTCAGAGTGTGGTTATTGTGTCTAAAATGCTTCCCCTTGGACAAGGCTATAGCCTACAAGAACCTGGTGCATCTCTGTGTAGTCAACAATCTCTAGATGCAGAACATCCTTCAGGACAGGTAGCGAGTTTGGATATGAATGGGTTGTCCAGGTGTGGTGGTTGTGTCTAAAATGCTTCCCTGTGGACAACCTTTGGACAAGGTCACAGCCTACAAGAACATGAGGTATCTCTTTGTGGTCAACGACCTGGAGATGCAGAACATCCTTCAGGACAGGTAGGTACCGATAATCGGACGTGAACGGGCTGTCTAAGATTGTTGTGTCTTTAAACAGTGCTGGTTAGATGTTAAGTTTTAATGTGACACTGATGATATTAGTGTTAGGGTACGTACACATACATGCGAAGATTCCGTGCGAATCCGTAAATAAGTAAAAGATAGAAGGGAAAAGATTTGCGCACGTGTCCGTATTTCCCCTAATCCGTAGATTTTAACCCTTCTTTCTTTCACTTATTTACGGATTGCGCGTGGGGTTTCCGCATGAACTGTGTACGAGGCCTTACATTAGGAAGCACATGACCTGGAAATAAGCTGGCATTGTGTAACTTCTAGAGAAGAGAAGAAAAAGCGCATAAAACATTAGAACAATAGTTCAGCTGATTTGTAATTGTATGCAGTGGTTTGATTGGTCATGGTTCATAAAGAAACGTTTTAAAAAATACATAAAGAAACGTTAAAAGTGAAGTTGTCTTTATCGTGATTGCCACTGTTCATTTTCTGTCCCCTTCTCCCAGAACTGAAGTGTACAGAATCCTTGCCGAGAACAACATTCCCCATCCCCGCTACGCTGTGCTGAACAGAGCCAAGGACCCTCACTGTGAGTATTTGTGATGGTGCATGGAAAAACCTACATAGAGATGTATGGTTGTACCAGTCTGTTAGAAATGTTTGCACGAATGGTAAGTGAAAAGCGCATTGAGTTGCTTGGCAAGATTATGCGCTATTGGGGTCTGCAACGAACACCTTTTGCAAGAGTGAATGCCCTTGGAGGGTGGGGGAAGATGGCTCAGTACTGACCAGACAGGGGATAACTCTCACCAATAACCCCTATTTGATGCCACTAAATGGCTGCCTTTCGCAAGAGTGAATGCCCTTGTTAGTACTGACCAGCAAGAGCAATTACTCTCACTGTCAAGGGCGTTAATAACCCTAGTTGCAAAGGCCTATATAAGCATTATTAATTATTATTATTTATAAATCGCTCAGAATGTTTTTATCAAAAGCCAAAAATAGTCAACATCCCCCAAAATATCAGTTTTTTTATTTGGGGCATATTTTTTTTCTATTTTTGTGTGTTCTACTTGTATCCACAACATGAAAGACAATTTTGAATGATTTCTTTGTTTATTTGATTGTTTTCTAAATCAAGTCAGTAGAAACAAAGAAGCAAAATTGTATCTTCTAAATGCCCGATTTCTGCAAATTACCTATTTCGAATGCCAAACTTCAAATAATTATAAAATAAAAACTAAACAAAATAACACAATTCGGTTTTCTGTATGTTAACAAGGAATCTTTGCTCCACCATGAAAAATTAAAATCTCAATTTATGCCCAAATTCCATTATGTCTGTTTTTCCTAAGCACTGTCACATTTGTCAAGATATTATTGTTTTTCAAGTGAAAGAAGTATTGAATGTGTAACGGTTCGTCTCTATGGTATGTTTTCAATGAAGATGATTGATATTGTGTGAGGCAAACTAACGCCTGTTACATCCCAATCTTCCACTTTCACCCTTTTCTCTCTTTCTCATTCTTTCTTTTTTTTCTCTTAACTCATTCAAGTCGTTCCGGCCATATATGTCCGGAATTAATGGATAGGCCATAGCTGTCAATTTGATGCATTTGCTTTAAGGGAAGTAAATCTGCGTGCACACCATACCTTGGTCACTTCTAAACTCGCTTCGCTCCCTTAGATCACAATTTTGCCCCTGACTTTGCTTTTGTAGTGGTTTGTTGTGGGGAAACCAATCGGTGTAGATAGTTTTTCTGTATAAAGTCTATATATACAAAAATTCTGATCTGCCACTTCCCTATGTCTAAACCTGAAGTAAAAACCCATAATCTTCTTTCGTTTCTCCTTTTGTTACTTTATGTATGTTTTGTTTGTGTGTATGGCTGGAGTGATTTGCGAGTTTTTTTGATAATTCAAAATCGTTGCGATGCGAATGAGTTAAAGTTTGGTTTTCTTTTCAACAGTTTTTTGTTTTTATTTTTGTTTTTTTGCATGTCCATTTCCTTGCTTTCTTCTCCATTCTTTCTTTTTGTTTTTCCCTTTGTTTTCCTTCTCCCCTGTCATCAGTCTGTGCCTGCTTTCCTGTCTGATCTGGGTTTTCTTACTGCTTGGCTCCATGCAGGCATGTGTGTTCATTGTATGCTGGTAAATAGACAGAGATGAGATTGTTTCTCCAACTGGAGGATTTCCTTCTTTGTGATGGCCCCAGGGGTCATTTTTGAGATCAGTGTCAATCTATTGAGAAAATTTGGGGGAGGGGGGGGAGGGGAATACACCGAATAGGCTTCAGTTTTGTGTTGAAGCAACAATGCAGTGAAGAGTTCGATAGATATTTACTTTAGTTTCAATCAGTTCATTCTGTCTGTCTGTCTGTTTCTCTCTGCGGGTCTCCGTCTCAGAAAGTCACTAGCCCTGAGTCAATGATCTTTATAATTTCACAATGTTTTGTAGGACCAAGGAGATTAAAGTTTTGATCATTTTGCTGTCTCAGAGGCTGATTTTGACAGGCTCAAATTCAAAAATTCTTCAGCCGCCCCATGACCCTTACCATGGGCTTTGCCCCCTGACCTCACCGAGGGCCTGCGTCGACCCCCAGACTCCCGTCCTCTCTTTTTTGCTCCTCTTTGGTTCTCCGAGAACCTCATGTCTTCTTCTTCTTCTTCTTCGATCTCTCAAAACAGTTTCCTGTCAATTATGAGCGTAGATGTGTCATGCTGCCGTTACGCGCCTAACTAATAAATAGTTAGGCCCAGCATGTCTGACTTCGGCTGGAGGAAATGTTTTTGAAAGTGTTTTGTGAAAAAAGGCAAAGAGAATGGACCGGTAAGGCAGAAAGATAGCAGATGACAGTAAGCAAAGGGAAAAGGCAGAGTCAAAGAGAGTGACAGATTAGAGGAAGTTACAAGCACAGAACTTCCAGAAGGTGGGGGAACTATTTATACAACACCCCCCAGTATCCCCACGGGGGGAATCTCATGTCTGATAGAGCCGTACTTTATTGACGGATATTACTGGCTTTGGGTTATTGACAACTACCGTATGTTACGGACTACAAGGCGCACCTGATTATGAGGCGCACCCCCCCAATTTTACACAAAATTTAGATTCTTAAAATTATAGTTTCTTACTATGTTATCAGTCACATTATAAGGCGCAGGGGTCTCAGTCTATGGGGAAAAGTATCGCATTATAGTCCGTAAAATACGGTATTGTACCACCCTCCCCTCCCCCAAGCAAAGCGGTGGTAATGCAATCACCTTAAGAAATTGGAAGTGTTCATTGGTTTATTCATTCATTCCCACACACACACATCTCTCCCCCAAGCAAAGCGGTGGTAATGCGATCACCTTAAGAAATTGGAAGTGTTCATTGGTTTATTCATTCATTCCCACACACACACACACCCCTCCCCCAAGCAAAGCGGTTGTAATGCGATCACCTTAAGAAAATTGAAATGTTCATTCGTTTATTCATTCATTACCCCCCCCCCAAGCAAAGCGGTGGTAAAGTGATCACCTTAGCCATTTCACCGCCAATGTAGCATTTTAGCACCACAATGATTTAAATGTCATGGAAAAGGTTTATTCAAAAAGGCCTCAAACCAGGGTCTGTTATCCAATTTTCATAATTTGGGAGGTAAGGATAGGCCTTACTTTATGCATGTCACAGAGGAATCCCCAATATTGCAGATGATTTTTGTTCTCTACCCTGGTAGGTTTAATGGAAATGTTTTGCTAAAAAAATGGCTGGCGATGAAAGTGTTAAGAAAATGGAAGTGTTCATTCGTTTATTCGTTCACCCCCCCCCCCCCCTCCCTCCGCAGGCAAGGTGGTGGAGACAGAGGACTCCATAGAGATCAACAACCGCGTGCACGTCAAGCCCTTCGTGGAGAAGCCCATCGACGCCGAGGACCACAACATCTTCATTTACTTCCCGCAGTCCGCTGGCGGGGGAAGCACGCGCCTGTTCCGCAAGGTGAGCCCCCCCCCCCAACACACACACCAGACCTGTTCACTCTACACTTTTTGAGTAGTATTCTACTCAATTTGGACCTCTACTACTCTTCAAAGCTGAAAATAATGCTCTTTAATTCTTGATTACTACTCATTTTCAGTGAACAGTGTTTGATGGTTTAATGAATGAAACTACACATTTTGCACCCAAGCTACTCATTTCAGCTATCCAGACTACTCAAGACTTGTGTAGGGGGTAAACAGGTCTGACAAACACGCCGGTACAGTAGAACCTCCCTTATAAGACCCAGGGCTCCCAATCGTCACGCAAAACAAGGGGTCCCAGGGACTCCTTCACTTACAGTATAGAGGGTCCTAGAGGCGGGATAGAGGGTCCCAGTGGCATTGTGAATGCTAAAAAGAAATTTTCTAGTGCATCTCTGGGACCCCTTGCACATTCTTTTAAAGGGTCCTCTAGAATTCTTGTTCTTCATTTGGGAGCCCTGAAGACCTTCAAAACTCATCCAAAATGAGGTCTTATAAGGGAGGTAATTTTAACACTTGCAAAGAAGGGCAATGTCTCAGAGAAGTAGGTCTTATGTGGGAGGGAGTCTTATAATGGGAGGTGTTATAAGCGAGGTTCCAGTACTTTTAGGGTTGTCTGCGCCACCCACAGCACACCAATTCCCCTCGTTCTGACTTGCTTTTAGTTTCCCCACAGACAGCTATTAATTTGTTTAACCCCTTGACTGCCAGAGAAAGTTACAGAAAACAAAATTCATTGTACAAATCATGACATGAAAACGACAACTGATGGAGCCAATCTGGCAAAACGGTCTGGGGATATAACTCTCTTGACTGCGTTAGAGCAAGAAACCAGCATAACAGAGTTATTCCTCTTCATCTTGTTAGAGCAAGAAACCAGCATAACAGAGTTATTCCTCTTCATCTGATTAGAGCAAGAAACCAGCATAACAGAGTTATTCCTCTTCATCTGATGACATCATCAGTGATGTCATCAAGTCAGTGATACGTTATATGGCAGTCGAGGGGTTAAATAGCAGCGGCAAGTATTCTTTTCATTGTCCGTAGTTAGGGATAGAAAAAAGACTTTACAAGTGGTGTGCCACTATCTTCTTGTTCGATCGCTCAGACAGTTTCCTGTCAATTATGAGCGCAGATGCGTCATGCTGCCGTTTGTACGCCTAAGTAAGAGATAATTAGGCCCAGCATGTCCGACTTTGGCTGGAAGAAATCTTTTTGAAAGTGTTTCTTGAGAAAAGGCAAGGAGAATGGACCGGTAAGGCAGAAAGACAGTAGATGACAGCAGGCAAAGGGAAAAGGCAGAGTCAAAGAGAGTGACAGATTAGAGGAAGTTACAAGCACAGAACTTCCAGAAGGTGGGGGAACTATTCATGCAAAAGACACCACCCCCCCCCCCCCCACCCCGGTATCCCCACGGGGGAGTATACCACTACGAAGCGATGTAAGCCTAATGGATGAAAACCTTTCAATTGGTTTATGCTGGTGATGAGTGCTGGCAAAAGACATGAATTGTGTGTTGTGAAAACCAGGTGCTGTGCGCCTGGCTCCGTAGTCATGAGTACGAATGAGACAGTCAACACGGGGAATAGTATTAAATTAGTCTGAATTCAGGCTGTTTGCAGGCTATGACTGAATTCAGGCAAGGTGCCTGGCTGAAGTCTGAATTCAGGCAGTTTGCAGGCTATGGCTGAAGTCTGAATTCAGGCAGTTTGCAGGCTATGGCTGAATTCAGGCAGTTTGCAGGCTATGGCTGAATTCAGGCAGTTTGCAGGCTATGGCTGAAGTCTTAATTCAGGCAGTTTGCAGGCTATGCCTGGCTGAAGTCTGAATTCAGACAGTTTGATGCATTAAATGAACTCTAGGATTCGATTTGAAAATGGCAATCCGAATTAAGGTTCCAATCCCTTTCACCTAGCAAGGAGAGTTCCTTCCCCTGATCTCCTCTCCTAGCCTCACTATTTCAATCTTTTGTTAAGACGAGAGCCTTCCCAATAATGAGAATATTATAAGCAGTGAAGAGCGCTGACTTCAGCGTAATAGGAGTTTTAGCAATCACAGTCGTAATAGCGCTTATTATGGGCGCAACTTTTCCTGGTATACAAGGACTTTACCAGAAAAGGAAATTCCTTTTTTTAAAAAAATTTGTCAAACAAGATCTTTGTGTCTACTGTATTTTTCAAACACTTTAAAATAAGCATTTGTATAAATTGTGGAAAAAGCAAACAAAATACCTTCATAAATCAATTTTTGCTTCAGCTGCAGGGGGACATTACCCCTGGACCCCGGCCTTTCGGGTTTTTCATTTTGTGTAGTTGCACCCATGCGCTTTTGATGAAAAGTCCTGTAAATTTTGTATGGATTTTGGTTTTTCTATTTGTAGCATCCTGGGACAGGATTCAGTTTTTGTAATAAAGTGTTATAATAGGCTGGGAAAATAGGGTAGAGGGCGCTGGAACGGAGTTGAGATAGTGCGAATGCCTTTTTTTCTGGAGAAAGGGAATTTGACGGAGAATATTACGTAAAGCAGTGGCGGTGCATGTTCAAATTTGTTTATTCCTTCTAATACGCATAAGTACTTGGTTAGTATGCGTTTGGTTTGTTTCTTTGGTGTGTGTTTTTGTGTGTGATTTGCTACATTTCTTTCTTCCTTAGAATTTGCCAGCAATGTGTAGTGTTTTCTGCATTGTTCTACATTTCATGTGTTTCATCCTTTTCTTATAACTTTCTTTGATTGGTTTTCTTCTTTTTCTCTCTCCCAATACTTGGTATTGTAGATCTAACCTCTAACCTTTTTTCCTGCAAATATTCAAAATTGGTGGTATTTGTTACTTTTAGTTTCAGTTTTTCTTCTTCTGAACTTTTTGTCATGCTTTGGGGCTCACAGTAAAAATGAAAATTGATCAAGTATGTATTATAATTTTGAAAAAAAGTTTCACCTACAACATTGGGTATAGATGCTTGCTTTTAGACACTAACACTTTTATTTCGCTTGTGAAAAATTGGAATGTGGCACGCAAATATTTCTGTTTGGAGCCTATTCTCTCTGAGCTATTCTGTTTTTACGAGACAGTTTTGATGCGTTTCGAAACAACATGGCCAGACCAAGAGCCGTTGATTCTGGTTTGAAATGCTTGCCATTAAACGGCATTGCTTTCTTCTGTATCGAAAAAGAGGGGTTGGCTTGGTAGATGTAGATTTCTGTTCTTTATTTATTACAGACAAACCCCTATTTTACGACCCTCTGTTAAGCGACCACCTCTCATTTGAGACCGGATTTGTTGGCACGGATGCATTTTACTATGTAAACGACCTCTCTTAAACGACTTCCTCTAAAACGCGACTTACGACCGCCATTTTGTTGGTTTTTATGAACTGTGCTGAACTTTTTCTTTCTACGGCTGCCAGTGAAAACCTCCGTCATACGACCCCTCCAATTTACGACCGATTTTTCCGGACATTTTGGAAGTCTTAAAATAGAGGTTTGTCTGTATATTCATTCTTTAGCAATGAAAGTATTCCTATATTTTTTTAAAGTTATTCACATTTTCAGTGTTGTCAGTCCACTTCATGTCCTCTCCTGAATCCACAGATTTAGAGTATTGTGATCGTAAAATTACCTGCAGGATTGGGCAAAATACTTACATAATGCAACTTTGCTTGCACCAATAACTGTACGTGTGATTGTTTATCTTTTGCCTCCTTTCTTTCTTTCTTTCTTTTTGTTGTGAAGTCCATGAAAATTGTTAATTAGATATGAAGTATGAAACAGAGTGAGACCTTACTCGCTTGAGTGGGCACATGTTGCCCATTCTGCAGTGCATATTTGCCTATATTATATATATTCTTTTACTAGGATGTGGTTTGTTATCCTTTTTTACTGTTTTTTTTGTTTTTAACCTTGATCCGATAAGTAGAGTAGAGTGGCTCAACGTTTCCAGCACTGTGTGGAATTATGAGCTACAGGGTACAATGATGAAGATGCCATGTCGTGAATTGTACTGTTGTTTGTTGTTGTTTTCAGGTTTTTGGAAGTTGTTAAGAATCATTGATGTGTGTTTTGTTATACGTGGTCGAACTTTATGCGGTGACAGTCCTGAGATAACCATAGCTGTTAACGAGACTATAACAGACTAACTATGGAACAGAAAAGTAAATCAGCACAAAAATACATAAAGTTAACGTTAACTGGTTTTGTTTCTGAGGTTCACAAATACAGACATTGGACACAGAAAAGTTTTATAAACTTTTTAGCTGTACCTTTTTTATCTCATGTCAGTTTTAAAACTAATTTTCCTTATGAAGAGATAATGAAAACCTCGAAAGCTTGAAAGCATTGGTGTGTTGTGGGTTTTTTGAAACAACTATGGAACAGAGTGAGGAGTTCATAGGGTGAATGGCTTTTACGTCACGGTTTGTGAATCGACCTCTTAACGCTTCAAGTAATAGGGAAGTTTTACAGAAACGCAAATGTATGTTTGTAAAAACTTGCTTCTTTTTCTTTAATTTCCTCACATGCAATGTAACGCATGCGCACTCCAGGTGGGAGCAACCCGAATTTCACAGAGACACCTCTGTGACTGTAAAAGTACCTAATACCTATTGTGCGCACGCAGAGACACACACAGACACATATACGTACAGACACATACACACATAGTCGCACACATGTGCGCATGCGCACACACACACACACACACACACACACACACACACACACACACACACACACACTTTCACACACACAACACTTTCACACACACTGTTAGCTTATTCTTTAACCCTCAATAAAGATGATTTTGACTTGACTTGACTTGACACACACACACACACACATGAGCTACCACCTTGTGCATGTGCTGCTGCTTATTTAATTTCAAAATTTTCTTTAACCCCTTGATTGCCACCAACGTATTAGGTACTGACCTGATGTCATCAGATGAAGAGGAATAACCCTGATATGCTGGCTTTTGCTCTTGCACAGTCAAGAGGTCCATATCCCCAGACTCTTTTTCCAGATTGTCTCTATCAGTTGTCTTTTTCATGGCATGATTTGCCCAATGATTTTTTTCTTTGATTTTCTCTGGCAGTCAAGGGGTTAATTTCTCTTTATCCTCAAGACCTTACCCTACAGTCCAAAACATTGCTAAAGTTGCATGATTCCTCGTTGTTTGGAAAGTTGTCATCAATTGTATTAATACTAGAGCCTTGACTGTCTATTTTCTTATGTACTTTTAGTGATCTATCAAAGTTTGCTTATAATACATGTTCTACCCATAACAGAACCATCATAATTTTGGTTTAACTTAAAACAAGAAAACCAAAAAACCATTTAGCTGTTCTGTCAAAGTTGCAGATCCAAAAGCTGAAAAAATGGAAGCATAATATAATTTTCTTGGTTTAGAAGGGTCCAGTCCCCCATGGGGATACCGGGGGGTCTTTCGTACAAATAGTTCCTCCATCTTCTGGAAGTTCTGTGCTTGTAACTTCCTCTAATCTGTCACTCTCTTTAACTCTTGCCTTTTCCCTGTGCGTAATGTCATCGACTATCTTTCTGCCTTTCTGGTCAATTCTCCTGCCTTATTTATAGAAATTCTTTGTTAAAAAAACACATTTCTCCAGCCGAAGACAGACATGCAGGGCCTAACTATTTCTTAGTTAGGCGCATAACGGCAGCATGACGCATCTGCGCTCATATGACAGGAGACTGAGTGATCGAAAAAGAAACTCAACTCAACTCGACTGTTTTATTTCGTCCTCATATCATGCAAGGATAATTTTCTTGCGGGTACGTCAGACATACACACAAGAAACTGAACAATAAGTTGTAAACACACGCATTAAAAGTATTCTTGCAAATACAGTGGAACCTGCCTTATAAGACCTTCAAAAATCATCAAAGACTTATAAGGGACACACAAGAAATGTCTCGGAGAAGTAGGTCAATTGGAGGGAGTCTTATAATGTCTTTAAGGGAGGTTCCACTGTATGTATCACAACTTTTCTCACATCTTCAGAGTTATCTCTCTTTCATCACTCTCTCTGAGTTCTCTAGCAGAAAAGAAAAAAAGCGAGAGAGAAAATGGAGTTTTACGTCCTCTTGGTCTGAATCAGACACATATGGGACATTTGTAAATACAAATATGGTTGGACCAATACTGGAGGCAATGCCCGGAGGCAGTTCAGTAAAGTCCCGATTTTTAAAAATTAATACCTGTAGCTGACCACCCTGAGTTCTCGGCTATGGCACCGCCACAAGTAGTGATGACAGAAAAAAAGCTCCATCTCTCTTCCTCTATATATCCGTCCGTCTGTTTTGTCTGCTTTTGTTGCCGAGAGGGATTTTAACCTTGGTATGCTTTTTATTTTGATTTGTTTTGCTTGGTGTTTTCAAGTTTTGATGTTAACTAGGATTAACATTTTGATATTAACTAGGATTAACATTTTGATATTAACTAGGATTAGTATTTTTCTCTCAAAACTATTTACTTATGCGATTTGCCTGCCAAGATTTAATCCGAAAAGAGAAATAGGAAAAAGGCCTTGATCGTTTTTTTGTGGTTTTCGAGCATCGGTAAGAGCTTAAACTACCCTTGTGTTGTAACATTGGAATGTGGCTGGCCACAATTAATAGTGAAACTGCTTGCAGGGAAAACGAATGCATGGTGTACGTCTAAATGGCGGGTCATACAGATTGATCTTTCGTTGATGAGCGACTTAAGGTTTTGATTTCAACTTCATGTTCATCCCCTATCAATTCTGATAAAGTGTTAACTCATTCAAGTCGTTCCGGCCATATATTAACTAATTCAAGTCGTCAATTTGATGAATTTGTTTCAAGGGAACTGTGTGCACAAACTTGGTCACTTCTAAACTCGCTTCGCTCCCTTAGACCACACTTTTGCCTCTTACTATGCGTTTGTAGTGGTTTGAAGTGGGATAACTAATTGCTGTAGTAGAGAGTTTTTCTATATAAAGTCTCTCTCGCTATATATAATAATGACCACAGCCTTCCCACTTGTTGGTTTTTTCTATTGTTTTGTATGCTATATATATAATATATATATAAAAGTCTGATCTACCACTTCCCTATGTCTAAACCTGAAGTAAAAACCCATAATCTTCTTTCATTTCTTCTTTTGTTTATGTATGTTTTGTTTGTGTGTATGGCTGGAGTGATTTGTGAGTTTTTTTAAAAATTCAAAATCGTTGCGATGCAAATGAGTTAAAGACCCACCAGATCACGGTTCAAAATCACGGGTTTCACACGGGTTTTCTTATAGCTGGAAAGAAATTTTGTTTTGACCAGGTTGAACTCCCATACAAATGCTCCCAAATTCAAAATGAAACATTTTAAAGAGAAGACTCAGTTTGAAGTTGGGGGAAATTGTATGTGGGTCACAGCTACCCGGAAAAAAGCAAGGGACTTAATCGTGGTGGGTCAGTGTGTCTTTAATCTCTTTATAATTGCTTGGGTGATTATAGCCTTGTAAACGGCATTCTAACGTTTCATTCTGTTACTAATGGGAGCATGATCATAAGCATGTTACTGCTGCGTATTCGGCTTTCTGTCATCACAATCATTGCATCGGTTTAATCAGCATTACGCTTGTAATATCCATCTCTTTTTTATATTTGTTTACTTCTAAAAACGTCTTGTTATCTACAAACAAGTTTTAGATTAAGAGCAAGTTTTGGTTACCTGCCCCTAACAGGGTTTGCGGAGAGTGCTGGGCAGTTCTGACGTAAGTACTATCACCGCATGGGATGGTGACGTCACTTCCTGTATACATCTGGGTGCTTTCCCTTTAGGTGGTCATCAGAGGGCGTAGCCAGAATGTCGACAGAACAAGCCGTTGTTGTGGTTATGACTTAGCGCTAGCCTCATCCTTAATGGCCCTTGTTATGCTTTGGGGGGTTCTTTTAGTTCAGTGAGACTATGCGATGGCTTGGAGTCAAAACGGACTATCTTTAGCTCAGGGCCTGTATTGACGTTATTATAGCATGAGACTTATTTGTATCAAACATCATGCTAACTTAGAAGCTCTAAAAAAAGTTTTTTAAATCCTATAGGACATTGGAAGAGCTTCTAAGTTAGCATCATGCTAAGTCTCATGCTATCTTTAAGATAGTCCGTTTTGAATACCGCCCCAGAGCTGTAGTTTTGGGAAGAAATAGTGTAGTATGTGTTAGGAGAGTCAGTTTTTTTTAGCAGGGAAATAGGGACCCCCATTTAGGAGGGGTCTATGAAGCAAGGCTGCTTCATTCTCAGGACCTTCTAAAAGAATGTGTGCAGGGGGTCCCAGGGATGCACTAGAAAAATGTTTTGTTTAGCATTCTGAAATGAGACTGGGATTTTCTATCCCGCCTCTGCTAGTGGACCCCTTGAGAAAGAGCGGGACAATTGGGAGCCCCGATTTTTAGGCAAGGCTGCTTTGTCAGCAGCTTGCGAGAATGTCAAGCTTATTCTCTTAGCTGGTGTGGGTTTTTTTTTTTTGTGGGGGGGGATAATTTTGTTTGTTTAGCAGCTAAAATGAGGTGTGGATTTTTTTGGCAGGTCTGCTAGTGGAATGTTAGAGATAAGAGAGGGTTACCATAGAGAAATAGAGATGGACACACGCATGGAGCTGGAGTACAGTGGAGTACTCTTAACACAAAATTCAGGGGACAAAGATTTGTTGTGTGTTAATCATTATTTGTGTTAAGCATATTCGACAAAAATTGCGGTAAAAAATGTGAAACTAAAGTTCTGCTACAGAACGAGCAGTAGTGATGCAGACAGCACACTTTGTGCAGGACCCGAGAACACACATGCGCAGTTCATACTTTCCGACTTCCAACTTCCTGACTAGCACATGGCACAGTAGATGTACATTTGAGCTTTGTGATGGCTTTTGCAAAGTGAGTAAGGAAATATTTGGTGGCTCCAGCTTCGTTTGGTGCTATCAATGCGAACTGTAGTACGATAAATAACAATCGGACCGAGTTTTTGTTTGTGTGTTAACCATGTTTCATGTTGTGTTGAGAAAAAAAGTCTGTGTGATAAACACATCTTTTTTAAGTAATAATCTGTTCAAACAGATTTTTGTGTGTTAACCAACATTTTGTGTTATCCAGCTTTGTGTTAAAGGGGCACCCTGACGAATTAGTTTTTGTAAGAAACTCGTCAAGATCACCAGGAAAACACCCTTTACAGAGATTGCAACACTCACTTTGCTCTGGTTTCCTAGAAATCAAACTGTCAAATCGGCGTTTCCTCCTTGGCGGAGGTGCTGGAAATCAAATTCTTTCACCCAAAGAGAAGGCGTGTGCCGTCTCTTTTCTAATGGCCGCCAAATCGTTTGCACGAAATTTTCGCAATACAAGCCTTTTTATTTATTTATTTAAAGTTTTTTTATACAGTTTATCTAAAGGAGTTTCGCTCATAACAAAGGAAATAGCTCCAATTTTTACTGCACTGCAAAAAAAGAAAATGCTTCAACCACAATGAGTGACCTTCACCCACCCCGTCCAAAATGGCTACTCTCTGCGGCATCTCCGCCAAGGAGGAATCGCCGGTTTGACGGTTTAATTTCTAGGAAACCAGAGCAAAGTGAGTGTTCCGATCCTTGAAAAGGCTGTCTTTCTGGTGATCTCGACGTGTTTCTTGCAAAAACTCATCCGTCAGGGTCCACCTTTAAGAGTACTCCACTGTAAGTAGAGGGAGGGACGTAGTGGGTGGGATATATTGGGAGCTGCAATGTCCGTGAGAAATTTGCATGAAATAATTTTTTTTTTATTTTATCATGCATTAAGAAACCAAAACGAAGTGAAACCCCCCCAAAAAAACCCAGCATAAAAACTCCACTTTAGGAGGCCCTTGTTTTCAACCCTGGAGTTTCCCAAATCATTCTGTTAAATCCCTACACGCTTTTAATTAAATGATGTGTTTAATTCTCGATTAATTTAATGCAAGCCATTTTGTGTGCACAATATTTATTAAAAAAAAATTCCTCTTGTTATTCTCATTCATGTGGTCAAAAATCCTTGGGGATTTCTCAAGTGTTGATGGTGTAGAGCTCTGCTACGCTTGGTTTATAGCATGTGGGACGACATTGTCACATTAATTTTGCGAGGCTTGTGTGACATTTTGCGATGTCAAGACTACATAAATGCAACTTGACTTGGCTTAAGGCTGCGTCAGACCAATTGACATAGGCTAGAACACCAAGGCTACATCGAAATGCTGCTATGCTATGCATAGTTATTGCGGGAATTGTCTTTTAGTCATGACAAGCTTCTAGCATAGCATCATGTCAAGTCTACATAAATGCAACTTGACTTGGCTTAAGGCTGCGTCAGGAGTGTGGCTGAACACCAAGGTACATCAAAATGTGCTATAAAATGCAAGCGGTCACAATTGTCTTGTTCTCATGACAAGCTAGCTGCATGCATCGTTAGTCTGTACCCTGAATGTCGGAGTGATTGGGATGATCCCACGTATTGTTCTTTTAGCCAGTGTATTTGTACCATAATGTTCAACTACGTAGTGCAGCAGCCACACCCGACAGTGAGACTTGGCTTTTACAGGAGCTATCAGACCTGTTTACTCTACTCTTTCCGAGTTGTATTCTACTCAATTTGGACCTCTACTACTCTTCAAAATTGAAAATAATGCTTTAATTACTCATTTTCAGTGAACATTGTTTGATGGTTTAACCCTTTCACCGCCAAAGTTGCATTTTAGCACCACAGTGATTTAACACATATGTCACTAAAAGGCACCAAATTGGGGTCTTATTGTTTGTGGCTCAAGCCACAAACCTATAACTCACTTTGTCGGTCGGTCGGTCGGTCCAAAATTGTCGCACTTCAAATCGAGGCTGCACTTCAAATTGAGGCCGCTCTTTAAAATGATGTATTTTAAAGCGTACAAAATAATAAACATACGTAATACAGACACTACAACAGACACGACGAGTATGCGGTGCTTCTTTTGATGAGTATAAGTAGGATACATAGTTTTAAATGTTTTCCAAAAGATATAAAAAGTTACGAAATGGTGCAGAGATAACATTCTGGTTTACAGATTAAAATTATTGAAAAGCCAGGGGAGGTGACTCATGATTGGAGTGGTAAAAATAGACCGCGTGCCACAAACTATTGCGATTTTGCGCTTGTTATCTAAAGACCCTATTGTCTTAGTTTTGCGAAGTAAGGATAGACCTTATTTAATATGTCGCAGAAGAATCCCCAATACTGCAGATGTTTTTTGTTCTCTACCCAGGTAAATTTAATGGAAATGTTGGCTGAAGTATGGCTGGCGGTGAAAGGGTTAATGAATAAAGGTACACATCGACTGATCTAGCACCAAAACTACTCATTTCAGCTATCCAGACTACTCCAGACTTGTGTAGGGAGTAAACAGGTCTGAGCTATATTGAAAACTGTCTGCTCCCAAGTCAGTTTAGTGTGAAGAATGTGTGTGTCTTCTTAAAGCAGATAAATTTGTCTCTGAAATGTAAAAGAAAGCATGGGCCATATATGAAGAGAAAACAACAACAAACTGAATCCAACTAATGGGGATAACGCTTGAAAATAGTTTTTCGCTTTTAAACGGTCAGGATGGTTATAGAGCCAAAACCATTTTGCTGAATTGACTCTAACAGTTGTCTTTTCCATTTCACAATTTTTAATGTTTTTTTGTTGCTGTTTTTTCTCTGGCAGTCAAGGGGGTAAATTTTCGATAACTTTGTGTGTGTTTGGTGTAATGTTTTCTTTCTGAATTTGTTATTCTCTCTCTTTTTCTGTTTCTCTTTAACTCTCTCCCTCTATTTCTCTTTCTGTGTCTCTGCGTTTCCTACTTTCATGTGTGTGTGTGTGCTTTTGTGTATGTGTGTGTGTGCTTTTGTGTGTGTGTGTGCGTGTGCGTGCATGCATTTGTGTGTGTGTATGTGAGTATGTGAGTGAGCTCTTGCGTCTGCAAATCCATATTTGTCTGCATAATTTTTACAGATTTTGTACCCTTGAAGCGTATCTAGAAATTTTGAAAAGTTTACTTTGCATTCCACAGTTGATTGTCTCCTATTCATTTACTTCAGAGTTCTTGTGTATGGGTGTGTGTATCCCTCCTTTCATGCCCCCCCCCCCCCCCCCTTCACTTTCCCCCCTCTCACTCTACATATTCTTCACTTTGGACTTGGACTGAGTTGTAAGTTTAGGAGAAAGGTGGCAGAGTGGTTAAGACGTTCGTCTGCCAAATGTAATGCGTGACTGCAACGTGAGTGACCCGGGTTCGAATACCTGGCCTCCTCGCCCTTTCTTTCTAGTTTGACAGGAAAATCGAACTGAACGTCCAGTCCTTCGGACGGGGACTTCAAGCGAAGTCTGACCCGTGCGTTTTACGCACGTAAAAATCCCACAGCAGTTGGAAGTCGATATCAGCAGGGAAAAATCCTGCTGCCTGGTATGGCCAAATTGATAGCTAGGTTTCCCAAGTGTAAAATATTGGGTAGGCGCTGCACTTGTGGCGATGCACTCTCCGGGGGAGAGCAGCCCGAATTTCACAGAGATAAGTCTCTGTGACTAGAATATACCAAATACCAAAATACTGAAAAAAAGAATTGGGACACGTGTGTCTCTCACACAGTGTTTGGAGGGTCAAAAGTTAATTGTATATAAGTACTTGCAAACGAGTAATGTAAAATGTGCAAAAGGGAAACTGAATTACTTGTGATGTATCTGGTTTTGATTGTTTTTCTACAGTTTGATTGGGCTTTGGCATTGGTTGTGGTTATAATTTTGTTCTTCTTTTGATACTGCCCCAAATATTTGCTTTTTTCTTATTCTTCTTTCCTTGGATTTTTGTTGCCTTTGTCTGTTTTTCTCGTTCACTTTTGTAAGATTTTATTTTTACATAGAGTAGACAGGGGGGTTTGCGTACCCCTTAAGGCATTATCGTAATATCACGTCAATTTGTGGATCTCCAGTTCGATATTGGAAAAGATTTAGATCACCAGCGTCTGTTGAAATAATAATAATAATAATAATAATTGTACATTTATATAGTGCTTTACCTCAGATGAGCCCAAAGTGCTTTACAATCAATTTTTCATCAACAAATAGACAACAAAAACAGCATTCAAGAATGACACCAACCAGCAACAACGCATGCATACAAAGCAACTCTCTCTCTCTTTCTGTGAAATGTTTCTGCTTCCACTGTATCAACGCTCTGCCTTGTAACTGAAACCGTTTTCTAGAAGCAAACGGATTTCTGAAGACTGTGACAAATTGGTCATTGCGTACCGGTACATACGGGTGTTGCATTTTTATCTATATACCCGTATATGTAACCATAGCAACTTTCACTCCACACCGAGTGAGGAAGGAAACAACCTAAAGTGAGTACCGTGATTCATGGACTACAAGCCGCTCCGTAATATAAGCCGCACCCTCTACTTTGTAATGCAAATCTGAAAAAAGTAATGCATAAACCGCGTCGAAGCATAAGCCGCGGAAGCCACGATCTCAACTTCCGGTTTAGTCTAGAGTTGATCGCGAGTGTGTTGACTGCCAAAACTGTGAAACAGATCGTCATTTTGTGGAAAAATATATACCAAAATCAAGGTTTTTGTCATCAACCATGAACAAGGCCACAGATCAAAGGTCTGAATCAAGGATGCCACTGAGTTGAGTTTATTTTCACTCTCAGTAAAGTTTAGGCCGCGGCACTGTGCTAGGGGGCATTTTAAAAAAAAGTTGCAGCTTATACATGTAGACCGCAAATTACGGTAGTTTTAGATTTGACCTTCTAATTCCATGAAAGTTGTTTAAAAAATAGAATATGGAAGAAATAAGCGTCATTGTATTAAATGGCACAATCATGACGCCATTTCTCTGCAATCTCAACGATTTTTAGGGGGGGGGGGGGGCGCACTCACCCAGCCAACGGACAGACTCTACCTACTTTATATTCAGGTAATATTCTATTCCTGTCCTTGTAACACTTTTCTTGGTATCTTGTTATCTCCCTTGCTTTTGAAGTTTTATATTTATATTTCTCAACTCAGTATTTCTATTTTTGATAAGCTTTTTTTCTTGCATGATAGAATGGATCTGGTTTTACCTGTAATTTTTATAAAGCCTCATCATATACACATAGTGCTTTCAATTTTCTTATAGTCTGACTGGGAGGTATTTAATTATGCATTTCCCTTCTTATGAGCGAATATCGTGCTGTATTATTATCTTTGAAATGTAAGAAAATGGAGTTTGGAAATAATCAAATATACAGGTCATAAAATTTTGTTCCAGGTAATCATTTCATATAGAGAAAACCAGACTAATGTGCCATCATTGTTTGGAGGTCCAGCAATGGTATTGATTAGACAAGGAAAGGAGAGGAAATTATCCCCCCCCATCTCTGTCTCTCTCTCTCTCTCTCTCTCTCTCTCTCTCTCTCTCTCTCTCTCTCTCTCTCTCTCTCTCTCTCTCTCTCTCTCTCTCTCTCTCTCTCTCTCTTTCTCTCTCACTCTCTCTCGTTCTCTCCCACCCCCACTCCTCCCCCGAACCTCTGTTCTTTTTTGCTAGTCATTTTCTTTGGGCAAAGTTATTCTTTAATTAAAATTAAAGAACAAATAAAATATGTAAAAGATTTCGCTACGATTAGGTGAGTGAAATTGATTCTGCAGTGTAGCCCGACATACGGAACAGAGTTGTTCAGATGATGTCATCATTTCTTTCTTCTGTTGTTGTTGTTGTTGTTGTTGTTGTTGTTGTTGTTGTTGTTGTTGTTGGTTGTTTCTTTCTATTTGTTTGTTATTTTGGAGACTCGGGGCTCCCAATCGCCCCGCAAAACAAGGGGTCCCAGGAACTCCCTTCACTTACAGTATAGAGGGTCCTAGAGGCGGGATAGAGGGTCCCAGTGGCATTGCGAATGCTAAAAAAAATTTCATAGTGCATCCCTGGGAACCCCTGCACATTCTTTTAGAGGGTCCTTTAGAATTTGAGTGCTTCATAGACCCCCAAATGGGGGTCCCTGGGAGCCCTGAGACTGCTTGACTGTGAAGAGGGGAAGTATTGTTGTGTTGTCTGTGTTGTTTGAAAAAGACATTTTTGTTGAAATTTCTTCTTCTTTCTCGATCGCTCAGACAGTTTCCTGTCAATTATGAGCGCAGATGCGTCATGCTGCCGTTATGCGCCTAAGAAATAATTAGGCCCAGCATGTCCGACTTGAAATCTTTTTGAAAGTGTTTCTGGAAAAAAGACAGTAGAATGAACCGGAAAAGCAGAAAGATAGTAGATGACAGCAAGCAAAGGGAAAAGGCAGAGTCAAAAAGAGTGACAGATTAGAGGAAGTTACAAGCACAGAACTTCCAGAAGGTGGGGGAACTATGCAAAAGACCCCCGGTATCCCCACGGGGGGATTGTTGAAATATTACACATTCTGTTTTGTTTCGTCGATAAGATAACGTCACTCTGTACTTGTTGTGTGTTTGTTTGTGTGGTACTGTTATTTGGTTTGTATGTTTGTTTTAGGAAACCCCTCTTAGTTATTTTAATCAATGCTTTATTGATTTATGAGGCCAAGAATTCACTTAATTGAGATTTCCAGGGCTCCCGATCATCCCGTAAAACAAGCGGTCATAGACCCCCAAATGGGGGTCCCTGGGAGCCCTGGATTTCTCAAGTCTGTAGCTTGAAATAGAATTTCTGATTTAGTTTTCTGGCATACAGTGGAACCTCCCTTATAAGACCTTCAAAAATCATCCGAAGGGAGGGGTCTTATAAGGGAGGTAGTTTTAATACTTACAAAGAAGGGCAATGTCTCAGAGAAGTAGGTCTTATGTGGGAGGGAGTCTTATAATAGGAGGTGTTATAAGGGAGGTTCCACTGTATTGGCAAAAGCTTGTGTAGCAAGTGCTTTAATGTTGTTGATGGGTTTTTGGGGGGTTGACATTTTGTTATATTCTGCTTTTTCAACTTTTTTTTTCCAAGTGCAGATTTTGTTTGTTCATGTTGTCCCTTCAGACTTTGGTATACTGTCATTGTTTTCAACAGAAAATCTTGCTGTTTCTCTTTTGAGTTTGTTTCAAACTTTTTTTAATTTTCACTTAACATTGATTTTCTTACCTCTTGCTGATTCTCTGCTTTTTAGTTAAAAAACCCACAAAGACAAAACCAAAACCGGAGCCAATGTTTTGTTTTTGAAAATTACCTTAGACAATAAGGTATGGTCTGTATGTTTACAGCTTTCTGCATATCATGTAACAAGTCTTTAATTTCTGTAACCGGCTCTTATATAACTGCAATTTTTTACATGGCTTATGCAACAATGTCGGAACTTTAACATTTATTTTTGCTGGTTTTTGCTTACGCTCCTGCTTAGCTAACTAACCTGGGGGTGGTTTTTTTCTTTCTTTTTTTCTTCTTCTTGTTTTTTTCATAAAGAAGGGATGGCGTATACATCTAACATAAATCAGATAAATAACATACCACAACATTATTATTCTTATGAAAAGAAAATATGACAATATGACATGATCCTAAATATGACATGATCCTAAATATGACATGATCCTAAATATGACATTATCCTAAATATGACATTATCCTAAATATGACATTACCCTAATATCAAGACAGTAGACACAGTGTCATATGAACAAAACACTTGTCATAGTGTCTTGAAATGAAGTCACAAATTTTTTGGGAGGGATTATTTTTTGTTTGTTTCCTGACTGAAAAAAAAATGTTCAGAAAATATTCTTTTAAAAACAAACCTGTTAGATTCAGTCTGATAAAGTTGTGTGGAGATAATGTATTTTATAAGGCGCACCTGATTATAAGGCGTACCCCCCAAAAATTTGACACAAAATTCAGATTTTGTTATTATAGTTTCTTACTATATTATCAGTCACATTATAAGGCGCAGGGGTCTCAGTCTATAAAAAAAATATCGCCTTATTTTCAGAAAAGCACAGTAATGATCTCTCTTGACTGTTTTAAGGGATAAATCTTTATTTCAGAGTCATTTCCATCAAAGTTATGACGTCAGTGACGTAATTTTGCCCCTATCGGCCTGGATAGAGTTCAATAAAATTTTGAAAATGTTTGCAGGAAATTTTTTGCTGGAAAGCGTGTCACTGAATGGTTAGGCGTGTGAGGACAAAATGTGTCGTTGGTGTGTGTACCCCAGGTGAAGGATCGCAGCGGCGTGTACTTTGCAGGAAGTGTTTTTTTAATCATTTGTGTGTGTACAAAATGTGTCGTTGGTGTGTGCACCCCAGGTGAAGGATCGCAGCGGCGTGTACTTTGGGGGAAGTGTGATTTGAATCATTTGTGTGTGTGAGGACAAAATGTGTCGTTCAGGTGTGTGTGCCTCATGTGAAGGATCGCAGCGGCGTGTACTTTGCAGGAAACATGTTTTCAATGGTTTGGCGTGTGAGGACAAAATGTGTCGTTCAGGTGTGTGTACCCCAGGTGAAGTACTTTAGCAGGAAACATGTTTTGAATGGTTAGGCGTGTGAGGACAAAATGTGTCGTTGGTGTGTGTAGCCCAGGTGAAGGATCGCAGCAGCGTGTACTTTGCAGGAAACATGTTTTGAATGGTTAGGCGTGTGAGGACAAAACATGTCGTTGGTGTGTGTAGCCCAGGTGAAGGATCGCAGCAGCGTGTACTTTGCAGGAAGCATGATTTGAATAGTTAGGCGTGTGAGGACAAAACATGTCGTTGGTGTGTGTACCCCAGGTGAAGGATCGCAGCAGCGTGTACTTTGCAGGAAACATGTTTTGAATCATTTGTGTGAGGACAAAATGTGTCGTTGGTGTGTGTACCTCAGGTGAATGATCACAGCAGCGTGTACTTTGCAGGAAATAATGTTTTCAATGGTTAGGCGTGTGAGAACAAAATGTGTCATTGGTGTGTGTACCCCAGGTGAAGGATGGCAGCAGCGTGTACTTTGCAGGAAACATGTTTTGAATGGCTAGGCGTGTGAGGTCAAAATATGTCGTTGGTGTGTGTACCCCAGGTGAAGTGCTTTGCAGGAAACATGTTTTGAATGGTTAGGCGTGTGAGGACAAAATGTGTCGTTGGTGTGTGTACCCCAGGTGAAGTGCTTTGCAGGAAACATGTTTTGAATGGTTAGGCGTGTGAGGACAAAATGTGTCGTTGGTGTGTGTACCCCAGGTGAAGTGCTTTGCAGGAAACATGTTTTGAATGGTTAGGCGTGTGAGGACAAAATGTGTCGTTGGTGTGTGTACCCCAGGTGAAGGATCGCAGTAGAGTGTACTTTGCGGGAAGTGTGTTTTGAATTGTTTGTGTGTGTACAAAACGTGTCGTTGGTGTGAGTACCCCAGGTGAAGGATCGCAGTAGCGTGTACTTTGCAGGAAACATGTTTTGAATAGTTAGGCGTGTGAGGACAAAACATGTCGTTGGTGTGTGTACCCCAGGTGAAGGATCGCAGCAGCGTGTACTTTGCAGGAAACATGTTTTGAATGGTTAGGCATGTGAGGACAAAACATGTCGTTGGTGTGTGTACCCCAGGTGAAGGATCGCAGCAGCGTGTACTTTGCAGGAAACATGTTTTGAATGGTTAGGCATGTGAGGACAAAACATGTCGTTGGTGTATGTACCCCAGGTGAAGGATCGCAGCAGCGTGTACTCCCCCCACACGAGCCGCGTGCGTCGCAACGGGACCTACCTGTACGAGGATTTCATGCCCACCGACGGGACAGACGTAAAGGTGAGTTGTTGTTTTTTTAGCTCACTCGGGACGAATGAGCCTGGACGCTCATGGCCAGCGCAACCATTTTTGGACGAATAATGAGCCGGATCGGGCTTATGAGAGTTTTCGAGATGTTTTGATTTCTGGCATGTAACCAGTTTTCCAGAGTCACGTTGTAATCTATTTTTAGTTTGTTTTGACCTTTCGGCCGGGTTCACATTAGACGTGTAAGGTCCGTACAGAAAACCCTAAATAAGTGGAAGAAAGAAGGATACAAGTTTACGCATATAGGGGAAATTCGGACACGTGCGCTAATCTTTTCCCTTCTTTGTTTCACTTATTTATGGATTGCGCACGGGTTTCCGCATGGAATATCCGCTTATGTGTGTACACGGCCTGACTCTCCTGAAACCAACCAATCATTGCAGACTGTAACATCTGCGTTGTTGGGTGGTGTCTCTTGAAAGTTCGAACTGTTCTTCAGAATTCCTTCGTTTTTATTTATTAGCTGTTTCCGTCAATAGGAGATAATACGACATATTTTACAGTCGGTTTAGTGCATGGTGTTACACGGACTAATCTTTTTCTGAAAATGTCAGTCCCAAGCTCTTCATAATATATATTTGGTGATTTTGTTTTCGAACCTAATCGAATGGCCCGTCCGAAACGGTTGTAAGGGGAAGCAACCGGTCAGTGCCGGGTGGGTTGATATTACATCCTATATTATTATTTTCTGTGTATGCTTTTTTTTTTTTTTACATCTCGCACAACCTGTGGTTTCTTTCAGTTTGAGGTTGCGGGCTTTTGCAAACTTGGACATTGTGAAAATGTCTAGTAAACCCTGGCCCATATTTATCTGGGAAAAATAAGAAAATTGGTTGCAGTGTTCCGAAAATATCTCTTATGTGCTTAGAGCTTACAGGTAAAGGGCTATATAAATTTTCTTAGTAAATAGATAAATATGATTTTTTTTGCTGCCTGTTCCGGTAAATCAAAAATAGTGAAATTTGAAACTGCTGAAATTGTGGACAGCAGCCATTACTAAGCTTTTGATTGGCTGATGTCACTTCCTGTTTTTCAAAGATGGCGTCAAATAGTCGACTGAAAGGTTATTGTGACTGCATTGCGAAAAGAAAACAACATCATCACTTTTCTGCCAAAGAGAAGAAAGTATCAAAAGATCCATAATGTGCAAAAGGACTGTTAGGGAAGAAAACAAAAGCATGCACACACACACACACACACACACACACACACACAACACACACACACACACACACACACACACACACACACACACACACACATACGCACACACACACTTCTTCAGCCTCATGCACTCTCATTCACACAGGCCATCATATTCATTCAGTCAGGCTGAGGTAGCTAACCATAAGGCCGTCTCTGCCTCCAGGTGTACACGGTGGGGTCAGACTACCAGCACGCGGAGGCGCGCAAGTCTCCCTGCCTGGACGGCAAGGTGGAGCGCGACCAGGATGGCAAGGAGATCCGCTACCCCGTGCTGCTCTCTGCCAGGGAGAAGCTCATCGCCCGCAAGGTCGTCTGGGCCTTTGGGGTGAGCTGGAGACTCAGAGAGAGAGAGAGAGAGAGAGAGAGAGAAAGAATGTCAGTGTGTGTGTTTGTGTGTACCCCGTGCTGCTCTCTGCCAGAGAGAAGCTCATCGCCCGCAAGGTCGTCTGGGCCTTTGGGGTGAGCTGGAGACTCAGAGATAGAGAGAGAGAGAGAGAGAGAGAATGAATGAATGTCAGTGTGTGTGTTTGTGTGTACCCCGTGCTGCTCTCTGCCAGAGAGAAGCTCATCGCCCGCAAGGTCGTCTGGGCCTTTGGGGTGAGCTGGAGACTCAGAGATAGATAGAGAGAGAGAGAGAGAGAGAGAGAGAGAGAGAGAGAGAGAGAGAGAGAATGAATGTCAGTGTGTGTGTTTGTGTGTACCCCGTGCTGCTCTCTGCCAGGGAGAAGCTCATCGCCCGCTAGGTCGTCTGGGCCTTTGGGGTGAGCTGGAGACTCAGAGATAGATAGAGAGAGAGAGAGAGAGAGAGAGAGAGAGAGAGAGAGAGAGAGAGAGAGAGAGAGAGAGAGAGAGAATGTCAGTGTGTGTGTTTGTGTATACCCCGTGCTGCTCTCTGCCAGAGAGAAGCTCATCGCCCGCAAGGTCGTCTGGGCCTTTGGGGTGAGCTGGAGAATCAGAGAGAGGGGGGAGAGAGTGAATGTATGTCTGTTTGTGTACCCCATGTTGCTCTCTGCCAGGAAGAAAGTAATTGACTGCAAAGTCGTCTTCTTCTTATGCGCCTTTAGGGTGAGTGGGAGAGAAAGAGAGAGAGAGAGAGAGAATGAATGTCTGTGTGTTTTTGTGAACCTTGTGTTGCTCTCAGCCAGGGAGAAGCTCATCACCCTCAAAGTCGTCTGGGCCTTTGGGGCGAGTCGAACTTTATGCATAGCTCGTGACAGTCCAAGTTTGTGTAGAGAGAGAGAAAGAGAGGAAGGGAGAGAGGCAGACAGAGAGACAAAGAAAGAGCAGTTATGCTTGCATCCATGTATCGGTGAGCAAGTAAAAGAAAGGAGGTGGTTGTCAGAAAAAGTACTCAACAGAAAAAAGGATTGTTGTTGTTCTTGTCTTGGGGCTTTAGGTGCCTGCCACACACTGCGTATCTGGGGACCAGCACTTGAAAGAGTTAAAATTGTTTCCATCTGCGTATCTGGGGACCAGCACTTGAAAGAGTTAAAATTGTTTCCATCTGCGTATCTGGGGACCAGCACTTGAAAGAGTTAAAATTGTTTCCATCTGCGTATCTGGGGACCGCACTTGAAAGAGTTAAAATTGTTTCCATCTGCGTATCTGGGGACCAGCACTTGAAAGAGTTAAAATTGTTTCCATCTGCGTATCTGGGGACCAGCACTTGAAAGAGTTAAAATTGTTTCCATCTGCGTATCTGGGGACCAGCACTTGAAAGAGTTAAAATTGTTTCCATAAGATTAACAAAAAACAACCGGGGCAGTGGGTGGATGCCTTGTGCCTCCATACGGGGAGCTGGACGCCCCTGTCCCCTCCACGAGTCTCTCTGGGAATATCGTAAAAGTAGTTCCCCCACCTTCTTGAAGTTCTGTGCTTGTAACTTCCTCTAATCTGCCACTCTCTTTGACTCTGCCTTTTCCCTTTGCTTTCTATCATCTACTATCTTTCTGACTTATTGGCCCATTCTCCCGCCTTTTTCCAAAAAAATCTTCCAAATAATTTTTCTCCTTTGAGCTCCTCCGAAATCGGAATGTGTCGGCTGTATGCAGCGGGGAGGCCCATGAAAACTGAAAACCGGACACATACTTACCTTACCCATTATGGCCTGGGAACGCAGAAGAAGACAGGGGTCTTTTGTATAGATAGTTCCCCCACTTTCTGGAAGTTTTGTGCTTGTAACCTCTAATCTGTCACTTTGATTCTGCCTTTTCCCTTTGCTTGCTGTCATCTACTATCTTTCTGCCTTTCCGGTCCATTCAAAAGTCAGACATGCTGGGCCTAATTATTTCTTACTTAGGCGATTAACGGCAGCATGATGCATCTGCGCTCATAATTGACAGGAAACTGTCTGAGCGATCGAAGAGGAAGAATGCTTACAGATCTCTACTTTCATTGTGCGGTTTGTCATTTTCTCTCTCTTTTTGTTTGTTTTCCCAGCAAAACGTGTGTGGTTTTGACCTCCTGCGGGCCAACGGCATGTGCTACGTGTGCGATGTGAACGGCTTCAGCTTTGTGAAGACGTCCAGCAAGTACTACGACGACTGCGCTCGCATTCTGGGGTGAGCTGCCACCGCCTCAGCCTTCAAAAAGCTAGATGGGTTGTGTTGTAATTTTGTAAAAATGTTTTTTGGTGCCTTTTTTTTTTTTTAGATGAAAAAGAATACCGTATTTTACGGACTATAAGACGCACCCCGAAAAATGTACACAAAATTACACTTTTGTTATTATAGTTTCTTACTATATCTTCTTCTTTTTCGTTCACTCAGACACACACGCCGTTATGCGCCTAACTAAGAGGCACAGCATGTCCGACTTCGGCTGAATAAATCTTTGTATGAATTTATAGAGAAGAAAAAAAAGGCAGGAGAATGGACCAGTAAGATAGAAAGATAGCAGATGACAGTAAGCAAAGGGAAAAGGCAGAGTCAAAGAGAGTGACAGATTAGAGGAAGTTACAAGCACAGAACTTCCAGAAGGTGGGGGAACTATTTGTGCGAAAGATCCCCTGGTATCCCCACGGGGGGTCTTACTATATTATTAGTCACATTATAAGGCGCAGGTGTCTCAGTCTAGGAAAAAAGTATCGCCTTATAGTCCGTAAAATACGTTAATCATTTTCATGGGATGATTTGTAGAGGATCTCTCTCTCTCTCTCTCTCTCTCTCTCTCTCTCTCTCTCTCTCTCTCTCTCTCTCTCTCTCTCTCTCTCTCTCTCTCTCTCTCTCTCTCTCTCTCTCTCTCTCTCTCTCTCTCTCTCTCTCTCTCTCTCTCTCTCTCTCTCTCTCTCTCTCTCTCTCTCTCTCTCTCTCTCTCTCTCTCTCTCTCTCTCTCTCTCTCTCTCTCTCTCTCTCTCTCTCTCTCTCTCTCTCTCTCTCTCTCTCTCTCTCTCTCTCTCTCTCTCTCTCTCTCTCTCTCTCTCTCTCTCTCTCTCTCTCTCTCTCTCTCTCTCTCTCTCTCTCTCTCTCTCTCTCTCTCTCTCTCTCTCTCTCTCTCTCTCTCTCTCTCCTCTCTCTCTCTCTCTCTCTCTCTCTCTCTCTCTCTCTCTCTCTCTCTCTCTCTCTCTCTCTCTCTCTCTCTCTCTCTCTCTCTCTCTCTCTCTCTCTTAAATAACCACTTTTGTAATATTGCCAACAAAACTGTAAAGAATGATAGATCCAATACCAATGATTTAATACCTTTGACTACTTTCTGTAATTCAAAAGCAATTAAATCAGAAGTAGTCATTTCCCCAATCCCATTATCTGATGTTTATTTCTATCTTGTGCCCATGAAACAAACTGGTACTCGAGGTACTGATAACATAGACGGTATTATCTTAAAGCTTAGTGCCCCTGTTATTACTGACACACTTACTTACTTATATAACCTTTGTCTTGATAAAGCATATTTTCCTAATCTTCTTAAACAGGCCAAAGTCATACCACTTTTTAAATTTGGAAATAAATTAGACCCCTCAAATTATAGACCAATATCTATACTTTCTCTTTTGTCTAAACCTCTCGAAAAGCACATGAATAAATATATTACATATCACATTTCCAAATACGATTTACTTCATCCTAATCAATCTGGATTTCGGTCAAATCATTCCTGTCACACAGCACTAACAAATCTGGTTGATCAGTGGTTAACAAACATTAATGATTTGAAATACACTGGAGTTCTCTTTGTTGATTTTGCTAAAGCCTTTGATGTCATTGATCACAAATTGTTATTACGTAAATTGGTCATTTATAACTTCTCAGATCCAGCACTTTCCCTTATTAGATCATTTCTCACAAATCGGTATCAATCAGTATTCCTCAATAATAGACAATCCAGTTACTTACCATTAAAATATGGTGTGCCACAAGGATCCGTTCTCGGCCCCTTACTTTTCTTACTGTATGTGAATGATCTACCCTTATATATTAAAGACCCCTGTGAACTCTTTGCCGATGATACTTCTATCCATTCTAAGCATTCTGACATAAAACAGTTATCCATTAACCTTCAAGAAAATGTTAACCTGTTAATTGATTGGACAGAAGTTAATCACATGTGCTTAAATGAAGGAAAAACAAAGTACATGGTTGTCACTTCTAGGCAAAAAAGACAAAATTTAATAAATGCCATGCCCCCTATTCACATTGACAATGGACATATTGAAGAGGTCGATTCACACAAACTTTTAGGAGTTAGCATAGATAATAATCTTACTTGGCAGTCTCATATAACCACTTTAAGTAAGCGTATATCACAGAAGATCTTTCAGCTTTCAAAACTTAAAAAATTTCTAGATATAAATGCCCGAAAACACTTTTACCATGCTTTCATCCAATCATGCATAGACTACTCCTCAACTATATATGATTCCAGCAGTGCTAACACACTGAAGCCATTGTTAAGGGCCCACAAACGAGCTCTCAAAGCAGTACTGAATAAATCAGCGTCGCTAAATCCTCAAGACTACATGAAACTAGACGTTTTACCAATATCATATAAACTTGAATATAACAAAGCAGTAATGATGTTTAAAATTATGAACGGATTAGCACCCCCATCACTCACAGCAAATTTCCCCCTTAACCAATCAAGATATACAAATAATATACTTATAAGAAAACCTAGAATCGACCTCTTCAAAACCAGCATGATCTACTCTGGTGGCACTCTGTGGAATTCTATTCCACTACATGTTAAAGAAAAGAACAGCCTTCATTCATTTAAAATAGCATACAAAAAGCTCTTGCTTGACAGAGTGACGACAAACACCTAAATCCCAGCTTTAAAGAAGTTTTGTTGGCAATGAATCAATTTCTAAAGGTTTGTTGTCTCCAGGAAAGGAATGTTATGTTTTGTTATTATGTTTACCAATTCAATGTATGAATTATGTTGTCATAATCATTCTTCGCTATAATCACCTGTTTTCTCGAGTAGCCACATTTTACAGTATCCTTTTTTCAAAATCCCCATTCCCCATCTCCCCTTTGCTGGTTATGTATATAATATGTAAATAATGTCTTGTGATTTGCTTTGATTTTTTTGATTTTTTTTTAGATATATTTTTTTTATGATTGTTGCTTTTCTTGGTAGGCCCCTATGCCCCCCCCCCCCCCCCCCCCCTTCTTGTTCTTAAATTTATTTATTGTTGCTTTCTTGTTGTTTGCCTCAGGGCTGAGTGAAAAAAAGCTGTAATTAATTAGCTTATCTCATTACCCTGAATAAATAACCGTTCGTTTGTTCGTTCGTTCTCTCTCTCTCTCTCTCTCTCTCTCTCTCTCTCTCTCTCTCTCTCTCTCTCTCTCTCTCTCCTCTCTCTCTCTCTCTCTCTCTCTCTCTCTCTCTCTCTCTCTCTCTCTCTCTCTCTCTCTCTCTCTCTCTCTCTCTCTCTCTCTCTCTCTCTCTGCGCTGCACAGGATAAGACATAGGATTGAGACAGAGAAAGCGTTTACTGTTTAGAAAGATATAATTAAGGGGTTTGAAGTAGCAGGGAAATGGGTAGGTATTTAGAAAGACAGGATTAAAGACCCACCACGTCACGTGTCAAAATCACGGTTTCCACATGTTTTTCCTCTTATAGCTGGTAAGAAATCTTCCAAGCATAAGAGGGAATGTGACACGTGACGTGGGGAGATTCGAAACAGGAGGGAAATGGGTCAAATATTTTGAAGATTTGACCTTTGTGGAGTGATTGGTTAAGCAATGCAGCAGCAGTTAACCCTTTCACCGCCAAAGTCGCATCATAGCACCACAGTGATTTAACACCTATGTCACTAAAAGGCATCCAATTGGGGTCTGTTATCCAAAGACCCTTAGTTTTGGGAAGTAAGGATAGACCTTATTTTATATCTGTCACAGAAAAATCCACAATACTGCAGATGGATTTTGTTCTCTATCCAGGTAAATTTAATGGAAAGTTTTGGTTGAAACATGGTTGGCGGTGAAAGGGTTAATGTCGCATTTTATGAAGTATGGTTAATCAGCTTTATTGCACTATTTTACTAATTAAAGAGTGGACTGATTGTTTTTTTGTCGGTTTTTTTCTTTTCTTCCCAGGACGATGATGCTAAGAGAGGTGTGCCCCACTCTCCACATTCCCTTCCCTGTGGGACCTGCACCAGAAGATATCCCTGTGGTGCCTACAACCTCTGGTCACATGTGAGTGTGTGTGGTCCCCTTCCCTGTGGGTGTGTGTGTACTGTCTGTCTGTGGGGGGGGTGTGTGTGACCTGTGCGCTGTGGTGCATCTGGCATGTGTGTATGTTTGTGAGAGAAAGTGAGATTGAAACCAATTTGATATTTAATTCTTTTTTTGTGTGTGTGTGATTTTATTTTGCCTGTATTCACGTTGAGATAGCATGAGACTTAGCATGATGCTAACTTAGAAGCTCTTCCAGTGTCCTATACATTGGAAGAGCTTCTAAGTTAGCATCATGCTAAGTCTCATGCTATCTCAACGTGAATACAGGCCCAGGTTACTTCACACGATTATGTGTAGCAATCTGCACAGTTTTGACCTTTGCGGCACTTCAGCATTGATAATTGTACACTTCAATTTTTGATTGGCGCACTCTTTTTTTAAAAATATGACGTTTAAAAAAAAAATTGAACGATGCATTTCACACCTTCCACCCGTGGGGATGCAGGGGGATGTCTTTTGTACAAGTAGTTCCCCGACCTTCTGGAAGTTCTGTGCTTGTAGCTTCCTCTAGTCTGTCACTCTCTTTGATTCTGCCTTTTCCCTTTGCTTTGCTGGTCCATTCTCCTAAAACCCCCCCAAAAAACACCAAAGAAAATCTTGCAGAGATTTTCTCCAACTGAAGTCAGACATGCTGGCCCTAACTTATTTTTTGGTTAGGCGCATAACAGCAGCATAGCGCATCTGCGCTCATTTGACGGGAAACTGTCTGAGTGATCGACGACGAAGAAGAAGAGGAGCTTCACACCAAGATCTTCCTCCGAAGTCGGAATGTGGCTGCTCATGTGGCGGGGTACCGTATTTTACGGACTATAAGGCGATACTTTTTTTCCTAGACTGAGACCCCTGCGCCTTATAATGTGACTGATAAAATAGTAAGAAACTATAATAACAAAACCTGAATGTTGTGTAAAGTTTGAGGGGTGCGCCTTATAATCAGGTACGCCTTGTAGTCAGTAAAATACGGTAATTAAAAACGGTCACACACGTAATGTTCTCATCCCTAGCTGGTGCATTTGTGCCATAGTGTTCAAGTGCTTCGGCTGTTGGGATGATCCCTGGAGTCTTTAAGCCAGGGTTCGACAACAAGCAAACACCAAGATCACACAGTAGGGGTTGTGTAAAGGGTAACCAGGCCTGAGAGTTCCATTTTTTTTCTCTCTCTCTCTCTCTCTCTCATCTCTTGTTGTTCTCCTCTCTGAAACGATAAACCGAGGTCCCGCGTGCTCATGCACTTAGCACACGTTAAACCCAGTGGCAACGAAAAAGTTGTCATTTGGTCAAAATTTAACACACACACACACCCCCCTTCCTTCCTCATCAGTCACACAAAAATCGCATGCAACATTTAAAAGAAAAAGGGTTGCGCGCCTCTGGCTGCGACGCGCTCTCCAGGTGGGAGCAACCCGAATTTCACAGAGACGCCTCTGTGAAGTACTTAATACCTAAGGGCCTTCGCACACTAGCGTCAACAACATGACGCACGTCAGTGATGCAAGCATGTTTGAAGTACGCCGCACGCGTTGCGAGTCGCACACTAGGCGTCATCTGCATTTAGGGAACCAAGAAAAGTTAACTGTAATGTCACTTCCGTATGTACAGAAGACTTTCACGAGCCTTATCCCGGTCATGGTAGGCCTTGGTCTCGGTGTTGTACAGGTTTTCTTGGGATTGGTACAACTCAATCAAAATAGCAATGTCACCGTCGTCCGCCATGACTGTCTGGTAGATCGTTAACGTGGAGTGGTGTCCCTTGTTTTTTTTATTCCTTGCCTTTCGATTGGTCAGTTCACGCAGCTTGACGCTTGAAAATAGAAGAGGTTCTATCCGTCATGTGACGCGTGACAATTGATGCATGCGGCCAGCGTAGAAGCTGCGCGTCAAGCTGTCCACCAACGACGCTTTGACGCTAGTGTGCGACGGGCCTAATGCCTATAATTTAGCGAAGCAGTAAGAGTTTGTGTTTTGACAGGATGGAGCTGCGGTGTGTGGTGGCCCTGATACGGCACGGAGACCGCACGCCCAAGCAGAAGATGAAGATGGAGGTCAAGAACAAAATGTGAGTGTTTGTGTGTGTGTGTGTGTGTGTGGGGGGTGGGGGGGGTCTTTCTTCTACATTCACACGTCAGAACTGTCAAGAGGATTCAATAATAATCAGGCATGGTAGACCTCCGCGAATCGCAGAAAATCCGTGAAACAGTTTGAAGCAGAATTATTAAAAAATGCATTGAAATGGCATGAAAAAGTGAAAATTTCACTCATTTATTGAATTTTATTGAATTTTTTTCGGCCCTCTGGACCCCTGGCCATTTTCCTTGAAAACCACTTTGCCCCCACTACCATGCCTGGATGATAATAATAATAATGATGGGCATTTCTAGCGCTTAATCTTAAATAAGCCCCAAAGCGCTTACAATAATAAATAAGTTATCAATAAATTAATAAACCATCCATGGAAGCAAATGAACGTCAAAAATATGTTGAACACAAGCACACGCACACGTGCGCGCGTTTGTGTGTGTGTGTGTGTGTGTGTGTACATTGTAGGATTTGTGCATTTCAGAGGATTGGAGATTGCTGCTGGAGGATTTGTGTATTTCAGAGGATTGGAGATTGCTGCTGGAGGATTTGTGTATTTCAGAGGATTGGAGATTGCTGCTGGAGGATTTGTGCATTTCAGAGGATTGGAGATTGCTGCTGGAGGATCTGTGCATTTCAGAGGATTGGAGATTGCTGCTGGAGGATCTGTTTTTGGGTTGTTTTGTTTTTTTAGCAAAATAGTCGCTGCCAAATAGCATTTTAAAGTAATTTCTTAACGAATTATGCCTATAAGTTAATAATGGTTATTTCTCTCTCTCTCTCTCTCTCTCTCTCTCTCTCTCTCTCTCTCTCTCTCTCTCTCTCTCTCTCTCTCTCTCTCTCTCTCTCTCTCTCTCTCTCTCTCTCTCTCTCTCTCTCTCTCTCTCCTCTCTCTCAGTAGTCCTCTCTCTCTTTTTTAAATTTTATGTCTGACCTTAGCGTGTTGTAACAGTGCCGGCAGGTTCTTTGAGCTGTTTGAGAAGTATTGGTGTGTGTGTGGGCAGGTTCTTTGAGCTGTTTGAGAAATATTGGTGTGTGTGTGCTGCAGGTTCTTTGAGCTGTTTGAGAAGTATTGGTGTGTGTGTGTGCAGGTTCTTTGAGCTGTTTGAGAAGTATTGGTGTGTGTGCGGGCAGGTTCTTTGAGCTGTTTGAGAAGTATTGGTGTGTGTGCCGGCAGGTTCTTTGAGCTGTTTGAGAAGTATTGGTGTGTGTGTGGGCAGGTTCTTTGAGCTGTTTGAGAAGTATTGGTGTGTGTGTGGGCAGGTTCTTTGAGCTGTTTGAGAAGTATTGGTGTGTGTGTGGGCAGGTTCTTTGAGCTGTTTGAGAAGTACGGGGGCTTCAAGAACGGACACTTGAAGCTGAAGCGGCCCAAGCAGCTGCAGGAGGTGCTGGACATCGTGCGCAACCTGCTGCACACCGACTCCCTGCGCTCCGACCCCGACCTCCAGGACAAGATGACCAAGCTGCAGCAGATGAAGCTGGTCCTTGAGATGTCAGTTGACATTGTCTCTGTGTGTCTGTCTCTGTGTGTGTGAGTTGTTTCTTAGGTGCATAGCGGCAGCATGATGCATCCGCGCTCATTATGACGGGAAACTGAGCGATCGATGAAGAGAAGAGGAAGAAGTGATTTTTCGCTTTTCCCCATAAATGTCTAAATTTGCTTTTTGTCATTGGGAGCCGTGGTCGTACCTGGAGTTTGCTTCTGCATTGATTTCTCCATTTATTTTTCTTATTCCAATTGTATTTTTCTCATAGCTATTCAAGTAATTTCATGATGCAGCCTTTTGTTCGTAACTGAAACGTTTTTGAGTGCGCTTATAAGCTTATAGCTTGTTGTGCTCATACAATAATTTGTGTACACTGCAATGTATTATGTTAATAAACTTTGTTTAAACCATTTCTCCAACCCTTGCTTAAAGGCAAAAAGTGAATGGGCTCTGAAGCAGTGCAGCATCTGCCAAGGCGAGTTGCCTTTGCATGGCTGGGCGCTTGTACTACTACTAGCCTTCTGTGAAGTGATTCACTCATTCAGTGCTAAACATTCGTCTAATGTAGAATAGTGAGATACAGTGGAACCTCCCTTATACAGTGGAACCTCCCTTATAAGACCTTCAGAAATCATCCAAAATGAGGTCTTGTAAGGGAGGGGTCTTATAAGGGAGGTCAATTTTAATACTTACAAAGAAGGGCAATGTCTCAGAGAAGTAGGTCTTATATGGGAGGCAGTCTTATAATAGGAGGTCTTATAAGGGAGGTTCCACTGTATTGAAATTGAGGAAACTGTGAACTAGTGATTGACTTTGCCGTACATGTTTTGTTTTGCTTGGGTGTGTGTTTTAATATTTAACCCTTTCACCACCGGCCATATTTCAGCCAAAATATTCCATTAAATTTACCTGGGTAGTCAACAAAATCCTTCTGCAGTATTGGGGATTATTCTGTGAAGTATATAAAATAAGGTCTATCCTTCCTTCCCAAAACTAAGACAGTAGGGTCTTTGGATAATAGACCCCAATTTGATGCCGTTTAGTGACATAGGTGTTGAACCACTGTGGTGATAAAATGCGACTTTGGTGGTGAAAGGGTTAAGTGTTCTATTTGTGCCTTTCAGGTGCTTTCAGTGAGTTGAAAGAGAGGAAGACTGAATGAGAGAGAGAGAGAGAAAGAGAGTGCATTGAGAGGTATTGTCTGGCCTATCCCATACATATATCATCCTTGCACTTGTAGTTACGCTAGGGATTCTTCAGTAGAAAGTGTACTTATGACTTTTTTTGTACTGTATCTTTTGGACTCTTAACCCTCTTGCATTTATTCCGCCCCAAACCGCCCAGCCGGAAGCTGCCTCTGTGTATTCAAACCGCCCTTGTCTTGCCCCCACTCTGAGACCCCGTCTGATAGCATTTTTATCACGCACAAAGTTCTGGCTTGTTATACACACACTATGAAGAAGCTTCTCACTCGCAATGAAGTGGTAGTAACTGTATGGCGCTCTGTGTGCTTCAAAAGACAGATTTTCCTGAAAATGTGTGGAAAAAAATGTGAACACTAGAAGAAGTTTTTTCTGTAACAAATGCGAATGCAAGAGGGTTAAGGCGCACCCCCCATATTTTACACAAAATTCAGATTTTGTTACTGTAAGGCGCACAGGGTCGGAATCTGAGGGAAAAGTATCGCCTTAGCGCACGTACACACAACTAAATGCCGTAAATAAGTAAAAGAAAGAAGGATAAAATAAGCGGACTCGTTTCCGTACGTTCCCTTCTTTCTTTTACTTAATCACTGGGTTTCCGTAGGGAAACATTTACTGTATTTTTCGGCTCATTAGGCGCTGCTGTGTATAAGGCGAATAGGGCAATTTTCAAAACAAATTGGACAAAATCCAAGTAAAAGGCGCCCTCGTTTATAAGGTGATGCACACCTCGCAACAGAAAGTCGAAGTTTGAAGCCCGTACAAGTCTTGTAAACGATTACCGACCGCCATTATTGTTGTCATAAACGAGAGTTGGCTCCCTTCTCAAATAATCGAAACTTCCGTTTTTGCGACTTCCGGTTGTTGTGTTTGGCCAATTCTTCGCGAAAACTGGTAGAATTATGGCATTTTAAGCTCTACAACGATGCTTTTTACATCCAATGAAGGGTTGTGGCATCTGTTGGATGGTATCTCGGACGATAACAGGGATTTTGAAGCATTTTAACGTGAGTATTCGTCGTATCGGCGACTCGTTACCACTTTCGATGTTGTGACTCACAGTAGACTGTACTGAGTACAGCAATCGTTGCCTCTCTTCTCACGATTTTGTTCACTAATAGGGCGCCCTCGTTTATTAGGCGCATAGGTCGAAATTGGAGAAAAAAATATCGCCTTATAGTCTGAAAATTATGGTAGTTGTGTGTATGTGCACTTAGAGTCCATAAAATATGGTACTCTTTATCATATGAATCTTCTCTTTCTGTCGTTTGAGCTTTTCTTTCTTGTTATTTAGTCTGACTCTTTCTCTGTCTTCTTGAATTCTTGTTAACAGAATGTCAATAGGAATTGCTTGGAAATAATTAAGGGGAGTAATTTCATGGTGTGTGGGAATGATCTTGCCTAATTCAATCGGTCAAACAGGGGAAGTCACCCCCTAGAGCCAATGGTGGATTCCGGGAAGACCCACATGACATCACAAACCACCTCATGTTGCGGCCAATCGTTGAAAACTTGTGTACCTACCACACTATGTCATCAAAAAAAGGGGCTGTGCTTGACGTCACATGCATTAAATGCTGCGTTTTCATTGGTTAAGAGGGCGAAAATATGTTTTTATTTTGGTCGATGCGAGCCGAGGTCGACCTGACACTTCATTACAAATGGTAGGCCGATTTTTTTGGTCTGATTTTCTGAGTGATTCAGACAGTTTTTTTTATGGTAGTGATTGTGATTAGGGCTTTAAATGAGTCGATTTAGATGATATTATCGCGATGATGATGTGAGAACTTTGAACTTACAAAAGGAAATTGAGTGATAATTGATAGCGATGGTGCTGAATTTGCGAAAATAGTCCGCACATTGTCCGCAAATAGGGCACCCTCATATATTAGGTGCATAGGTCAAAATTGGAAAAAAACAAAATGTCGCCTTATAGTCCGACCCCCCCCCCCCCCCCCCCCCCCCCCCCCCCCCCCCCCCCCCCCCCCCCCCCACCCCCCCCCCCCCCAACCCCCCCCCCCCCCCCCCCCCCCCCCCCCCCCCCCCCCCCCCCCCCCCACCACCCCCCCCCCCCCCCCTGCACTCTTTTCTGCATTGCTCCTGATATGTGCCCCCCCCCCCCCCCCCCCCCCCCAACCCCCCCCCCAACCACCCCTGTTCACTGGTTGTTTCCACAGGTACGGACATTTCTCGGGCATCAATCGCAAAGTGCAGCTCAAGTACCAGCCCCACGGCCGACCCAAGCGGTCCTCCAGCGAAGAGGGTGTGTAACGTAAATCACTTAAATAACAATTGACGAATCCACACTACTAGTTTGAAGTCCTTTGTATGTAGTGTGAGTGTGAGTGAGTGTGTGTGTGTGTGTGTGTGTGTGTGTGTGTTTTCTTTCTGTTTTCTATGTTTCTCTCTTGTTTTTGTCTTCTAGCTTCAGCTTTTTTTGTTCATATTCTGTGGTCTTCCTTTTTCGAGCACTGATGTTAACCGTTGTTCTTTACAAAGCACTCTTTCATTTTTCTTTTTTTCTTTTTTAACTTTTCTTAGTTTTCTTCCATCATTGTACTTTTGAATCGCACGTTTATACCACACGATTGGCAAACAGGTGTGAAGATTCTAAAATGATTTTTCTGTTTAAATCCTTTTTTTGTTTTTTAAAAGCAAAACGTTTCTTCTCTTTTTGGGGGAGTCTGGGGCAGTAGTGTTTAAGTATGTTTTGGAAAATGTGTTGCCTTTAAGTTGTCACCAAGCTTCCTTGTTTTGAGTTGAATGGTGGCGATGCGATTGTGGACTTTGTGTAGAGAGAGAGAAAGAAGAGAGAGAGAGAGAGAGGTTGAGACTGAGTGAGTGAGTACATTTTCTGCTTTAGGCTGTCGGTAGTGGTAATACGATTGTGGACTTTGTGTAGAGAGAGAAGAGAAGAGAGAGAGAGAGAGGTTGAGACTGGGTGAGTGAGTGCATTTTCTGCTTTAGGCTGTCGGTAGTGGTAATACGATTGTGGACTTTGTGTAGAGAGAGAGAGAAAGAAGAGAGAGAGAGAGGTTGAGACTGGGTGAGTGAATACATTTTCTGCTTTAGGCTGTCGGTAGTGGTAATACGATTGTGGACTTTGTGTAGAGAGAGAGAAAGAAGAGAGAGAGAGAGAGGTTGAGACTGAGTGAGTGAATACATTTTCTGCTTTAGGCTGTCGGTAGTGGTAATACGATTGTGGACTTTGTGTAGAGAGAGAAAGAAGAAGAGAGAGAGAGGTTGAGACTGAGTGAGTGAACGCCATACTAAAACATGATTGATCCCACGTCTGTGTCTTCTTCAGCGTGTTGTTGATTATTTTTCTTCATTCTTGTTTGTTTGTTTGTTTGTTTGTCTTCGCGTCATTTTCACCGTCCATCCATCCGTCTTTCTGGTCACGTTTGTTGCGTTTTTCTTGACCACACGTTGTTGCCTATTAGGAATGAAAGTAATTTGCGGCAAGTTTTGTTGTTGGTTTGACAAATCCTAGTCGATCCGATCCGTGCGTGGCTCTTCCCCGGCTTCTTTGTGGGGAGTTGCACGTGGTAGTAGTGTTGATTTGTTGTAGCGTTTCGGTTATCATTTCTTTACCCCCTTTTTTTCCTGGTCATGGAATCTGTATGACTTTGCTTGTTGGTAAACATAATTATCTGTATGACTGCTTGTTGGTAAGCGTTGCATGAGGTGTAGTTAGCCGTTTGTGTTGTGCCATCTTTGACTTCATTTTTTCTTTTTAAAGTTTCTGGGGCTATGGTTTATGCATTTGTTTTGACCTTTCTGCATGCATATTAATGCTAAGCTATTATCCGAACATGCGATCATTTAGACCCGTACTTCTATTTTATTCGCTTTTGTGTGTGTGTGTTCTTGTTGTACCAACTTTTGTGTAACTATGCAGGTACGAAATGAAAATCTGCTTCAGTGGTTACTTCCGTATAACCTGCATGTTTTCTTAACGCGTTGATCGTGTGCATTTTGGCACCTGTTTGTAAAAGGTGGTGTTTCAGATAACAACACTAATGAACCCTATGCGATGCATGCAAAGGCCAATGTCAATTTCAGTATTTGTAGGTACAGCGAAAATTATGTCAAAATTAAAAGGACTGATTCCCCGTGGGGATACCGGGGGGTCTTTTGTAAAAAATAGTTCCCCCGCCTTCTGGAAGTTCTATGCTTGTAACTTCCTCTAATCTGCCACTCTCTTTGACTCTGCCTTTTTCCTTTGCTTTCTATAATCTACTATCTTTCTGACTTTTTGGCCCATTCTTCTGCCTTTTAAACAAAAATAAATCTTCCAAATAATTTTTCTCCTTTGAGCTCCTCCGAAATTGGAATGTGTCGGATGTACTCTAGCGGGAAGACCAGTCAAAACTGAAAACCGGACATATACGTACCTTATCCAATATGGCCATATGGCCTGGGAACGAAGAAGAAAGAAGAAAAGGACTGACATTTTATTTTGATATAGCCCATATTTTGTGACAAGAGAAACAAAATTGCCATAAGAAGGATTAAAATGGGACCAGAAAACTATTGTTGAATGATCCGATTTTTTGTGCAGTACCCGGTTTTTTTAGTTAGCCGGTTTTCACTGTGTCTTTCATTCAGGCCAGTAGATAAGTCGGGAGAATGTTTTGGTCCAAACACGTATTGCGTAAACATATCTTTGTCGTTTGGCAAGATTTGGTTGTTAGCATTTACTCAGTTAACAAATTCATCTGTCACCAAGTTATAGATGCTTTTAATGCTTAACGCAAAGGCTAAAACCCAAATCAGAAACGGATTGTGAGTTTGTGAGCATGAGAATGTGAAGATGAAAAGGAAAGAATGGGGGTAGTGGGTGGATGCCTCGTGCCTCCATACGGGGAGCTGGACGACCCTGCCCCCTCCACGAGTCTCCCTCCGTGGGAATACCAGGGGGGGGATGGTTCGTAAAAATAGTTCCCCCACCTTCTGGAAGTTGTGTGTGTGTAACTTCCTCTACTCTGTCACTCTCCTTGACTCTGCCTTTTCCCTTTGCTTACTGTCATCTACTACTATCTTTCTGCCTTACCAGTCCATTCTCCTGCCTTTTTTTAAAAAGAGCAAGTGGATTTCATCTTCTGTTGATTCCCTGCAAGAAGGACATAACAATTATGCGTTCTCCACATTTTTATGACGACGAGCGTGTACATTGATGACCGACACCCCAAATCTAAGCTTTGTAAGAACACATCATAAATTCTTATCCACATTAACAGACAAACAACTTTTAACTACCGTACTTTATGGACATAGCTAGGCGCACCTGATTATAAGGCGCACACGCGGAATTTTACACAAAATTCAGATTTCGTTACTATAATGGTTTTTGTTTGTGGCTCAAGCCACAAACCTATAACTCACTTTGTCGGTCTGTCGGTTGGTCTGTCGGTCCAAAATTGTCGCACATTTTGACAAAATTGTCGCACTTCAAATCGAGGCTACACTTCTGGCCGCTCTTTAAAATGATGTATTTTAAAAGCGTACAAAATAATAAACATGCGTAATACAGACACGACGAGTATGCGGTGCTTCTTTTGAGTAGGATACATAGTTTTAAATGTTTTCCAAAAGATATAAAAAGTTACGAAATGGTGCAGAGATAACATTCTGGTTTACAGATTAAAATTATTGAAAAGCCAGGGGAGGTAACTCATGATTGGAGTGGTAAAAATAGACCGCGTGCCACAAACTATTGCGATTTCGCGCTTGTTTTTGTACTATATTATCAGTCACATTATAAGGTGCGGGCAAAGATATTCTAAAAGGGTAAGATGGACTACTTAAGAGCTCGGCGAACCGGGCTGATAGAGTTATCGTTAGTGGGGACAGTACATTATTCACAGTGGAGGCTATCAAAAACTCAGAGACTGGATCTTGAACGGAGAATTCAACTGGCCTATCGACATGTAAAATGTGTCCTGTTTAAAAGGGACATAACCAGTGTTTCTGTCCTCACTACTCATATAGGGAAAAGAGACCGGATGCTTATCTTCCCCTATACAGTCTTTGGTGCGGGGGTCTTAGTGTACGAGAAAAAAAAGTATCGCCTTATACATAGCTGCCAACTATCAGGAATGTATCAGGAATGTCTAGATTTATAAAGTCTATCAGGGAAATCCAGAAAACTGTCTGATTTTCCTGATTTTGACATTTCCAAGGAAGGATTTGTTTAATGCATTTTCTTAATTTTAAGTTGAACATGCAGCCAGTTGAACTTTAAAAGTAGGATTTTTGATAGGCTTTTTTTTATGTAAAAGATATTGATTCAAATTTGATACCTTTATCTATCAAAGGGTGTAGTTTAAAAAAACAAAAAAACGAAGAGTCAATATTTGCAGCTTCAGTTCATAGAAAACCTTCAACTTCAGGGACGTTGCCCCACCATGGGCGTTGATCCTGGATCCTACTGGGGGCCGCTGAAGGCCCCCGAATCCCCGTACTTTTTGTCAGGAATTTCATTTCTCCAAGGTTGGCAGCTATGCTTATAGTCCGTAAAATATGGTAAATGTGTTGTGCAAAAATTCCTGTACATCCTAAGCCTCTCACTGGATGAGAGAGAGAGAGAGAGAGCATGTGTGCGTATACATATGTGTGTGCGCGCTTTGGTTTGATATGCCTGTACATGTTTAGCTTCTTTCTACCTGTTTTGGGGCCACCCCCCCCTCTCCCCGCCCCGCCTCGGCTCAGCGCATACTATTGCCTACATCTGCTTCCAGTAAACCAGTAAACCCATCGACTTGTGTGAGCAAGAAAATCTCAGCGCATACTATTGCCTACACTTGCTTCCAATGAACCAGTAAACCCATCGACTTGTGTGAGCAAGAAAATCTCAGCGCATACTATTGCCTACACTTGCTTCCAATGAACCAGTAAACCCATCGACTTGTGTGAGCAAGAAAATCTCAGCGCATACTATTGCCTACAACTAACTGCTTCCAGTAAACCAGTAAACCCATTGACTTGTGTGAGGAAGAAAAGCTCAGCGCATACTATTGCCTACACCTGCTTTCAGTAAACCCATCGACTTGTGTGAGCAAGAAAATCTCAGCGCATACTATTGCCTACACCTGCTTCCAGTAAGCCAGTAAACCCATTGACTTGCGTAAGCAAGAAAATCTCGGCTTAGTTATTTATTCTGTGTGTGGCGTGCGATATGTATATTTATTATCTTCAACTGATGTAGTACCTGCGTAATGTCCCTTTCTGTTTTATGTTATGTGGTACATTGTGTGTGTGTATGTCTCGTCTTGACTACTGTAATGTTCTTCTTTCTAGCCTATCCATCTCCTCTGTATCTTGTCTCCAGCGCATTCAAAACGCAGCTGCTCGTCTTGTCCTCGGGAAGAAAAAGTTTGATCACGTTAGCCCTCTTCTCCGTTCTTTGCACTGTTCGCAGACAGGATTGAGTATAAACTAAACACCCTTTGCTATAAATCTATCCATCAAACTGCCCCATCTGCGACAGTATTTCCATTTATATGCCAGCTTGCGCATTACGTTCAGTCTCCGACCCTCTCCAGATCCCTAGGTCTCAGAGAAGTAGGTCTTATGTGGGAGGCAGTCTTATAATGGGAGGTCTTATAAGGGAGGTTCCACTGTATATTAGATCCAGTCCCGTCCCGTGTGTAAATATGTCTGCAAAGGTGGGAAAACAAAAAAAAAGTCAAATGTGTTAACTATGTTTGTGAATGCACGCTTGTACTTACTTCAACACACTCGCTTAATGCACTGACATGTGCGTCCACATTCTGCAAATGCATGACTGTGTGCATAATACAGACACATACGCTTACACACTCTTTCTGCGTTATCTCTTGTATTTGTACACTCACATCTCCCCGTGGGGATACCGGGGGGTCTTTCATAAAAATAGTTCCCCCACCTTCTGGAAGTTCTGTGCTTGTAACTTCCTCTAATCTGCCACTCTCTTTGACTGCCTTTCCCCCTTTGTGCTTTCTGTCATCTACTATCTTTCTGACTTATTGGCCCATTCTCCTGCCTTTTTAAAAGTAAATCTTCCTAATAATTGTTCCCCTTTGAGCTCCTCTGAAATCGGAATGTGTCGGCTGTACGCAGCGGGGAGACCAGTGAAAACTGAAAACCGGACAACTATGTACCTTACCCATTACGGCCATATGGCCTGGGAACGCAGAAGAAGAAGAAGAAGAAGTACACTCACATGCGCATACTTAATACGCTAAGCTCAAGTTGAGAAAAGGAGTATCGACTCTTCAAGATCTAAAGTATTTACTTCTGGTTCAGTACGTCGCAGACACCACTTCTGACGATAAACTGCGACAGACTTTGTACATTAGGACACTGAATTGAAGGGAAATGTCATGAATCTAAATGTCATATCCACCCGGGGTGCCCCTTTAACCCCTTGACTGCCATGTAACGTATCACGTACTGACTTGATGACATCACTGACGACGTCATCAGATGATGAAGAAGAGGAATAACTGATATGCTGGCTTTTGCTCTAACACAGTCAAGAGAGTTATATCCCCAGGCCATTTTGCCAGATTGGCTCTATCAGTTGTCTTTTTCATGGCATGATTTGTACAATGATGTTTTCTTTAATTTTCTCTGGCAGTCAAGGGGTTAAACCATACAGGTGTGTTGGGTTGGTTTTTTTTATTTTTTGGGGGGGTACGGTGTGTGTGTGTGTGTGTGTGTTACCTTTCCCCCGCCTTCCCTTTTTATTATTATTTTTTGGTAAAGGTAAAGATGTGCCACCCCCCCTGCATTTCTCGGTGAATTCCATTTTTCCGTTTTTGCCTTTCTTACCAAACATTAAGCTGTATTTTATTAACCTTTTCAGCTAATTATCTTTTTGGAATAATAAATCGCAGTCATGATAAAGGCCATTATCTAATAGGGGCTCCCCCCATAAGACGGAAAAACGCATTGAACCAGGACTGTGACAAATGCCGTGGTGTACTGCAGTACATAGGGGGGGATCCTATTAGATAATGGCCTTTATCATGACTGCAATTAATTATTGAACAAAGATAATTAGCTGAAAATGTTCATAAAATACAGCTTCATGTTTGGTAAGAAAGGCAAAAACGGAAAAATGGAATTAACCGAGAAATGTAGGGGGGGGGGGGGGCACATCTTTACCTTTAAAAAAAAATGAAAACAACTTATCCTACCTGTTTGTCCATGATATATTGGTTCTTTGATGTACGTAGGGGTGTGTGGCGACCAACCAGTGTAATCAGCACGTTTGCATGGCTACTGACTCAACGTTCCATTCATATGTTTTCCTTTGTTTGTCTGTCTGTCTAACACCCCATGCTGCATGAACAGCTGGATACTTTGAATATTGTTGTTGTTCTTGTTGTTGTTTCAAATTGGGGTGTTTTCTCCGTGCACCTAATTGTATTTTTGGGTCACCCTCTTCATTGTTTTTCCAGGTATTGCCTAAAAAATAAAAAAGTGTTCTCTGTGTGTGTGAATCTGTGTGTGTGTGTGAATCTGTGTGTGTGTGTGTGTGTGTGTGAATGTGTGTGTGTGTGTGTGTGTGAATCTGTGTGTGTGTGTGTGTGAATCTGTGTGTGTGTGTGAATCTCTGTGTGTGTGAATCTGTGTGTGTGTGTGTGTGAATCTGTGTGTGTGTGTTTGTGCCAACGTTTTTGTGTTTTTTGGTCACCCTCTTCATTGTTTTTCCAGGTATTGCCTTTAAAGAAAAAGAGTTCTGTGTATGTGTGTGTATGTGAATCTGTGTGTGTGTGTGAACCTCTGTGTGTGTGTGAATCTCTGTGTGTGTGTGAACCTCTGTGTGTGTATGTGAATCTGTGTGTGTGTGTGTGTGTGTGAATCTCTGTGTGTGTGTGTGTGTGTGTGAACCTCTGTGTGTGTATGTGAATCTGTGTGTGTGTGTGAACCTCTGTGTGTGTGTGTGAATCTGTGTGTCTGCATGTCTCTGTCCACTTAAATTTATACTTATATACTGTTACACTGTCTGTGTGTGCGTTTTTTCCCAGATGTAATATTGTGTTTTTTTCGAAAGGGGATTATTTACACACTTTGTCAAAGAATGGAGTAGCTTTGTGACTATGTCCTCATCTTAAAGTTGACAGAGAGAATTCGTTATCTCTCTTTTACGGATTCACATCGTTACACGTATTATAAGCAGATTGTCTACCTGCTTGCGTAATCACCCCCCTGCCCTCTCTTTTCTTTTAACAATTATGCAAGAAAGGTGATAAATTGAAAGAGGAGGCGCCCAGGAAAGAAAGGGGACTAAAACTCACCTCTTCCGGCAATACCTCTGATTTTTTCCCTGTCCTGTTTCCTGCCTTAAAATGATGTCCCCCCACATTGTGGGTGGGTGGGTGTGCGCGCGTGTGTGGGTGTGGGCGTGTGTGTGCGTGCGTGTTGTGGTTGTGTGCATGTTTGTGATAGTTGATATTGTAGTAGCTTATTTATGATTTATGTATTTATTTAAACAATTGTGAAGCGCCGTGAGCTCAAGAGAGAAAGGGTGCTCTATAAATGTTATTTATTATTATTATTATTATAAAGAAAGTCTGGAGTAGGAGATTGGGGTTTTTTTGTAGGCAGAGTTATAAATGTCTTGTAATAATGTTTTGCTTTTCCTTTGATTTGTTTTCTTCTTCTTCTTCTTCTTCTTCTCTCTCTCCTCCCTTTTCCTTTCCCTTTCTCCTAGCTTCTTTTTCTTCTTCTTCTTCTTCTTCTTCTTCTCTCTCTCTCTCTCTCTCTCTCTCTCTCTCTCTCTCTCTCTCTCTCTCTCTCTCTCTCTCTCTCTCTCTCTCTCTCTCTCTCTCTCTTTCTCCCCCCTTTTCCTTTCCCTTTCTCCTAAGCTTCTTCTTCTTCTTCTTCTTCTTCTTCTCTCTCTCTCTCTCTCTCTCTCTCTCTCTCTCTCTCTCTCTCTCTCTCTCTCTCTCTCTCTCTCTCTCTCTTTCTCCTCTCTCTCTCCTAAGCTTCTTCTCTCTCTCTTCTCTCTCTCTCTCTCTCTCTCTCTCTCTCTCTCTCTCTCTCTCTCTCTCTCTCTCTCTCTCTCTCTCTCTCTCTCTCTCTCTCCCCTCTCTCTCTCTCTCTCTCCTCTTCTTCTCTCTCTTCTCTCTCTCTCTCTCTCTCTCTCCCCCCATTTTCCTTTCCCTTTCTCCTAAGCTGCTTCTTCTTCTCTCTCTCTCTCTCTCTCTCTCTCTCTCTCTCTCTCTCTCTCTCTCTCTCTCTCTCTCTCTCTCTCTCTCTCTCTCTCTCTCTCTCTCTCTCTCTCTCTCTCTCTCTCTCTCTCTCTCTCCCTCTCTCTCTCTCTCTCCTCTCTCTCTCTCTCCTCTCTCTCTCTCTCTCTCTCTCTCTCTCTCTCTCTCTCTCTCTCTCTCTCTCTCTCTCTCTCTCTCTCTCTCTCTCTCTCTCTCTCTCTCTCTCTCTCTCTCTCTCTCTCTCTCTCTCTCTCTCTCTCTCTCTCTCTCTCTCTTTTCCTTTCCCGTTCTCCTAAGCTTCTTCTTCTCCCTCTCTTTCTCTGTCTCCCCCCACTCTCTCTCTCTCCTTTTCCTCTCCCTTTCTCCTAAGCTTCTTCTTCTTCTTCTTCTTCTTCTTCCATGTACCCTTTCTTCTCTCTTCCTATTTTTATTATTTTATTTTTTTGGGTCGTTCTGTGTGTCCTGTGCTGTCTACCTACGCTTCGTTGCTCAATGTTTGTTCTTTCTCTCATCTTCTGATCACCGTCGTTATTGTGTGCTGGTAATTTGTAATATGTACTGTGTATATCAGCTGTAAGAACATGCATTTCATCATCAGACCTGGTATTGCAGCCAGTACCTCCAGGATCTGCTCAAGAGCATTGAATGATGGTTGGTTGATGGTTCGTCCCACATGTGCTGTTTTGCCAGCCGAGTGGACGTAAAAACCTAACTTTCTTTCATGCAAGAACATGCATACAGTGTTGTTTTCATTCATATATGACTGCAGTTTACAGGGTGCAGGTAAGTATAGTCCACTCCCTGAGTAGAGTTAGCCAAAAATAAAAATATAAATGATCCCCGGAAGACGGAATGCGGCTGCCCCACATGACGGGGTAATCCAACCGGTTACATACGTAACATGTTATCATCCGTAGCTGATGCACTTGTTGACCATAGTGTTCAAGTGCTTCCGCTGTTGGGATGATGATCCCTGGAGTCTTTGAGCCAGGGTAAGCCAACAACAACAACAACGGGAAATAAATAAAAATTAAAAAAATATATATATCCATCTTTGCCCAATCCCTCCCCCACCCCCACCCCCTTTCTTTTTCTCTCTCAGAAACCCTTGTCCCTTGCTTCTTTCCCCAAGGCTCCTATTGTGGTCTATCCCTGAACTAATGTTTGTACTTTCATTCTGATTTTCTTTTCTTTTTTTAACCCTTTCGCCGCCAGCCATTTTCCCCCCAAAATATACCATTAAGCTTAACTGGGCATAGAATTTTGTTTATCTGCAATACTGTGAATTCCTCCGTGACATGTATAACATTGGGCCTATCCTTACCTCCCAAGATTAAGAAAATAGGGTCTTCAGATAACAGGCCCTGGTTTGATGCCTTTTAGTGACATGGGTGTCAAACCATTGTGGTGCGTAAATGCGACATCGGCGGTGAAAGGGTTAAAGCAAAGGTTTCGTTTTGTTGTTGTTGCAATTTTCTAAATGTACATTCTGGTCTTTCAGTCTTCAGCAAGAAACAACAGCAACAAAAAACCCATAAAATAAGCGTTGTATTAACTTTACCCCCCCCCCCCCCCCCCCCCCCCCCCCCCCCCCCCCCCCCCCCCCCCCCTCTTTCTGTTCATTTTTTTGTTTCCATTTTCTTTTTTCCACCGATTCATAATCTGCGCAAAAATATGTAATATATGTATATATCTACACATTATGCAGCTGTCTTTTTTGTGCTGTGGTCTCTGCACTCTGTGTATGCGTGTCTGTGTCCCGTGGCGGCCTGTTTGTTGTCTAAGCCCGGTTATGTGTGTGTTGCGTGTTGGAACCATGTGTTTTTGCCTACTTTGGCAGAGGAGGGCAGCCCCCCCCCGCGGGTCGTTACTCCGCAAGGACCCGAACCCCTGACCCCTTGCCCGGCTGAGGCTGAGGCGGGCGGCGGGCCCTTGGGTAAAACCTGTTTCTTCCCTTTGTCATTCATTTATCACTTAAGCGGGCGACAGACTATGCGACTGCCTCATATGACTCGATCAGGTCGTGACGTGGACCAAATTTTGTTTCCCGCACAGAAGAGGTCACGAGCCATCTGACTCGATCAGCTCGATTTAGAATTCGGCCCTGTCACCTGACTGGGGTTGACTGAGTCAGACCAATCAAGCAGGATGGTATGCAAATGATGTGAAGCGTCACAACGTGATCGAGTCACATGAGGCAGTCACATAGTCTGTCGCTGGCTCGGCTTTACTCTAAGAGTTATGGGGCCCTGACAGCCTCCAGCCTTGTCCCCTTGGATGTAGTTTTGCACCCATCAACAACACAGCTTGTTGTTGTCTTCTTGAATGAAAACTGTCCAACGATGTCGCAGATTTTGTTCGTTACTGATTAGGAGTTTGAAGGGGCACCCCGGGTGGATACGTTTTTGTTGTTGCAAGAAACGCGTCGAGATCACCACGAAAAAAACACTTTACAGAGATCGCAACACTCACTTTGCTCTGGTTTCCTAGAAATCAAACTTTCCAACGATGCTATAGATTTTGTTCGTTACTGATTAGGAATTTAAAGGGGCACCCCGGGTGGATAGTTTTTTTGCAAGAAACATGTTGAGATCACCAGGAAAAAACAACTTTACAGAGATCGCAGCACTCACTTTGCTCTGGTTTCCTAGAAATCAAACCCTCAAATCGGCGATTCCTCCTTGGCGGAGGTGCTGGAAGTCAGATTTTTCTCAGCGAAAGACAAGGCATGTGCCTTCTCTTTTCTAATGGGCACCTGAGTCGCTTAGGCCAAATCGTTTGCACGAAATTTCAACGATACAAGCCCTTTATACAGTTTATAAAAGGAGGTTCGCTCACAGCAAAGAAAATAGCTCCCTCCTTACCCCTCCCGACCCCTTCAAAAATGGCGGGTCTTCTGTCGTTCAGGTGTATTATCATGCCTTTTAGCGAATTATTAAAAGGCCAATTTTTCCAAAATCGTACGCCTGTACGATACGATCCGATCACGTGGGTCTCCCAGAAAAAGTGATTGGCGCATCGGGATCACGCGATCGAATCGTATCGTACAGTCGTGCAATTTTAGCGGACGTGGGGTTGGCCCTTAACTCTTCTTCTAGCACCATGGGCTAATGCATTCGCCCGAGACATCGCTCGACACTCCCGCCAAACGCAATGACATTCACTGCCAAGTGGCATGCCGTCGTGCGTTTGTCTATTTTCAGAGCTTTTGATCACTGTTTCTTCCGTTAAAGACCCACCACGTCACGTGTCAACAGACCTGTTTACCCCCTACACAAGTCTTGAGTAGTCTGGGTAGCTGAAATGAGTAGTTTTGGAGCTAAATGTGTCGTTTTATTCATTAAACCATCAAATAATGTTCACTGAAAATGAGTAGTAATCAAGAATTAAAGAGCATTATTTTCAGTTTTGAAGAGTAGTAGAGGTCCAAATTGAGTAGAATACTACTCGAAAAGAGTAGAGTAAACAGGTCTGTGTCAAGATCACGGTTTTTCACGTGTTTTCCCTCTTATAGCTGGTAACAAACCTTAAGAAATCTTAAGAAATAGTTCTCCCACCTTCTGGAAGTTCTGTGCTTGTAACTTCCTCTAACCTGCCACTCTCTTTGACTCTGCCTTTTCCCTTTGCTTTGTGTCATCTACTGTCTTTCTGACTTATTGGTCCATTCTCCTGCCTTTTTACCAAAAAAATCTTCCAAATAATTTTTCTCCTTTGAGCTCCTCAGAAATCGGAATGTGTCGGCTGTGCGCAGCGGGGAGACCAGTGAAAACTGAAAACCGGACACATATGTACCTTACCCATTATGGCCATATGGCTTGGGAACGCAGAAGAAGAAGAAAAGGGATGAGAGCTGGTAGCTTAGCACTTCTGTCTGTGTATTTGTTCTTCTTCAGGGTTTTGATATGCTGTTAAGCATTGGAAAGAAAAGTTGGAAAAGTTCTCCTGTGCTTTTGTGGTAACAAACTGAAGTGGGAAATCCTGAATAATAATAAAAACAAACAAAAACCAGAATGTTAATCACATTTTTAGATTCGTGAAGGATCCAGAAAGGGATTCGGTAAAAAAAAAAAAAAAATTTAATCTGATTTATTATTAATTTTTTTCTGGAAATGTTTGATTCTATTCGAATAAAGAAAAGAATGCGTTTGGAAAATTTATAAAAGCATTTTTAGGTACCGTAATTTACGGCCTATTAGGCGCAACTTTTTTTTTACTGAACTTTGAACCCTGCGCCCAATCCGGCGCATGCGCCCTTTCTATACTCTAAACAGAAAAAAGTAAGGGGGTCGAGAGTTGAAATGAACAACTCACCATGCTCTGGTAGCTTCCACAACAAACCGACAACAGTTCACTCACATTGCATTGAAATATAGTGATCTAGTTAGGCTTCCACTTCCGTCACTGGCCCTGTAATGATGTTACTTTCGCTGATCGTTTCGTTCTTCCTTTTTTTGGTTTCTTTGCGCCTTATCGGGTGTATGCGCCCTATCTGTGTTCAAATTACGATTTTTTTAATAAAAAGCAGGGGGTGCGCCTTATGCGCTGTGTCGCCTTATTACGGTAAATTACGTAAATTACGGTAATTAAAAAACCCACTCCAATCCAAGGGGGCAAGGCAGGCAGGGTTTTGTGTGTGACATGGCTTTTTTTGCGACAGCAACAACCAACCAATTAAAAGAGAAGAAAAACAACCAACGACGCCACAAAACCCCACCCAACTTGATCACCATCACCATTTGTTCTGACCAATCACCCCCCCCTGTTCATCAGTGCTCGTTTTGTTCCTGCTGCGTTTTGATGCTGTTGACGGCTTTTTGTGTGTTTGTCCTGTAAACATTGTCCGAAGGATATGTGTTTCTCCCCTCAAAGTTGGCTGGCTGTTCGGTTAGTTCGATAACCATTCGCCCTTTTCCTCTCACCTCCTTCAGATTACTGTTATTATTAGATCTGTGTGCTGATATACGAGCAAGTTCCGTACGGAAACCCATGCGCAACACCCCCCCCCCCCCCCCAAAAAAAAAAATGGATGTGAGAAATATGAAAGAGTGCCCATTACAGGCGAAAACCCGTCCGTTTTATTTGTGACGGTGCATGGGGAAAACAGGCATCGTGGAATTTGGGCATAAATTGAGATTTTAATTTTTCATGGTGGAGCAAAGATTCCTTGTTAATGCACACAAAAACTGAATTGAGTTATCTTGTCTAGTTTTATTTTATAATTATTTGAAGTTTGGCAATCGAAATAGATGATTTTGCAGAAATCGGGCATAGAAGATAATATTTTGTTTCTGTTGATTTGATTTAGAAAACGATCAAATAAACAGAGAAATCATTCAAAATTGTCTTTCACGTTGTGGGTACTGGTAGAACACATATAAATATGCCCTAAATCGAAAATTGGTATTTTGGGGGTTGACTATTTTTGGCTTTTGCTCAAAACATTCTGAGCGACTTATGCAGGGGTTTTTCCATGCACCATCACATTTCTCATGTAAATGTATGGGGGTTTCCGTATGGAGCTTGATTGCGGGTCTAATGCCCACAAGGCCTTCGTTAGTTAGACACTGTTTGTTGTAGAGCGTGAGGTCCCGTTCTTACAGGCCAGGGCTCCCAGGGACCCCCATTTGGGGGTCTATGAAGCACTGAAATTCTAAAAGACCCTCTAAAAGAATGTGCAGGGGGTCCCAGTGATGCACTATAAAAATTATTTTGAGCATTCGCAATGCCACTGGGACCCTCTATCCCGCCTCTAGGACCCTCTATGCTGTAAGTGAAGGAGGTCCCGGGGACCCCTTGTTTTGCTGGACGATTGGGAGCCCTGCAGGCATTCCAAACATTTGCTTCTTCCTTTCTTTCTTCCCGCTGTCCCATCATACGTCTTTCTCCTTCCCCTCCTTCCTTCCTGTTTGTCCAATGCGTTTGTTGTGTTTCATGTTCTGAGGATTTTGTTTTTCTTCCCACAGAAAATATCGGTTCAGACTACCAGTTTTAAAGATGTTTTGATCATTTGGGCTTACAGGGGAGATAAGTCAACTTTTTTTTTTTAGCTACACAAGCTTTTAACCCTTTCACTGCCAGCCATATTTCAGCCAAAAATGTCCATTAAATTTACCTGTGTAGAGAACAAAATCCATCTGCAGTATTGGGGATTCTTCTGTGACATACATAAAATAAGGTCTATCCTTACTTCCCCAAACGAAGACAATAGGGTCTTTGGATAATAGACCCCAATTTGATGCCTTTTAGTGACACTGTGGTGCTAAAATGCGACTTTGGCGGTGAAAGGGTTAAGGACTTTGTGTTTCAAACAAGGATTCAATAACTAAAGTATCAGCAATGTCCCATATGGCCTTTGGCTGAGAGGACGTAAAACATTAATATTCATTCAAACGAGGATTTTAATATTTTCATCAGCAAAACTTTCGTCGAAAGAGAAATCCTGTCTTGTCATCCTTGAGAGTTTTAAGGACTTCAAGTTGTTAATCAGATATAGTCATCTTTTTATTTTGATCCTTGAGACTTTTGACGAAGAAAATTTTGAAATTACTTTGGTCTTTAAACAGACCTGCCAACCCCCTAACAGACCAAAGAGGAATATTTGTAGCAGCAAAGAGGAGTTTTTTGGGAGCTAAGAGGAATTGTTCCTCTGTGCTTTTTATTTGGGCAGTCCTAGACGGTTGGTGCCATAGACGACTTAAATAAGAAGACTTGGAAGATAATGAATCACTTCAAGTTCATCTTTGTTCTCCTTTCCTTCCGTTGGCTTGAAAAAGTCGGTGACAGTGGAAGACGAATCCAGGGAGTTTCAGTTTCGATATTATGACGCTGAGAGATAATGTGACGTTCGGTGTCTTGATACTCTCCATGGGAGACTTTAAAATCTAGTGAGCACATCGTATATCGAGCGTGATGCACACTTTCTTGATCTCTGAATGCACAGAGACTTTTCCAAGTATTCTTGGCGGAAATGTTGATCTATTCTCTTTCTTTTCTTCAGCTAGTAAGCAGCTAGATTGTCACGCACTTCGACTTCTTGATGGAAGTAAATGAAAATTCAGTTAACGTCCTCCAGCCTGTCACAGGCACATATGAGACATTTCTTAAATAAAGTTCGTGATACTTGACGGAAGCGGGCGGCTGGAAATGCTTGTATAGACTGCAAAGTCGGTTATGCACATGGCAGCTATGCCGCTCTGTATATAAGACGATCGGCTTTTATCACTTTAAAAAAAAGTTTGTTTAATTTTGAAAGTGGAATGGCGGAAGAAATTCCGCTCAAAACGGAAAGGTTGGCAGGTCTGGTCTGACCGTTGATAATAAGAATTGCATTCCTTTTAGCGTTAGACATTTTATTGCCTTACTGTTGACAAATGAAAATCGTCATAATAAAAAAGAGATGAAAATGAGGGAAAGAACGCCAGATGTCAGTGTCCGACACATATGATTTAAACTCGAAGACTGCAGAAAACCCTGATTTTGTGTTTGTGTTGTGTGTGTTTCTTTGTCTGTTGGTTTCACTCCTTTGTACATGCATTCCTTTTTTTAAGCCCCAACCCCCGCCTGCTCCCATCACTTAACCTTTTCACCGTTCGCCATTCTTTTGCCTCCCTTTTTGCTGTCCTATATCGTTTAGTGCATATTCATTCCTTTCTTCTTCTTCTCCTTAGTATGCTCAGACAGTTTCCTGTCATTTGAGCGTCGATGCGTCATGCTGCCGTTATGCGCCTAACTAAGAAACAAGTTAGGCCCAGCATGTCCGACTTCGGCTGAAGAAATCTTTGTAAGAATTGATGGGGGAAAAAAGGCAGGAGAATGGACCAGTGAGATAGAAAGATAGCAGATGACAGTAAGCAAAGGGAAAAGGCAGAGTCAAAGAGAGGGACAGATTAGAGGAAGTTACAAGCATAGAACTTCCAGAAGGTGGGGGAACTATTTGTATGAAAGACCCCTCAGTATTCCGGGGGGGGGGGGGGGGGGGGGGGGGGGGGGGGGCTATTATGCTGAATAGTTTCCTTCGTTTTATCGACAGTTTATGCCATTGTCCTTACCTCGCTCCATGGATCTTTTTGTTTTTTTGTTTGTTTCCCCCCCCCCCCCCCCCATCCCATCTCACCCCACCCCACCCCAACCAAAACATGAATTAATGCTTTGGCACGCATGTGAGTTATTTTTGCTATGACGCAGTCCAAATAAACGATTAACCTCGTGAGTATAGAGACACAGGTCAATTTTTGTGTGTGTGGGTTAGATGTGATTTTTAACCATCCTTCCACAAGGAATATATACCTTTACTGCCTGTGGTTTGTTGTGTGAGAAAATGCGACTTTGGTGGTGAAAGGGTTAAAGTATCCCACCCATCCTCTCTCTGATCCTTACATCCTTTCCTTGATGCCTTTGTTTCTTTTAGTTTTACATGGGTGTTTTCATCTTGCTACTGTGTAACGGTTAGACTGATAGATGACTGTGTCTGTTATGCTAACCGATTGGTAGTTAGACCAACAGACTGCATTGTACTTCTGATCACCGTTAACCTTGTGCTTTTCTGTGTTGGACTCTTTCATATTGGTTTATCACTTTATCAAAGAGTCAGCAGATGGCGCTATGTGTGGGAGAGTAGCCTGATTTTCATTAACAGTCCCCACCCCGCCTCCCTGACATTTAGGTCAACTAATTTGAAGGAAAGTGTGCATTTTTGGGGGGGCTAACTTTGATTTGCCAGAAAGGTATCAGCTATTTCGCTTGTATGTCGTACATTGTTTTGTTTTTATTTGTTGTTGTTGACTGCTTTACTGAAGACATGAATGTTTCCTTGGACGCGCTAATGGGATCATTTAGGCTCTTGTGTTTTATACATTGCTACAACTACTAGGGTTTTGGGTGATCATTTTGTCGAAAATTATTTGAATGTTAAATGTTAAATTACCGTAGTATCAGACTATAAGACGCACATTTTTATAATGCCCTCCAAATGTTACACAAAATTCAGATTTTGTTACCAGGTTTTCTTACTTTTTTTTTATTAGTCATTTTTTTTAAGGCGCAGGGGTCTCAGTCTTGGGGGAAAAAGTATCGCCTTATAATCGGAAAAAAGACGGTATACGTTTTTAGTTGATTATAGGTCAATGTTTCGTTGTTTGTTTGATGTTGGTGTTTGTTTGTCTGTTTGCTTTGTCTGTGTACTTCGATGGAGATGCATACGTTTTAATGGGTACTTTTGTTGGATAATTTGCGTTCTGATAGAACTTTGCAATGGACGCAGATCTGATTGCGCTTAATGAGTAAAGGTCCAGTTGTCTACATCTTATTTGTGCTCGTTGTGACAAAATGTTAAGTGTCTTGGTCAATAATTCACCAAACAACCCCCTTTGAGAGCACACATTTTCGATTTTAATATCTTTTTCAACATCTTTAAAAATGGCAGCAATTATCACATGTGGGAACATAACAATAGGAATACTGATGCACCCACGCTCACCCACCCACACAGACACTAACACACAGAGACACTAACACACACAGCACACACACCCACACAGACACTAACACACACAGCTCACCCACCCACACAGACACTAACACACAGAGACACTAACACAGAGAGACACTAACACACACACACAGACACTAACACACAGAGACACTAACACACACAGCACACACACACAGACACTAACACACACAGCACACACACCCACAGCACACACACCCACACAGACACTAACACACACAGCACACACACACACACAGACACTAACACACACAGCACACACACACACACACAGACACTAACACACACAGCACACACACACACAGACACTAACACACAGAGACACTAACACACACAGCACACACACACACACACACACACAGACACACACACAGAGACACTAACACACACAGCACACACACCCACACACACACTAACACACAGAGACACTAACACACACAGCTCACCCACCCACACAGACACTAACACACAGAGACACTAACACACACAGCTCACCCACCCACACAGACACTAACACACAGAGACACTAACACAGAGAGACACACACACACACACAGACACTAACACACAGAGACACTAACACACACACACCCACCCACACAGACACTAACACACAGAGACACTAACACACACAGCTCACCCACCCACACAGACACTAACGCACACAAAATGTTTAAGTGTGTGTGTGTGCTGGTGTGTAGACTTATGAGCATGCATCGTTAATATATAGCTGTGTGTAATAGATTATGTGTTCTTAGTCCTTGTTTGTTTAGCATATATGATAGAAAGCTTGTATGTGTGTGTCTGTCTTTGTCTGTGAATCTGTCTGCATCTTTTCTTTTCCTGTTGATTTGTGGATGATGTGTGGAGTAAGCTGTGTGTTCTTAAACATTGCTTGCTTGTGTGTGTGTGTGTGTGTGTGTGTGTGTGTGTGTGTGTGTGAAAGAATCAAAATGTGAGAAAGTGTTTAAGAATGTGGTACACACGCATATGGGCAAGCATGTGTGCTCAAGTTTACCTGTGTGTGTGTGCATGGTGCGTTCATGTACATACACATGTGTGTGTCTATGCGCAAGTGAGCCTGAGCATGCATTCCTGTCAAGCATTTGATATTAACTATATTTGCTTTAGCCGTCTCCTCCTGTTGTGTTTCTATCCTCGATCCACCCACCACCCCCATGTCTGATTCTCTGATTTCAAACATTTCCTTTTTAGTTTTGTAGACATTTTTTAAAAATATTTTTCTTTTCTTTAGACACCATCATTTAGATCACTAGGAAATAGTAGTCTTGCTGAGCTGGATTCTTTTTTATATATTTGTATGTCAGTCTTTTTTGCCATTTTCTTATTTGGGTAGATATTTTTTTTCTTTTCAAATGTTTTTTTTAATCTTGTATTACTAGATTGATTGTTCATATTGATTTTAAGACCAGCAACATAGACTTCCCTGTTATAAATTAACGTTATAAATTAACCCTTTCACCGCCTATAGCCTACCCTGTTATAAATTAACCCTTTCGCCGCCTTCAATCTTTCTGCCAAACATTTCCCTCAAGCCTAGCTGGGAAGAGAACACAAATCTATCTGCAATATAGGGGTGTCCTCTGTGACATGCGTAAAAGTAAGGCATACTCTTGCCTCTAAAAATTAAGAATAAAGTATGGATAACAGACCTTGATTTGCCTTTTAGTGACATGCGTGTTAAATGATTGTGGTGCATAAATACGACATTGGCGGTGAAAGGGTTAATTCCCAGTAGCTTTTCACAACGGACGTAGTCAAATAGACAATTTTCATCTCCACTTTTGCTTTGTTTGCATAGCAAGTGTGAGTGTTTGGTTATTGTTGGACAGAACGAGTCTCTAGCTATTGGCCTCTGCAACTAGGGTTATTAACGCCCTTGACAGTGAGATTGAAGCCCTTGTTGGTCAGTGCTGAAAAGGGCATTCACTCTTGCGAAAGGCAGCCATTTAGTGGCCTCAAATAGAGTTATTGGCGAGAGTTATTCCCTTGTTTGGTCAGTGCTCGACCATCTTCCCCCACCCACCAAGGGCATTCACTCTTGCACAAGGTGTTCTTTGCAGTAGCCAATGGTCAACCTATGGCGATATTTTTCACGCCAGAGGGCAGTCAATGCACTAGGGGCTTATCACGCGATTTTCTTACTTGGGCGTAGTGAGAGAGAGAGTGATGGTAGGACCACTCACTGTCTCTCTCTTTATCCCCAACTAATAATATAGAGAGGATTAGCCCCACACGAGCGTTATGCCCTCTGGCGTGAGAAAAATCGCACTAAGTCTCTCATACCTACATCAAGTTTCTTTGGCTATGTATTTCATGTTCACACCAGAAACGCTGGAATACAAACATACCCATGTTGTTCCGATAGTGGTTTTTGCCACTACTGGCCGCGCTTTCAGTTGGTCTTTTCAAAAGCTGCTTGTGACCGATTTAGACCAGTTTTGCTCAAAGGGAAAGTACTCAGAAGACAGATAACTGATTGCTGAATGTAATTGTAAAAGTTTTCCCCCCTTTAGACCATATATAGACGTGCACTGTTGATGGTCAAAGTCTTCACACATCTATGCGTGCTGCGTACTGAATGGAGGAAGCGTCTAGCACGCATATGTGCGTGCTACGTAGTGAAAAAGTTAACCCTCTCTAGGCCACAGACACCAAATTCGACCGAATTTTGTTAACTCATGCAGCCCGTATGCGCCGATTGCGCCCTCTGAACGCCAGGTCTAGTACGTTCACTTTCACTTTCTCCCTACCCACAATGCAATATACTAAGTTAGTTCTTCCTTTACCTCAGTCTCGTTGGTCCGTTTTTGGTTCTTACAGCAAGGGAAAGCACCCACTAGTCTTTTTGAACGGATTTTTCGTACTGACCCCAAATTGTTTTCTTCTTTCCACGTGACGTGCGCAGTATTGACTCGGCGCGATGCTCGGAGCGCCATTACGGATTTTTTATTCCAATTCATGGCTTGTTGTGTGACAGTGTGTTAGCTTTGGAATAATAATATCATCATTGCTATTCAATATGCATCTTTCAGAAATGAAATGTGTGTTTTGCATACTGTGTGTTTTCTGTGTGTTTTGCATACGTGCGTGCCGTATGAGGGGCGCTCACACGCATGCATTAGTTGACCTTTTTTGTGTTCTCGTCAAATGTCAGACTGTAAAGAGGCTTAAGTAACTAACGATTGTGTTAAAATGACTGATAACATTTCTTTAACCTTTCGTGTACACGCATTATTTATTCACACCGATTTGTATTGATACTGTTGGATGTTGTAGATTGTCGGGGATTTTTCTGCACTAGTTGTCTACTGTCTTTAAAATAAATCCTTATGTTTGATTATATCATGTTTCTTTTTGATTGTCTCCCTTTTTTTTCACTATGATTTTCAAAGCTTCAAGATGTTCTGTGCTGACACTTTCTTGTTTATTTTGTGACAGTGGTGTTGTTTCTCTCTCTTTGATACACTTTTTCCCTTATTTTTAAATTTTTAACAATTTTAAATGACATAATTTAAGTTGCAATTTTGTTACTTTTTTTTTGGGGGGGGGGGTCCAAACAAAAATGTACTATGTACGCATGACAAATTCTCTTTGTATTCTTTGTTTTCGTGCATGTGTGTGTGCGTGAATTTATAGTCTTGTTAGTCAGTCAGTGGTCATTGTACTTAATCATGGGAGGTTAAAGCCACAATGGATGTGTCAGATTTGTGACATAAAGGTTTTTAAAAAAATGTATGAAGGGGCTATGACGGAAAGGAGGGAGTAGGTGTGGAGGGTATAGTGCGGATTAGCCGAGATAGGAATAAAAACGTGTACACAGGACACCTCTCCTCGCCCATAAACATGGGAGACAATTTCAAGGTGCTAAATTGTTAATGGAGCGCGGTGGCTGTTGTTGTTTGTGTTTTGCAGACGACGCCCCCAGGGACCCCTCCCTGCTGCTGATTCTGAAGTGGGGCGGGGAGCTGACGCCCGCGGGCCGCATTCAGGCTGAGAACCTGGGAAAGGCCTTCCGCACATTGTATCCAGGGGGACAGGGTGAGGGAGAGAGAGGTATTCAGGCAGAGAACCTGGGAAAGGATGAGAGAGAGAGAGAGAGAGAGAGAGAGAGAGAGAGAGACACAATGAGAGAGAGATGCAGAGAGAGAGGTATCACTCAGGCAGAGAACCTGGGAAAGGCCTTCCGCACAATGTACCTAGGGGGACAGGGGAGAGAGAGAGAGAGAGAGAGAGAGAGAGAGAGAGAGAGAGAGAGAAAGATAGACAGAGAGAGAGAGAGAGAGATAGACACAGAGAGAGAGAGAGAGAGAGAGGGAGAGAGAGACAAAGAGAGATGGGGAGAGAGAGACAGACAGAGAGAGATAAGGAGAGAGAGAGAGAGACGGGGAGAGAGAGACAGACAGAGAGAGACAGGGAGAGAGAGAAAGAGAGAGAGATGGGGAGAGAGAGACAGACAGACAGAGAGAGACAGGGAGAGAGAAAAAGAGAGAGACAGGGAGAGAGAGAAAGAGAGAGATGGGGAGAGAGAGACAGACAGACAGAGAGAGACAGGGAGAGAGAAAAAGAGAGAGACAGAGAGAGACAGGGAGAGTGAGAAAGAGAGAGGCAGAGAGAGGTATCATTCAGGCAGAGAACCTGGGAAAGGCCTTCCGCACGCTGTACCCAGGGGGACAGGGTGAGAGAGAGACACACACACACACAAGAGATAGGCAGAGAGAGAGAGAGAGAGACATTGAGAGGGACATTTGAGAGAGAGGTATCATTCAGGCAGATAACCTGGGAATTGAAAATCCTTTCGCACATTATACCCAGGGGTTTAGGTTAAATACCATAAGATAGGGCAGTTTTGCATAATTATGGCTCTGGACTCTGACACGAGACCATGTCTGAGTGATCGAAGAAGAAGAAGAAGCAGATTCGGATTCGGACCATTTTTCTCTGTTGCAGGTCAGTTTGAGGCCCCCGGGCTAGGCCTCCTACGTCTGCACAGCACCTTCCGACACGACCTCAAGATCTACGCCTCAGACGAGGGCCGGGTCCAGATGACCGCTGCGGCCTTCACCAAGGTGGGAGAGATTCAGTCATTAACTCATTCAAGTCGTTCCGGCCATACGCAGATCTGTTTACTCTACTCTTTTCGAGTAGTATTCCACTCAATTTGGAACTCTACTACACTTAAAAATTGAAAATAATGCTCTAGCTTCTCATTTTCAGTGAACATTGTTTGATGGTTTAATGAATAAAGCTACACATTTTGCACCAAAACTACTCATTTCAGCTAACCAGACTACTCAAGACTTGTGTAGGGAGTAAACAGGTCTGCATATATGTCCGGAATTAATAGATAGCTGTCAATTTGATGCATTAGCTTGAAGGGAAGTAAATCTGTGTGCACCTTGGTTACTTCTAAACTCGCTTCACTCCCTTAGACCACAATTTTGCCCCTGACAGGGTTCGCACAGTCTTTGAAGGTCTTTGAAAGTCTTTGAGAAATGGAGTGCCCTTTGAAAGTCTTTGAAAATTGGCTTTGGTCTGTGAACATCGTGAAATGGTTTGTGAAAAAGTCATCGATGCCTAAACAAAGTCATTGACACCATATATTTTGTTGCTGTTTGCTTCCAGAATTGATAAAGAAGCAATTTAATTTGACTTATTTTCCATATAGCAGACGTCATCAATTTGTCAAATTACTTCCCTTCACTATATCCAGATCTTTTGGCTACACCGGTGCAGCTTGAACGATCATGATCGAAACAATCGTCATTGCATGTCGTGAGAGGTCCTTGAAAATAGGATAAAGGGTCTTTGAAAGTTTGTGAATTTTAATAAGAAAAATCTGTATGAACCCTGCCTGACTTTGCTTTTGTAGTGGTTCGTTGTGGGGGAATCAATTAGGTGTAGAGAGTTTTTCTAAAGTCTATGTAGCATTAGAAACAAAATTGTTTGTGAAGTTTCCGACGGCATAGTTTTCTCAGAATGGTCAGTTTGACACTGTCCCTTTCGTGGTGCTGGGTCACATTTTGCAAAAACGTCCGCACGGAAACCGATCTCTGCAAATAGAGTAAAAGAAAAACAGGGGCTAGAGGTACGGCATTCTTGCAACACTCAGACCATGTTCAGGGGTACTAACTCTTCTTAGTCGAACTTTTCGTCAACAAATGCATTTTCTTATTTCATATATTTAGCACATCTTGGTAATAGGGATAGGGTTAGGAACATGTCAGAGTTAATGTTAGTAGTTTTTGAACGAACGAAATTTGATGTTTTGCGTCCTCTTGTTATCTATGGATATGGGGGGAGTAGTTTTTGAAGACATTCCCGTGATTGAGTGCCGTACCCGCAGCCTGGAGAATGTGAGATATGCCCGTACCCCGAACCTCTGCCTAATGTGAGATACAGGCCCGTACCCCGAGCCTCTGCCTAATGTGAGATACGGGCCCGTACCCCGAGCCTCTGCCTAATGTGAGATACGGGCCCATACCCCGAACCTCTGCCTAATGTGAGATACGTGCCTGTACCCCGAACCTCTGCCTAATGTGAGATACGGGCCCGTACCCCGAGCCTCTGCCTAAATGTGAGATACGGGCCCGTACCCCGAGCCTCTGCCTAAATGTGAGATACGTGCCCGTACCCCGAACCTCTGCCTAATGTGAGATACTGGCCCGTACCCCGAGCCTCTGCCTAATGTGAGATACAGGCCCGTACCCCGAGCCTCTGCCTAAATGTGAGATACGGGCCCGTACCCCGAGCCTCTGCCTAAATGTAAGATATGTGCCCGTACCCCGAGCCTCTGCCTAATGTGAGATACGGGCCTGTACCCCAAGCCTCTGCCTAAATGTGAGATATGTGCCCGTACCCCGAACCTCTGCCTAATGTGAGATACGTGCCCGTACCCCGAGCCTCTGCCTAATGTAAGATATGGACCCGTACCCTGAGCCTCTGCCTAATGTGAGATACAGGCCCGTACCCGGAGCCTCTGCCTAATGTGAGATATGGACCCGTACCCTGAGCCTCTGCCTAATGTGAGATATGGACCCGTACCCTGAGCCTCTGCCTAATGTGAGATATGGACCCGTACCCTGAGCCTCTGCCAAAAAGAAAAGTACGAAATAAGCGGGTGGGATTTGCAGACGGGTTTCCGCGTGTATGTGCACACTCCTTCATATTTCTTACTTCCAGATATATTTTTGTTGTGTGTGGATTGTGGATGGGTTTCCGTAGGGAAGTTTTCGTAAATGCGTGCACTGCCTTACAGTGTTAGGTTAAAGCCTTGTTGAAACTGTCGCAGGGTCTGCTGGCATTGGAAGGGGAGCTTACTCCAATCTTGGTGCAGATGGTCAAGTCGGCCAACACCAACGGATTGCTGGATGGAGAGGGCAAGACCTCCAAGTCACAGCTTGTGTGAGGGTTTTTGTTGTCTGTGTGTGTGTCACTGTGTGTGTGTCACGGTGTGTGTCACTGTGTGTGTGTCACTGTGTGTGTGTGTGTCTCACTGTGTGTGTGTGTGTGTGTGTGTCACTGTGTGTGTGTGTGTGTCACTGTGTGTGTGTCACTGTGTGTGTGTGTGTTACTGTGTGTGTGTGTGTCACTGTGTGTGTGTGTGTGTGTGTCACTGTGTGTGTGTGTGTGTCAGTACAGCTTTTATAGTTAATCTGACAATAAATTGGTTCCAGTCCAGTGTGTGTGTGTGTCTAGCACCATGGGCGAATATATTCACCCAAGACGTCACTCTTCACTCCCAACCAAATGCAAAGACATTCACTGCCAAACACCCTGCCATGTGTTTGTCTACTTTCAGAGGTTATGTCTGTGATTCTTCCGTTGAAGCAACGCATGCGCACTCGAAAAACTAGTTACTTCCCTCTTGTCGGTTCAGATGCAACGGACAACCAAAAACATTTGAAAAAATCCATGGAGCTGTGAGATTAAAGTGTATGGGTTCGAATCCAGCTTGGGTCGCAGTGGTGTGTCCTTGGGAAAGGCACTTTACTCCTATTTTCCTCACTCCACCCAGGTGTAAAAATGGGTACCTGACGTCAGTTGGGGGAAAAGTCCTTCGGATGAGACTTAAAACCGAGGTCCCGTGTGCGAACGCATGCACAAAGACCTTGCGCACACGTTAAAGCCCATTCCACTAATCGGTAGGAGTAGGCCATGTTGTGCCGGTGGGATGGACGACACGAACTCACAAAGCATGCATCCTGTGCGCCAGTTGCAGTCTAAATGAAGACTTTGGGCATGGGGCAGGATAAACATCCCCAATAGGAAGAAGAAGAAGTATACAATAAATTACCAATTGTGCCAAGAGCTTTGTGTATTATCTTACATTTTCAGCTATCAGTTACCAATTCTGTACCTTTATTGCAAATCTTATTGTGCCTGTTCGTGTATATGTGTATAGATGTTGTTGTTGGCTTACCCTGGCTAAAAGACTCCAGGGATCATCCCAACAGCGGAAGCACTTGGAACACTAGTGGTACAAGTGCATCAGCTACGGCTGGGAACATTACGTGTGTGACCGTTTCTGATTACCCTGCCACGTGGGCAGCCACACTCCGTCTTCATGGGGTTTTGGAGACTGAAGATGTTATGCTAGGGGCTTGCCATGGCTAAAGACAATCCCTGCATAACTGTGCATAGCATAACAACATTTTGATGTAGCCTTGGTGTTCTAGCCTATGTCAATTGGTCTGATTCAACATATTTTGTTAGCAATATTGGGGATTCCTCTGTGACATGCCTAAAATAGGGCCTATCCTTACCTCCCAAAATTAAGAACATAAGGTCACTGGATACCAGACCGTCATTTGATGCCTTTCAGTGACATGGGTGTTAAATCATTGAGGTGCCAAGAGGCGACAGTGGCGATGAAAGGGTTAATAAAGCCAAGGCGAGTGTATAGATGTGCATGTGAACACAGTTTGTGCTCATGGACTCTCGCATGCACTTTTGACTTGATCTGTCATGGAAACATGTAGTTGATGTCTTTTGATTTGGTTTCTGCATATTCCTCTGTGTGTCTGTCCCAACAGGGTGAAGGAAAAACTGAAAGCGGTGCTCAACCAGGATCGGGATTTCAACGAGATTGACAGTTTCAAGGTGAGCTCATCTATATAGCATGTGCCACCCAATATTGGCTTCTTTGGTGTTTTTTTACTTAACCCTTTCAACGCCAGCCACTTTTCAGCCAAAAATTTCCATTAAATTTACCTGGGTATAGAATAAAAATCCATCTGCAGTATTGGGCATTTTTCTGTAGTATATCTAAAATAAGGTCTATCCTTACTTCCCAAAACTAAGACAATAGGGTCTTTGGATAATAGACCCCAATTTGATGCCTTTTAGTGACATAGGTGTTAAATCACTGTGGTGCTAACATGCGACTTTGGCGGCGAAAGGGTTAAGTCTTCTAGTGCCATGCATTTTTGACATTCTTGGTCCGTTGCATCTCAACCGACAAGAGAAGAGTAAATATTTTTTTGAGGTTGCATGATTTTTTAAGGTCTTCTTTTGTGGCCATAATGGGTAAGGTACGTATGCGTCCGGTTTTCAGTTTTCACTGGTCTCCCCGCTGCGTACAGCCAACACATTCCGATTTCGGAGGAGCTCAAAGGAGAAAACTTATTTGGAAGATTTTTTTGAAAAAAGGCAGGAGAATGGGCCAATAAGTCAGAAAGATAGTAGATGACAGAAAGCAAAGGGAAAAGGCAGAGTTAGAGAGAGTGACAGATGAGAGGAAGTTACAAGCACAGAACTTCCAGAAAGTGGGGGAACTATCTATACAAAAGACCCCCCGGTATCCCCTTAGGGGGATTCTTGTATATAAATTCTATTTATTATTAATACAGTGGAACCTCCATTATAAGACCTTCACAAATCATCCAAAATGAGGTCTTATAAGGGAGGGGTCTTATAAGGGAGGTAATTTTAATACTTAAAGAGAAGGGCAATGTCTCAGAAAAGTGTTATACGGGAGGGAGTCTTATAATGGGAGGTCATATAAGGGAGGTTCCACTGTATTACTATTATTATTACAATTGATTGAAGTGAAATGGTTGTTTGTTCAGCTGTATCCTGGCTAAAAGACTCCAGGGTCATCCACGCCTGACAGGCAGCATGGTCACGAGCTCTGATATGTTTTCACTGTAGTGTTGTACCTAGATCGAGTTTATTGTTGTGAAAAGTGTACAAGTGTAGCATGATGGAGTGGTGCGTGTATTGGTGCTTGTTTTGTGCAGTTCTTCCGCCTGATTTGCTAGTTATTTGGACTGCTTTTTTGTTTCAACTGTCCAACTCTCATGCTAACCAAGAAACGTCATTCCCCCTATACCAGCCTGCTTGCCAACATGTGGAACCCATTTCTTCCATCCCCCATCCTCCTCACCCCTCCTCTCCCCCATTCTTGTACGGGCCTCTCCCTCCACTTGTTGACCCTACTCCATTCAGTCAAAGCCCCTCACCACTCCCCCACCGCGCCTCTTTCTCGAATCTCCTATGGTCGAGAACAACTGCTGTCTGTTGCCCCTGCACCACTGGACCCCTCTGTAATAGAGGCCATCAAAGGAGTGGGAATTGGATACCATCTTCCTCGGGTCCGGAAACACCGTGGTGGCCGGCGGAAACAGAGAAAGATCAGCACAGTGTGTGGTAACAGACCTGATTCGGCCACCACTAAGCTGCCAACGCCTGACATCAACCAACACTGGGTCGGTCGACACGCCTTGCCTGTCTACCCCTTACCTCCCTCTCACTGCCATCCTGTGGAACAATCCCTGAACTGTACAAATACTAGCTGTACAACCAAGCGTTCCCCTGACAACCTGATACGTATTCCAATTAGCAATGGGCCCTCCAGTACAACACAACGTAACGATTCCAACAGTCTACAACTGGCCCTCTTTAACGCAAGATCTGTTAGCGACCCACTGAAACGAGCAGAGATCCACTCTTTCATTACGGACAATGACTGTGATGTTTTCGTAATAACAGAATCCTGGCTTAAAAAACAAGGCGATGAAGCAAAGTGTGCTGACCTGACACCATCTGGCTACACACTCTCTTCCTTCCCCCGCCCTTCACGCGGTGGGGGGATTGCGCTCATCTCTAAGAACTCTCTGGCCAAGCATCTTTCTACCTCCACTGCCTTTCCCTTCCAACATCTCAGCTTTGAAGCAGTTCGCGTTACCCTGGCAACGTCGTCTTCTCCTGTCCACTTCATCTGCGTGTACCGACCTCCACCAAGCCGCAAAAATAAACTGACAGACGCTATGTTTCTCAGTGAATTCCCTGACCTTTTAGAGTACTGTAATAACCTTTCTGGAAAGTGTATTATATTAGGAGACATTAATGTTCATTTTGATACTCAGCATAACCCTGTAACTACTAAGACGATTAATGCTTTGGATATGTTTCACTTTAGTCAATCTGTTACCGAGCCAACTCATGAACGTGGCCACATTCTGGACTGGGTAATTTATAGACCAGATGATGATTTGCTACGCTCTACTCATGTCACTCAATCTCTTGCTTCTGACCATTTCTGTATTGTTTGTGAACTATGTTTGTCTGTCCCGTCTGACACCCCATCGTACAGACAGTCTCGTAATGTACGCGGCATGGATAGATCAGCATTTCAAGCAGAGTTGCGCGCGACTATCTGCCCTGAATCATGCCCCACGGTCAACAACCTTAACAGCGCTCTCACTCGCGTTATCGACACACACGCGCCGTTACGTCACCGCCAAGAGCGTGCCGATAGACTGGAGCCGTGGTACCCTTTAGTTAGCACTGAACTGAACTCGGCGAAGTCAGAAAAGCGTGTAGCTGAAAGAGCATGGCTTAAGACCCCCCTTACCGTTACAAAACAAATCTTCAACGCTGCGAAACGAAAAATAGCGAACATAGTGTTGACAGCAAGATCCTCCTTTTACACTGACCAAATAAACAATGCAGTGACCTCTAGTCGGCTGTTTTCTATCTGCAGCAAACTACTGGGGCGTGAAAAAAGCACCCCTCTCCCTACCACCCACCCTGTCAGTGACCTTCCTGATGTCTTTAACGACTACTTTGTTCAGAAAATCCAGCTGATCAGAAACGAACTTGATCAGGCTTCTTCCACACCTAGGCCTACCACCCTGTTAGACCAAATAGGAACAACATCCACGTTCTTGGAATTTCAGCCAGTTACTGCCTTTGAATTGAAGAAGATCATTCTAAAAGCTAAACCCACTTCCTGTCCTCTTGACCCTATACCGACGCCACTTTTCATAGAGTATCTTGATGAACTACTCCCTACTCTCACCCATATTGTCAACAACTCTCTAACATCTGGCTCCTTTCCATCTGTGTTCAAAACTGCCATTGTCAAACCACTTCTAAAGAAATCATCCCTTGACCCAAACACTCTCAAGAACTATAGGCCTATATCCAACCTCTCTTTCATATCAAAAATCATTGAGAAATTAGTTCTTCATCAACTCCTAGGCTATCTCAATGAACATCAACTCATCAGTTGTTCACAATCAGCGTACAGGCCATTTCACAGCACTGAAACGGCACTGTTGAAAGTAACTAATGACATTCTCTTAGCTCTTGACTCTGGTGACGCATCTATATTAACTCTTTTGGATCTTTCAGCTGCTTTTGATACTATTGACCACCATATACTCCTTAAGAGGCTTCAAATCACCTATGGAATATCAAGCACTGCTCTGTCATGGTTCTCGTCTTACCTTTCTGGTCGAACTCAGTCTGTCTCCATCAATGACTCATCTTCTGCAATGGTTGGCCTCACATGTGGGGTTCCTCAAGGCTCAGTACTTGGACCAGTCCTCTTCATCATGTACACTAAACCCCTGTCCGAGTTGATCACTTCTCATTCAGTTGATTCTCAGTCTTTTGCTGATGATACACAACTCCACAAGCCTGTATCCCCATCTACCATTCTTCCTTCTATATCTTCACTTGAATTCTGCATTCGCAACATCAAATCATGGATGCTACAAAACAAACTGAAGCTGAATGACGACAAAACGGAGGCCTTGTTCATCCACTCTCCATCTAGAAAACTTTCGTACCCAAAGCCTGATTCCATCTCTGTCTGTGACACTCAAATACCTTTTTCTCCTTCTGCTAGAAATCTTGGCTTCCACATCTCTCAAGATATGAGTGTTGACTCACAAGTTCAAACTATCTGTCGGTCAGCATACTGTGAGCTGCGTCGCATTGGTACGATTCGCCATCTCCTGTCTATAGATACTACTAAAATACTAGTCTGCGCTTTTGTTCTCTCTAAACTAGATTATTGTAATTCACTCTTGTATGGCTGCCCCCAACACCTCATTGACAAGCTTCAAAAAGTCCAGAACTCTGCTGCCAGACTTGTCCTCAAGGTCTCTAAGTATCATCATGTTCAACCACTCCTGATATCCCTTCATTGGCTTTCCATCAAAGCACGTATTGACTACAAAATTTCCACTCTATGTCATTCTTATTTCTCTGGAAATGCCCCTAGCTACATTTCTGACATGCTTTCTGTCTATACTCCATCAAGGCAATTGCGGTCATCTTCAGATTCCAAAATTCTCTGTGTTCCTAGTACACGAACAAAAATGTTTGGTGAGCGCTCCTTTTCCTTTTCGGCCCCATCAGTTTGGAACTCCTTACCACGCGAAATCCGCCATATCCAGTCCTTGCAATGTTTCAAATCAGCTCTCAAGACCCACCTGTTCAAGCTACATCACAACCTTTAGGCCACATTACTTCTGGACTCTATTCTCACACACACACTCCCCTCCCCCCATATTAGTTTCACTGTGTGTTGACTGCAATGTGTACGTCAGCTTTGTTGCGAGAGAGAGAGAGAGAGAGAGAGAGAGAGAGAGAGAGAGAGAGAGAGAGAGAGAGAGAGAGAGAGAGAGAGATAGTGTGTGTGTGTGTGTGTGTGTGTTGATGCTTTGTTCAACTGATTGTATTTTGTATTGTGTTTTTTGGGTGGGGTGAGTGGTGGTGATGGTAACGGGTGTGTGTGTGTGTGTGTGTGTGTGTGTGTGTGTGTGTGTGTGTGTGTGTGTGTGTGTGTGTGTGTGTGTGTGTGTATGTGCCGGTACGTGCGTGTATGTGTGGGTGGGGTGTGTATGTGTATGCCTATTTGCATGTGCGTGAGCGATTATTTCGTGTTGTTGTTGAATTTGTTGCTTCTTAATTTTTGTTGTTGTTAAGCGCATAGAGCTATATAAATGATTCACTATTATTATTATTATTATTATATAACGTATCAGACACATGCTTGATAACATGATCAGATGAAGGGGAACAACTCTGGTATGCTGCCTTTTTACTTTAACACAGTCAAGAGAGTTATATCCTCAGACCATTTTGCGAGATTGGCTCTATCAATTGTCTTTTTCATTATGATTTTTTTCCTCCCATTTTTGGGGGGGCAGTCAAGGGGTTAAAAAGGAAGGGAATTGTGAAGCTAGAGAGAGACAAAGTAAGAAAGACGGTAGTGAAAATAGTATAGGTGACAATTTTACTGACGTAAAGCATGTATTTGGCCTTAGTTTTCCCATTGAGCCCATACCACGCTGTCTTTCAGGTAGGATTCGCTTCGGGGCAGTAAAAAAAACCAACCTTGTGTCTGATGGGATTTGAACCTGGGACCTCCCAGACACTAGTCCGTGGCACTGCCGCTTTGAACGCATACCATTTCAATCACATAGTTGATTTATCTGATTTTACCCTTTGCATTTGTCTTTGCAAAACTGCCAGTACAGACCTTGAAACGTGGAAAAGATTAACACATTTTCGTGCAAAAGCGCACCGCTCTTAGTGAGTTAGTGAGATAAAGAAGGAGAGAGAGAGAAAGGCTTACTTTGTCGAATACAATGGAACCTCCCTATTAAGACTTTGAAAAATCATCCAAAATATGGTCTCAAGTGAGAGGGAATTGTAATAGGGAGGTAACTTTAATACTTACAAAGAAGGGCAATGTCCCAGAGAAGTAGGTCTTAAGTTGGAGGGATTTGTAATAGGGAGGTAACTTTAATACTTACAAAGAAGGGCATTGTTTCAGAGAAGTAGGTCTTAAGTAGTAGTAGTAGTGGGTACCGTAGTAGTGTAATAGGGCTAGAAGTGGGCCTCTCGGCCCTTTTACGCCCTTTCTTGATTGTTTAATTTGATTAAGTTTCACAATGATTGCGCAAACCTAAGCTAAACTAGTCTTAATTAATTGTGAGAAGTTAAGTGGGAGGGAGTTGTAACAGGGAGGTAACTTTAATGCTTACAAAGAAGGGCAATGTGTCAGAGAAGTAGGTCTTGACTGGGAGGGAGTCTTAATAGGGAAGGTTTTAATGGGTAGGTTCCGCTGTATACAGCGCTCACCTTCTAGACCTAACTTTAGACTCCACTTTTCCAAAAATAAATAAAAAATTAAAAAATTAAATAAAAAGCTCCACTTTTCACACAGAGCTTCCCCTGTACAACGGGGAGTCCTGGGAGCTGCTGATTCGGCGCTGGGCCAAGCTGGAGAAGGACTTCAAGCAGAAGAACGGGCAGTTTGAGATCAGCAAGATCCCCGACATCTACGACTGCATCAAGTACGACCTGCAGCACAACCAGAAGACCCTGCAGTACGAGCGCGCCAACGAGCTGTTCATGTGCTCCAAGGCACTGGCTGACGTCGTCATTCCCCAGGTTGGTGTGAGGCACAGAGAGAAAGAGAGAAGCCTCAAGGGGGTTGAGGAGACTTAGAGTTAAAAGTTAGGACATGCAGCACAACCAGAAGACCCTGCAGTACGAGCGCGCCAGTGAGCTGTTCATGTGCTCCAAGGCACTGGCTGACATCGTCATTCCCCAGGTTGGTGTGAGGCACAGAGAGAAAGAGAGAGGCCTCAAGGGGGTTGAGGAGACTTAGAGCTAAAAGTTAGGACCTGCAGCACAACCAGAAGACCCTGCAGTACGAGCGCGCCAGTGAGCTGTTCATGTGCTCCAAGGCACTGGCTGACATTGTCATTCCCCAGGTTGGTGTGAGGCACAGAGAGAAAGAGAGAGGCCTCAAGGGGGTTGAGGAGACTTAGAGCTAAAAGTTAGGACCTGCAGCACAACCAGAAGACCCTGCAGTACGAGCGCGCCAGTGAGCTGTTCATGTGCTCCAAGGCACTGGCTGACATTGTCATTCCCCAGGTTGGTGTGAGGCACAGAGAGAAAGAGAGAGGCCTCAAGGGGGTTGAGGAGACTTAGAGCTAAAAGTTAGGACCTGCAGCACAACCAGAAGACCCTGCAGTACGAGCGCGCCAGTGAGCTGTTCATGTGCTCCAAGGCACTGGCTGACATCGTGATTCCCCAGGTTGGTGTGAGGCACAGAGAGAAAGAGGAGACTTAGTGCTAAAAGTTAGGACATGCAGCACAACCAGAAGACCCTGCAGTACGAGCGCGCCAACGAGCTGTTCATGTGCTCCAAGGCACTGGCTGACATCGTCATTCCCCAGGTTGGTGTGAAACACAGAGAGAAAGAGGAGACTGAGTGCTAAAAGTTAGGACCTGCAGCACAGCCAGAAGACCCTGCAGTACGAGCGCGCCAGTGAGCTGTTCATGTGCTCCAAGGCACTGGCTGACATCGTCATTCCCCAGGTAAATTTTTTCTTCTTTCTTGCCTATCTTCTTCTTCTTCAGCGGTCGATGAAACTGGCAGCGTCAGACTTTCAAGTTGGTCGCCATGACGAAGTCTTCTTGTCTTCTCCAGGTCGGTGCGGCTGCCCCAGAGCTGCACCTGTAGCTCCACTCCCCCTGGCCTAGGTTTGGCGTTGTGGAGCATCATGGGTGATGGATGGTTGGGTTGACTGGTCAGTAGCTCGCCTTGGCATAAGGCTGTGTCAGACCAATTGACATAAGCCAGAACACCAAGGCTACATCAAAATGTTATGTTCTGCATAGTTATGCAGGGATTGTCTCCGAAGTCGGAGTGTGGCTGCCCACGTGGTGGGGTAATCAAAAACGGTCACACACGTAATGTTCTCATCCCTAGCTGGTGCATTTGTACCATAGTGTTCACTTGGAATGATCCCTGGAGTCTTTAAGCCAGGGAACGACAACAACAACAACTGGTCAGTAGCTCTAGTCTGCTTTCCCCTGACCATCAGGTCCACAGAGGCACCGGTCGCTTGGGTGGGCCCCTTTGAGGCTGAGAGTCTGGCTCCGCTCCCTCTCGGTTGTCTCTGTGAGGAACGGTGCCATGCACATTTTTTGTTTCCTGCAGGAGTATGGTATGACAGTGGATGCACATCTCCCAGAACTACTGCTGTGTCATTGTGCATTGAGCGTTATATCTACATGGTTTCCTGCAGGAGTATGGTTTGACGGTGGATGCACATCGCCCAGAACTACTGCTGTGTCAGTGTGCATTGATCGTTATATCTACATGGTTTCCTGCAGGAGTATGGTATGACGGTGGATGCACATCGCCCAGAACTACTGCTGTGTCATTGTGCATTGATCGTTATATCTACATGCACATTTTATGTTTCCTGCAGGAGTATGGTATGACGGTGGATGCACATTGCCCAGAACTACTGCTGTGTCATTGTGCATTGATCGTTATATCTACATGGTTTCCTGCAGGAGTATGGTATGACAGTGGATGCACATCGCCCAGAACTACTGCTGTGTCATTGTGCATTGATCGTTATATCTACATGGTTTCCTGCAGGAGTATGGTATGACGGTGGATGCACATCGCCCAGAACTACTGCTGTGTCATTGTGCATTGATCGTTATATCTACATGGTTTCCTGCAGGAGTATGGTATGACGGTGGATGCACATCGCCCAGAACTACTGCTGTGTCATTGTGCATTGATCGTTATATCTACATGGTTTCCTGCAGGAGTATGGTATGACGGTGGATGCACATCGCCCAGAACTACTGCTGTGTCATTGTGCATTGATCGTTATATCTACATGCACATTTTATGTTTCCTGCAGGAGTATGGTATGACGGTGGATGCACATTGCCCAGAACTACTGCTGTGTCATTGTGCATTGATCGTTATATCTACATGGTTTCCTGCAGGAGTATGGTATGACGGTGGATGCACATCGCCCAGAACTACTGCTGTGTCATTGTGCATTGATCGTTATATCTACATGGTTTCCTGCAGGAGTATGGTATGACAGTGGATGCACATCGCCCAGAACTACTGCTGTGTCATATTGTGCATTGATCGTTATATCTACATGGTTTCCTGCAGGAGTATGGTATGACGGTGGATGCACATCGCCCAGAACTACTGCTGTGTCATTGTGCATTGATCGTTATATCTACATGGTTTCCTGCAGGAGTATGGTATGACGGTGGATGCACATCGCCCAGAACTACTGCTGTGTCATTGTGCATTGATCGTTATATCTACATGGTTTCCTGCAGGAGTATGGTATGACGGTGGATGCACATCGCCCAGAACTACTGCTGTGTCATTGTGCATTGATCGTTATATCTACATGCACATTTTATGTTTCCTGCAGGAGTATGGTATGACGGTGGATGCACATTGCCCAGAACTACTGCTGTGTCATTGTGCATTGATCGTTATATCTACATGGGTTTCCTGCAGGAGTATGGTATGACGGTGGATGCACATTGCCCAGAACTACTGCTGTGTCATTGTGCATTGATCGTTATATCTACATGGTTTCCTGTAGGAGTATGGGATGACGGTGGATGAGAAGCTGCACATTGCCCAGAACTACTGCTGTGTCATTGTGTATTGATCGTTATATCTACATGGTTTCCTGCAGGAGTATGGTTTGACGGTGGATGAGAAGCTGCACATTGCCCAGAACTACTGCTGTGTGATTGTGCATTGATCGTTATATCTACATGGTTTCCTGCAGGAGTATGGTATGACGGTGGATGAGAAGCTGCACATTGCCCAGAACTACTGCTCTGCCTTCCTGCGTAAGACACGCAGCGACTTCCTGCAGGTGGTCAACCCTAACATGGAGGATTCCACCACCCGCCTCGACTCCAGGTAACTTTCTCAAGCTCTCTAAACTTTTTTTGCCGCTTTTCAATGTCAAAATCATGTGTACAGCTTAGGGTACGTACACATACATGGGGAGATTCCGTGCGGAAACCCGTGCGCAATCCGAAAATAAGTTAAAGAAAGAAGGGAAAAGATTTGCGCAGGTGTCCGAATTTCCCCTAATCCGTACATTTTGACCCTTCTTTCTTTCACTTATTTACGGATTGCGCGTGGGGTTTCCGCATGAACTGTGTACGAGGCCTTAGTCTTTTGTTGGAAGCTATGACTCGTATCTCTTCTAGCAGCATGGGCAAATACATTCTCCCGAGACATCGCTCGACACTCCCACCAAATGCAAAGACATTCACTGCCAAGTACCCTGCTTTGTGTTTGTCTACTTTCAGATTTTTCCATTAAAGCAACAACTCATGCGCACTCGAAAAAAATAGTTACTCCCCTCTTCAACGAACAGCCTCGGCTGGAGGAACTCTTTTGAAAAAAGGCAGGAGAATGGACCGGCAGAAAAATAGTGGATGACAGCAACTAAAGGGAAAAGGCAGTCAAAGAGAGTGACAGATTAGAGGAAGTTACAAGTACAGAACTTCCAGAAGGTGTGGGGGCACTATTTAGACAAAAAACACCCCCCCCCCCTCCGGTATCCCCATGGGAGGGGGGTGGGGTGGGGGTGGGAATCCGAATGCAACAGAAGACGAAGACTGTCCTGCGTTTTGCTGTGCAGGTACTCTAAGGGCGTGGCCTCCCCCGCAAGATGAAGACCTGTCCTGCGTTTTGCTGTGCAGGTACTCTAAGGGCGTGGCCTCCCCCGCAAGATGAAGACATGTCCTGCGTTTTGCTGTGCAGGTACTCTAAGGGCGTGGCCTCCCCCCGCAAGATGAAGACCTGTTTTGCTGTGCAGGTACTCTAAGGGCGTGGCCTCCCCCCGCAAGATGAAGACCTGTCTTGCGTTTTGCTGTGCAGGTACTCTAAGGGCGTGGCCTCCCCCGCAAGATGAAGACCTGTCCTGCGTTTTGCTGTGCAGGTACTCTAAGGGCGTGGCCTCCCCCCGCAAGATGAAGACCTGTCCTGCATTTTGCTGTGCAGGTACTCTAAGGGCGTGGCCTCCCCCCACAAGATGAAGACCTGTCCTGCGCTTTGCTGTGCAGGTACTCTAAGGGCGTGGCCTCCCCCCGCAAGATGAAGACCTGTTTTGCTGTGCAGGTACTCTAAGGGCGTGGCCTCCCCCCGCAAGATGAAGACCTGTCTTGCGTTTTGCTGTGCAGGTACTCTAAGGGCGTGGCCTCCCCCGCAAGATGAAGACCTGTCCTGCGTTTTGCTGTGCAGGTACTCTAAGGGCGTGGCCTCCCCCCGCAAGATGAAGACCTGTCCTGCATTTTGCTGTGCAGGTACTCTAAGGGCGTGGCCTCCCCCGCAAGATGAAGACCTGTCCTGCGTTTTGCTGTGCAGGTACTCTAAGGGCGTGGCCTCCCCCCACAAGATGAAGACCTGTCCTGCGCTTTGCTGTGCAGGTACTCTAAGGGCGTGGCCTCCCCCGCAAGATGAAGATCTGTCCTGCGCTTTGCTGTGCAGGTACTCTAAGGGCGTGGCCTCCCCCGCAAGATGAAGACCTGTCCTGTGTTTGCTGTGCAGGTACTCTAAGGGCGTGGCCTCCCCCGAGCGCTTTGTGCGCACCCGCCTGTATTTCACCAGCGAGTCCCACATCCATTCCATGCTCAACATGCTGCGATACGGCACCCTGTTTGACGTGAGGAGTTTGACGGGAAATAGTTCACGTAAAATATCATATTCCATACCTTCGTCGTTTGTCTCCTATTGACGAAAACAGCTAACACATAGAAAGAAGGAAAATTTCACATTCCGATCTTTGACCCCCCTCTACAACCAAAGCTGAATGTAAAGTCTGCAATGATTGGCTGATTTCAAGAGAGGCAAGGTCAAAGCAAACTGAAAATAGGTTATGACTTCGCACCGGAAAGCTGGTTACACGCCAGAAATCAAAACCTCTTGAAAACTCTTTATGAGCCGGAGCCGGGCCATTTGACCTTAACGGTTGTGCAAGCCATGAGCCAGATCAGGCTCATTCGCCCCGAGTGAGTTAAGGCTGTGTCAGACCAATTGACATAGACTAGAACATCAAGGCTACATCAGAATGTTGCTATGCTCTGCATAGGGGTTGCTCCTAGCATAACATCATCAGTCTCCAAAATCCTCCGAAGTCGGAGTGTGGCTGCTCACGTGGCGGGGTAATCAAAAACGGTCAGACACGTAATGTTCTCATCCCTAGCTAGTGTACTTGCACCCTAGTGTTCAAAGTATTTGGGATGATCCCTGGAGTCTTTTAGCCAGGGTACGATGACAACAACAACAACACTAAGCAACAAAAGACCCAAAAGTCATATACGGCATTTTACGGTCCATGAGACAATATCTGTTTTTCTTTCTAGACCAAGACCCATGTGCTTGTAAGAATAGTCACAAACTATTACTGTATTTTTCGGACTACAACTCGCACTGAGATCCTTGCGCCTTATCCTATGCAGACCTGTTTACCATCCCGATTTTGCCGTAATTTTTACGCGGGAAGTCAAATTACGGTAATTACGGCTACACACAAAAAATACGGGAAAACCAAATCCTAAATATTAAAAAACCCCACTACAGTTGCGTCGATAAGCGAAGCTTTTGAAACGATGCGGTAAAAAATTTCGCGCCATTTCCTTTTCTGTTTCAAAATGGCGTCCAAGCGAGTGCATTCCGAAGCTTCTGTATCTTCTGGTCGAAAAAATCAAAAGAAAAGACATCAAAAGTCACTTAAGTGGCACAGAAATTCCGGGAAAGTGACCTAAAAATTCCAGGAATACGTCGTTCAGCACTAGGTGACGAGCATGTGTTCTGTGTCTACTGCTCGACGGACATTAGTATTGCACACTCAGGTCAGTACAATATCGACGTTCATTGGTCATGCGTTGGATTACAGTTTTTTTTTCAAAAATAAGTTTTTTTGTTTCAGAAATTACAACTTTGCAAAATAGGGGTAAACAGGTCTGTACTATGACTGATAAATTAGTAAGAAAGTGTAGTAACAAAATCTGATTTTGGTGTAAACATAGTCCAAACATTAAGATGCATAAAAGTTTTTTTAAATGTTTAACCAAGCATTGTTGTAAGATTTAAGGGTGCGCAGACACGGTACTAACTCACGGGTGCTACTCTTTCATTTTTACACTGATTTCAGTATTTTTTATTTTACCAGAAACTGAACTTCATTTGCTTGTAATTCATCCCAAAAAATGACCACAAGCGATTTGGGGCGTTTTGAACTTAGTTTTTCTATCTTGTAAGTTTACAAAGGCAATGTAATAATTTTACAAGGCTTATTAGACTCAAACTGTATCATTTTAACTGTCTGTCTCTCTCTTAACCCTTTCACCGCCAAAGTCGCATTTTAGCACCACAGTGATTTAACACCTATGTCACTAAAAAGCATCAAATTGGGGTCTATTATCCAAAGACCCTATTGTCTTAGTTTTGGGAAGTCAGGATAGACCTTATTTTATTATGTCACAGAAGAATCCCCACTACTGCAGATGGATGTTCTTTACCTGGGGGAGGTAAATCTAATGGCAATTTTGGGCTGAAATATGGCTGGCGGTGAAAGGGTTAACTTGCCCCCCTGAGTCGTCCAACTGGGCTCTGCCCCTGTACCCTGCCGGGGCCATGGGTCCCTGGACCCCGCCTTTCAGGTTTTTTGTATTTGGGGGAATTGCACCCATGTAACTGCTATAAAACTTTTTCAGCACCCATGTAACTGCTATAAAACTTTTTCAGCACCCATGTAACTGCTATAAAACTTTTTCAGCACCCATGTAACTGCTATAAAACTTTTTCAGCACCCATGTAACTGCTATAAAACTTTTTCAGCACCCATGTAACTGCTATAAAACTTTTTCAGCACCCATGTAACTGCTATAAAACTTTTTCAGCACCCATGTAACTGCTATAAAACTTTTTCAACACCCATGTAACTGCTATAAAACTTTTTCAACACCCATGTAACTGCTATAAAACTTTTTCAACACCCATGTAACTGCTATAAAACTTTTTCTAGCCGAACTGACATTAGACCCATTCATGAAATTATGAACATTTTTTTCAAAAAGTTCATCTCACATTGGTTTTTCAGAAACGTTGCTTGATAATGGCAGTCATTATTGAAGGTGCATGAAGAGTGTGTATGATGTGGTTAGTATTTATTATATCTGTGAGCAGTGTGGTTCCGACACCCAGTGGGAAAGGGCTCTGAGTTTCCTGGACGCCACGGCAGAGCTGAACTACATGTCCCAGATCGTCTTCATGCTGTTTGAAGACCCTTCCAAGGTCAGAGCGCGCGCACATGCACACACGCACACACACACACACACACACACACACACACACACACACACACACACTGGACACCACGGCAGAGCTGAACTACATGTCCCAGATCGTCTTCATGCTGTTTGAAGACCCTTCCAAGGTCAGAGAGCACACACACGCACACACACACACACATACACCATTAATGCCACGGCAGAGCTGAACTACATGTCCCAGATCGTCTTCATGCTGTTTGAAGACCCTTCCAAGGTTAGAGCGTGCGCGCATGCACACATGCATGCACACACACACACACACACACACACACACACACACACACACACACACACACACACACACACACACCATTAATGCCATGGCAGAGCTGAACTACATGTGTCAGATCATCTTCATGCTGTTTGAAGAACCTTCCAAGGTCAAAGCGCACACATGCACACACACACACACACACACACACACACACACACACACACTGGATGCCACGGCGGAGCTGAACTACATGTGTCAGATCGTCTTCATGCATAAATATAAATACAAAACTCTACAGAACTTGCACACGGACATGCACATAATTTCACACAAGCGTATTTAAATAACCTGAAATGCTTTGTCTAAGAACACAGCTGAACGCAAAACCATAGATTTGTTTTCGCATGCTCAGTCTAAACAAGGATGGGTTGTTGTAATATTTTGCGGGTATATATTGTTGCCTTAGATCATTATACATGGGACACTTGAATACAAAATGAACCTCTGTTTCTATTTGGGTTCTACAGAATGGGCATGCTAGATCGTTCTCTGTTATATTACATCTGAACCTTAATCTGTGAATTTTGAGTTGTGACATACCGAGTCGAAACGTATCAGACTAATTCTAGCTTGAATGTGTTTTAAATCTTGTAAGTATTGTGAAAGAATTAGGTCACTTTTAAATGTTCGATATAAAGAAAAACGCTCACTATCTTGCAGTTGTGAAGACCATGTTCTTTGGATTCATTAATCAGTCTTGAACGGAAAAGTGCAAGAAAAGGAGAGAGAGAGACAGATTGACAAAGAGAGAGAGACAGAGAGAAACGCAGAGAGAAAAAGTGAGAGTGTCAAGATGACGTGTCCTGTCAAGTATCGTTTTAAGAAAATTTTGCCCTGCACATTTTCCAGGACCTGCACTCTGACGAGAGGTACCACATGGAGCTGCACTTTAGCCCAGGGGCCTACACCTCCTGCGACGAGCCCACGGAGCCCCGCGGGATGGGATACCGCCCCAAACACTCACAGGTAACGCATGCACACACACGCACAGGCACACACTTGGTTTGGAGGGTGACAACGTTTGGTTTCCCACTGAGCCCCGCGGGATGGGATACCGCCCCAAACACTCACAGGTAACGCATGCACACACACGCACAGGCACACACTTGGTTTGGTGGGTGACAACGTTTGGTTTCCCACTGAGCCCCGCGGGATGGGATACCGCCCCAAACACTCACAGGTAACGCATGCACACACACGCACAGGCACACACTTGGTTTGGTGGGTGACAACGTTTGGTTTCCCACTGAGCCCCGCGGGATGGGATACCGCCCCAAACACTCACAGGTAACGCATGCACACACACGCACAGGCACACACTTGGTTTGGAGGGTGACAACGTTTGGTTTCCCACTGAGCCCCGCGGGATGGGATACCGCCCCAAACACTCACAGGTAACGCATGCACACACACGCACAGGCACACACTTGGTTTGGAGGGTGACAACGTTTGGTTTCCCACTGAGCCCCGCGGGATGGGATACCGCCCCAAACACTCACAGGTAACGCATGCACACACACGCACAGGCACACACTTGGTTTGGTGGGTGACAACGTTTGGTTTCCCACTGAGCCCCGCGGGATGGGATACCGCCCCAAACACTCACAGGTAACGCATGCACACACACGCACAGGCACACACTTGGTTTGGTGGGTGACAACGTTTGGTTTCCCACTGAGCCCCGCGGGATGGGATACCGCCCCAAACACTCACAGGTAACGCATGCACACACACGCACAGGCACACACTTGGTTTGGAGGGTGACAACGTTTGGTTTCCCACTGAGCCCCGCGGGATGGGATACCGCCCCAAACACTCACAGGTAACGCATGCACGCACGCACACACTTGCTTTGGAGGGTGACGACGTTTGGTTTCCCACTTGGGCTTTGGTGGAGCTTCATAGAATTAAGCGCAGATTCGTAGTGAGGCAATAAATAAGTGTTAGAACTTTAAGGGGGGGGGGGGGGGGGGGGGGGGGCAGGGGAATGAACATAACTCGAGATATTAAATATAAGAGATATGGCATGGGAGTGTTTTTAAAATTGTTTTAATGCACGCGTTTATTTTGTCGTTATCAATTTGTGTTGTTTCTTGTATGTGACGTGCTGCACGAAAATTATCATGTACTTGAGGACATAATACATTATTGATTGATTGACACGCACAGGCATGCACACGCACACACACACAGGAGAAGGAAGGTGGCAGAGTGGTTAAGGCGTTCCGCCCCGCCTGCCGATTTCAATGCGTTGCTGCAACGTGAGTGACCCGGGTTCGAATCCTCGGCCTCGCCTTTTCTTCCTAGTTCGACAGGAAAATCGAACTCAACGCCGAGTCCTTCGGGGTGGGGACTTAAAGCTAGTCTGACCCATGCGCTTTACGCACATAAAAATCCTGCGGCAGTTGAAAGTTGGTAAGAGCAGGGAGAAATCCCGCTGCCTGGTATGACCAAATTGATAGCTAGATCTCCCAAGTCGACCATAGCTGAGTAGTTCGGTGTTTGCTCTTTCTTTTAACCCTTTCACCGCCAGCCATATTTCATCCAAAATGTTCCATTAAATTTACCTGGGTAGAGAGCAAAATCCATCTGCAGTATTGGGGATTCTTCTGTGACAGATATAAAATAAGGTCTATCCTTACTTCCCAAAACTAAAACAACAGGGTGTTTGGATGATAGACCCCAATTTGATGCCTTTTAGTGACATAGGTGTTAAATCACTGTGGTGCTAAAATGCAACTTTGGCGGTGAAAGGGTCAAACACTTTATCGTTAACTTTTATGCAGTTATTGTAAAAAAAATCAGGAAAGTGCCAAAGTACGTCACTGGGGAAATGCAGCGCGCGAGGCAGCTGCAGGCCGCAGGCTGGATTGTGTTAAGGCAGTTCCTTTTTTTTTGAATTCGTCTATAAAAAGCAACACTAGGCAACAGCAGATCGATTTCAAGCGATAAGGAGTGTTTTGAAGTTGGTCGCCCCTGTGGGGATATCGGGGGGTCTCGTAAAAATAGTTCCTCCACCTTCTGGAAGTTCTGTGCTTGTAACTTCCTCTAATCTGCCACACTACTAGTAGTAGTAGTAGTGTGGTGGTGATGGTGGTAGTAGTAGTAGGTAGGAGTGGTAATGGTAGTAAAAGAAGTAATTTGTGGTGGAAGTAGTGGTTTTTTTTCCTTTTTGTTCTTTTTTTGTGTTTGTTTATTTAGTCGGTTGGTTTTCTGTTTTTCTTGTTCTTATTACTGATGTTGATGCTCTGCCAACCATGTCACTGTTCGCATTTCTGCTACTGTTTGCTGTTTCTGTTGACGATTTTTCTGTGTCTCAATGTTGGTTTATAGTATTAGTTATATGTTGCATGCTTAGAATCAAGGACAGAATGGAAGACTAGGCCCAGCCTAAATTCTTATCCTTGTAAAATAAAGTGTCTGAAGTCTCTCTATGACTGCCTTTTTCCTTTGCTTTCTGTCATCTACTATCTTTCTGACTTATTGGCCCATTCTCCTGCCTTTTTTCAAAAAAATATCTTCCAAATATTGTTTCTCCTTTAATCTCCTCCGAAATCGGAATGTGCCAGCTGTACGCAGCAGGGAGACCAGTGAAAACTGAAAACCGGACACATATGTACCTTACCCATTATGGCCATGTGGCCTGGGAACGCAGAAGAAGAAGAAGGTGGTCTTCATTCCTTTCTCCCTTCTGTTGAGTGACCACGTCCACGCTGGACTATATTCTGTCACTTAAAATGAGGGGATCTGCAGAAGAAGTGCCTTAAATTTGAAAAAATTACCGTATTTTTCGGCTCATTAGGCGCTGCTGTGTATAAGGCGAATAGGGCAATTTTCAAGAAAAATCTTAAAAAATCCAAGTAAAAGGCGCCCTCGTTTATAAGGCAATCCACACCTCGCAAAAGAAAGTCGAAGTTTGAAGCCAGTACACGTCCTGTAAACGCTTACCAACCGCCATTATTGTCATAAACGAGAGTTGGCTCCCTTCTCAAATAATCGAAACTTCCGTTTTTGCGACTTCCGGTTGTTGTGTATGGCCAATTCTTCGCGAAAACTGGTAGAATTATGGCATTTTAAGCTCTACAACGATGCTTTTTACACCCAATGAAGGGTTGTGGCATCTGTTGGACGGTATCTCGGATGACAATAGGGATTTTGAAGCATTTTAACGTGAGTATTCGTCGTATCAGCGACTCGTTGCCACTTTCGACGTTGTGACTCACAGTAGACTGACTCTGAGTACGGCAATCGTTGCCTCTCTTCTCACGATTTTGTTCACTAATAGGGCGCCCTCGTTTATTAGGCGCATAGGTCGAAATTGGATTAAAAAAATATCGCCTTATAGTCCAAAACATACGGTACTCTCTCTAGAAAACGGCAGATTGTTTTCAAAAGCCACATTGTTTTCAAACAGGTTGCAGACTTTTACAAGGCTTATTGGACATGACATGCTACCCCCCCTGAACCGCCAACAGTGCTCTGCCCCTGTACCCTGCCGAGGCCTGGGCGACCCTCCACCCCAGCCTTTCAGTTGTTGTTTTTGTTCTCAGTTTGGGGAATTGCATTTCCACCCAAGCAATAATTTTGTAAGCTAAACCTTTTTTTCAAGCGAAGTGAGTGTTCCAACCCTACAGAATCTACCAGTTATCAACGTTGCTGTCGGAATGTTCTCTACTAGGTGTAGAGTGGTAGCGCGTTCGCTTCGTGTCAAGTAAACCCGAGTTCGAACCTGGGTACAGGGGATTTTTCCCTTCACTTTGCACTAGGCCTTATGGTCTGTGTCTTTCGGATGAGACGATAAACCGAGGTCCCGTGTGCCTATGCACTTAGCATACGCTAAACCCACTGGCAACGTAAAAGTTGTCATCTGGTCAAAATTTACACCCCCACATCAGTCACACAAAAATCGCATGCAAAATTTATTTTTAAATTGGGTGGCGCGCCTCTGGCTGTGACGCGCTCTCCAGGTGAAAGCAACCCGAATTTCACAGAGACGCCTCTGTGAATATAAAGTACCTAATATTTTCCAACAGAAAAGGGACATCGTGGAAGGGGAGAAGACCCCCCTCACCCTGGCCTCGGCCTTCATGGGTCCCCTGCCTTCCTCCTCCTCCTCCTCCTTGTCGGTCGTCCCCCCGTTCAAGTGGGGCCTCAGGCTGGACACCACGGCGGCCGCCTCCGATCTGGGGGACATCCGGGAGGCCGACATGTTTGAGCAGATGTCCACCCCTGGACTGTCGCCTGAGTCGCCCACCGTCACCGACAAGGTAAGAATTCAATTCAATCGTTTTATTGTCTTCACAAAAAGCAAAGAAATTCGCTGCCTGGCATGCACATTTTATAAATAATAAGACACGACACAAGTAATGTGTAGGAAGACAACTTAGATAAGACAACCCAAATTTTAAAACACACACACACACACACACACACATACACACACCAACAACAATCCAATTAGGCACTGTTCAGACAAATATTATGCATCAAATCATAAAGAATTACTCGTGAAAGCAAACATTTGACACTCAGTCACACACACACACACATGCACATGCACACACACAAGCACACACACAAGCACACACACACTCACCTTTGGGCTATCAGTTAGAATAAAATTAATGAGAGCATAGACTGAGATCTGCAAAGTTTGAAGGGTTCTTCTTCTTCTGCGTTCCCAGGCCATAAGGCCACAATGGGTACGTATGTGTCCGTTTTCCAGTTTTCACCGTTGTCCTCGTTGCATTCAGCCGACACATTCTGATTTCGGAGGAGCTCAAAAGGAGAAAACTGTATGGAAGAATTGTTTGGAAAAAAGATAGAAGAATGGGCATAAAGTCCGAAAGATAGTGGATGACACAAAGCAAGGAAAAGGGCAGAGTCAAAGACAGAGACAGATTAGAGGAAGTTACAAGCACAGAACTTCCAGAAGGTGGGGGAACTGTTTGTACAGAAGACACCCCCACCCCCAATGGGGGCTGAATGGTTCAAAGGGTTGTGAAGTGGGGTAAGAGGCTGACATGATATTTGTCATTGAGCACCTACCTGTCCCACGGCTGTTAGTTCAGCCGACAGGATTGGCATCCATTTTTTTCAGGCTGTTATTGGGCTTTCCGACATTGCAAGGGTTTCTGGTTTCTGGTTTCTGCTGTGAGTTTAGTGTGCTGTTCGAGTCAGATGAACAAAAGCTTGGAGTTTATATCAGCTTGGTTTGAAGAAGACTGTGGCAATTCTGCCATGGTTTTTGTGTGGTTTTTTTGGTTAGATTTTTCTAATAGTTATTGTCAGGGGACTTGTTCAATGAAACAAAGGGTTTCTGCTGTGAGTTTGTGTGCTATGTTTGAGTCGGATGAACAAAAGCTTGGAGTTTATATCGGCTTGGTTTGAAGAAGACTGCAGCAATTCTGCCATTGTTTTTTTGTGTGTGTTTTTTGTTAGATTTTTCCAATAAATACAATAGTAATTGTCAGAGGACTTGTTCAATGAAACAAATGATATATAACATGAGATTATATCTCTGTCATGAACACTTCTCTAAGAGAGATAAGGCTCTTGGCAAATCTTTTGGTGGTTCTTCAGTGTGCCTGCATATTTTGGTAAGGTCAGTCTGTATTACTGCTGCCTTGTGTTGTTTTTGTGTGTGTTTCAGCCCAGTCCAGAGACGCCCAAATCGCCCAGGACCTATACCCGTCTCCCGGGGTCCCCGGACCCCAACATCCCCGAGTGGGACTGGGACGACGATGTTTCCTCCACCGCCCTCGCCCTCACCACCACCACCACCACTGTCACGGCAACCACAATTGTGGCCACTGACCATGCTGATGATGGCACGACAGAGTCGGCTCAGGAACATAAGGTGGGGGCACGGGTGCTACTCTTTCGTTTTTACACTGATTTCAGTATTTTGTATTTTACCAGAAACTGAACTTTAGTTGTTTTTTTAATTCATCAATTTTTTAAATATTTATTACCGCAAGCGATTTGGGGCGTTTTGAACTAGTTGTTCTAACTTGGAAGTTTACAAAGACAATGTAATAATTTTACAAGGCTTATCAAACTGTCTCTGTCTCTCATTTTAACTGTCTGTCTCGTTATATCTCTCTCTTAAGTTGCCCCCCTGAATCGTCCGATGAGGCTCTGCCCCTGTACCCTGCTGGGGCCATGGGTCCCTGGACCCCAGCCTTTCAGTATTTTTCATTTTTGGGAGTTGCACCCATGGGGGGTCATTTTGCCCCATTTTGAACGTACCAGCCATCTAATTACTTTTATTAGATAGTTAAGTTGTTGTTGACCTACCCTGGCTAAAAAGGGATCACCCCAACTGCGCGGAAGCACTTGAACACCATGGTACAAATGCAGCAGCTAGGGATGAGAACATTATGTGTGTGACCGTTTTTTATTACTCTGCCATGTGGGCGGCCACACTCCGTCTTCGGGAGTAATTTGGAGACTGATGATGATGTTATGCCAGGAGCTTGTCATAGCTAAAGACAATCCCTGCATAGCTATGCATAGCATAGCAACATTTTGATGTAGCCTTGGGGTTCTAGCCTATGTTATTTGGTCTGATACAGTCTTAAGCCAAGGTGTAGACAGTACATGTACAGGGTTCGCACGGTCTTTGAAGGTGTTTGAGAATTGGAGTGCCATTTTCAAGTCTTCGAAAGTCTTTGAAAATTGGCTGGTCTGAAAATCGTGAAATAGTTTGGGGAAAAGTCATTGACGCTGTAAAAAGTTTGTTGTTTGCTTCCAAAATTGATAAAGAAGCAATTGAATTTGGTTTATTTTCTTATGTCCGCAGTTCGACTATCTAGTTCCGTCTAGCAGACGTCCTCAATTTGTTGCGAGTTACTTCCTTTCACTATATCCGGGTCTTTTGGCTACACCGGTGCGACTTGGAATGATCATGATCGAAGCAATCGTCATCACTGCATGTTATGAGAGGCCTTTGAAAAATAGGATGACGGGTTTTTGAAAAGGTTTTTGAAAGTGAACTTTGTGAATTTTGGTATGAAAAGTCTGTACGAGCCCTGATGTAATGTTAAACTGCTTCGTTAAAAATTCTAACTGAATCTGACAGATGCATTGCAAGGTTGGTATTTAACCCTTTTGCCGCCAACATCGCATTTTTGCACACACCCAGGTCGTTAAAAACCTGGATTCAGGGTCTGTTATCCAATGATTTTTGTGTTCTTGATTTTGGGAGTTAAGGAGTTAAGGCCTTTTTTTTTGTGTGTGGTAAAAGAATCCACAATATTTCAGGCAAAACCATTTCTTTACCCATATAATAAGTTGATTGGATAATTTTGGCCCAAAAATGGCTGGCGGCGAAAGGGTTAAGAGAGAGAGAGAGAGCTTAGTGCTATGTGATTTCCTACAGTCATAATAATAATAATTAGCATTTATCTTAAAAAAGCCCTAAGCGCTTACAATAATAAATGAATAAACCAGCAAGCAATATAAATAAAGAAACGACAAAAATATATTATACACATGCGCGTGCGTGCGCACACACACGCACTAAACACAGACACATGCACGCACTAAACACACACACACACACAAACACACACACGAACGCACCACATGCGCACACGCAACACACGCGCCCAAACAACACGCATGCACACAAACACACGCGGATGGAAGGGGCACAGTACTTTGAAAAGAAATATAGCAGGCTATGATTTGAAAAGAGTAGTTTTGAGAGAAGACTTAAATGAAGAAAGGGAGTTGGTAGAACGGAGAGGTACAGTCATGGCAAATCGCATAACCAGGAGGTGTTTCGCTGACTCTTAAGGCGAAGTCAGACTGCTTCTTGCTGTACGAGCGCTTGTACTTTGGTCGCGTTACACCAGCTTTCCCTGTGTGACATACAGTGGAACCTCTCTTATAAGACCTCCCATTATAAGACTCCCTCCCACATAAGACCTACTTCTCTGAGACATTGCCCTTCTTTGTAAATATTAAAATTACCTCCCGTATAAGACCCCTCCCTTATAAGACCTCATTTTGGATGATTTTTGAAAGTCTTATAAGGGAGGTTCCACTGTACTACTAGGCGAGTGCTCGAGCGAGAGTTTGCACGATTTTTTTTGGTTCAACTTTGCTCGACCGCCCATGCCACAACTCGCATGAAACCACACCCCTTGTCCGACAATGCGATCACTCGCTCTTTCGCAAAGAGCGTTCGCCCATTCCCACAACGTGACAGAGCTGCCAGGTGCATACGAGAGGAAGCATCGTCGGACATGGCCTTTAGTGGTGTGGCTGCTTTGAGAAATGGCCGGCCTTTGGGAACCTCAACGAACTCATGGTTGAGGTAGTCGGGGCAATACGTTTCCTCTGCAAACAAATTTCTACCCAACTACCTAGAATAGTTGTCTCCTTCGTCCTCCTCTTTTTGGCACTCTGGTTCATTCTGCAATGCAAACGGCATGAACGGTTCAGTGCGATGTTGGCCGCAAAAAGAGAGATGTCAAAGTGTTTCTGTCGGACTGCAGATAACCCGGATAACAGCAGTGTGATTGGTTTACAGAAGGTGTCTGGGCGCTGTATAAATCAACATTATTGCTATGTTATTATGAAGCCGCAGAAGGTGCCTAGGCGCTGTATAAGTTAACATTGTTTTATTGTGACGCGCAGAAGGTGCCTAGGCGCTGTATAAGTTAACATTGGTTTATTATGAAGCGCAGAAGGTGCCTAGGCGCTGTATAAGTTAACATTGTTTTATTGTGACGCGCAGAACGTGTCTAGGCGCTGTATAAGTTAAGATTGCTTTATTGTGATGCGCAGAAGGTGCCTAGGCGCTGTATAAGTTAACATTGCTTTATTGTGACGCGCAGAAGGTGTCTAGGCGCTGTATAAGTTAACCTTGTTTTATTGTGACGCGCACAGAAGGTGTCTAGGCGCTGTATAAGTTAACCTTGTTTTATTGTGACGCGCAGAAGGTGTCTAGGCGCTGTATAAGTTAACCTTGTTTTATTGTGACGCGCAGAAGGTGTCTAGGCGCTGTATAAGTTAACCTTGTTTTATTGTGACGCGCAGAAGGTGTCTAGGCGCTGTATAAGTTAACCTTGTTTTATTGTGACGCGCAGAAGGTGCCTAGGCGCTGTATAAGTTAACCTTGTTTTATTGTGACGCGCAGAAGGTGTCTAGGCGCTGTATAAGTTAACCTTGTTTTATTGTGACGCGCAGAAGGTGTCTAGGCGCTGTATAAGTTAACATTGTTTTATTGTGACGCGCAGAAGGTGTCTAGGCGCTGTATAAGTTAACATTGTTTTATTGTGACGCGCAGAAGGTGTCTAGGCGCTGTATAAGTTAACATTGTTTTATTGTGACGCGCAGAAGGTGCCTAGGCGCTGTATAAGTTAACCTTGTTTTATTGTGACGCGCAGAAGGTGTCTAGGCGCTGTATAAGTTAACATTGTTTTATTGTGACGCGCAGAAGGTGCCTAGGCGCTGTATAAGTTAACATTGTTTTATTGTGACGCGCAGAAGGTGTCTAGGCGCTGTATAAGTTAACCTTGCTTTATTGTGATGCGCAGAAGGTGTCTAGGCGCTGTATAAGTTAACATTGTTTTATTGTGACGCGCAGAAGGTGCCTATGCGCTGTATAAGTTAGGATTGTTTTATTGTGACGCGCAGAAGGTGCCGAGCTGTGACCCGAAGAACCCATTCAGCCTGCGCCGCTCCGGCAGCGTGGAGAGCCAGACGCAGGCCCTGCAGCAGGAGTTTGCGGCCATGGCCTCCAGCCCCCGCGCCTCCTCCCAGCCCATCAACATCAACATCACCTCACCCCCCGCCAGCCTGCGTGAGTCTTTCGGGACGTCTATGTCGCCTGTCGTGACGCGTAGATAATTGTTTTCTCTCCACCAAGTTCAGTATAATGGTGTTTTTTTGGCTGAAAAATGGCTGGCGGCGAAAGGGTTAAGCCATTCTTGTCTTCCAATAATTAACGCATTTTTTCTGACTATAAAGGCACACCCAGACCTGTTTATGCTCCCGGTTTTGCTGGAATGATCCCAGGAATTTGCAAAAAATCTGGGTAAAATACGAAATTCCTGGTGAACGCTGAAAATCCCGGGATTTCGAAAAAACGTCTATTATTTGTTTCCGTTTGTATGAAAAGACGCAAGGGTTGACCGAAACCTTGGAGTTCTGAGACGCGATTTTTCATTGGTCCGTGGACCCCCATCAACCAATGATAGTATTTCTTGTTGGCAGAGATTGTAGTTTTGTGCCAAACGTGTCGTCAGGCAAGTCAACCACAGGCGGCAAGCGCCATAAATCTTCGACAAACGACAGCAGTGATAGGGTGAAACGGCCAAAAGTGAAGCAGAAGTTTTCTCAAAAGTATTTGAAAGTGCCAGGAATAACAAGTTCGCGTTTGGGAGACCAGCATGCACACTGCAAGTACTGCAACGTGGACTTCAAAATTTCACGTGGCGGCATAAGCGACATCACTGAACATGTAAACACGAAGAATTCTGTTGTTTTTTTCTCAAATTCCGGGTTTTCTGTGGCAAATTCCAGGTTCATTATAAGGGTAAACAGGTCTGCGTACCCTTATTATGAGGCGCACAAATGTTACACAAAATTCAGATGTCATTAAACTTTCTTACTACAGTCTGTAAAATACGTAATAAATGCATGAACAAATTGAGATTCTCTTTACTTAACCCCTTCAGTGCCGCTTATTAGTGTAGATAACAAACGCTTCACTGAACAGGAGACAACGTGGTTTGAAAGTCGTGACCATGGAAGCTAAAGCGACAGAATTTCTGAAAAGTTACTGTGGTTGTTTTTTTTACTATGAGGCGCACCTTATTAGAAGGCATACCCCCCAAATTATGCACATAATTCTAATTGTGTTATTATGGTTTATTACTGCTTTATTAGTCACACTATAAGGAGCAGGGCTGTCAGTTTGGGAACAAAAAGTATTGCCTTATACAGACAAACCTCTATTTTAAGACTTCCAAAATGTCCGGAAAAATCGGTCGTAAACTGGAGGGGTCGTATGACGGAGGTTTTCACTGGCAGCCGTAGAAAGAAAAAGTTCAGCACAGTTCATACTCTCCTCTTTATGCACACATACAATGACATATTAAAACTGGATTTGGGTCTTTCCAACTCCATAGGATTGTGCAATCGATGTATTACAGTTTCACTTCGCCGACTTCTGTTAATCACCTCCACTCTCGTCCAAGGTCAGTGGTTTTCTTGTTCAAAGTCAGTGGTTTTCGTGCTTTTCCTCCGCTTTCCGCCATCTTTTCTACAACAAGGGAAGCGACTCCGCTTTCAGGCCCTTGACCGTGGTTGTTTCCCTTTGCTTGAAGTCTATGCAGACGACAACAACGGTCGTAAAAACCAACAAAATGGCGGTCGTAAGTCGCGTTTTAGAGGAAGTCGTTTAAGAGAGGTCGTTTACAGAGGTGCCAACAAATCCGGTCTCAAATGAGAGGTGGTCACTTAACAGAGGGTCGTAAAATAGGGGTTTGTCTGTAGACCGTAGAATACGTTGCTTCTAATCAGCATTGGGCAACTTGGTTTGAAAGTTGCAACCGTGAAAGCGAAAGCTATGGAATGTATGAAAAGTTACAGTATTTTTCGAACTATAAGGCGCGCCCTCCCCAAATTTTACGCAAAAATCAGATTTTTAAATTATATTTTCGCACTATATTAGTAGTGATGTTTTATAAGGCGCGGGGGTCTCTCTCTGGGGAAAAAAGTATCGCCTTATTGTCCGTAAAATACAATAAAAGAGCATGCGCCTGCATGCATGCACACAAGCACACGCACACATGAGCGCACATACACACACACACACACAAACGCACTTTTGAAATGAAATGCTTGAACATGTGAAAGACGGGGTTTGTGAAAGGGGGAACTTCCAGCAGAATCAGATTTTTTTTTTTTTTTTTTTTTTTTTTCCTTTCCCCCTCTCAATGTAAGACTTCAAAGCTAATGCAATGAAGCTGTACTGTTTTCATGCTGTTCTGATGTGTCGACTCCCCCTACCACCCCCCACCCCCCCACCCCCCCACCCCTCTGTTGTGGTTTGCGCAGATATGAGTTCCAAGTCCAGTCTGGAGGAGAAACGCAGCCGCAGCTTGGAGGATAAGAACGATTGCTCCGCCCAGAACGGTCAGTTGGAAATGGGGTAGTGGTCTGAAAAAAAACTTATTTGGCAACTGTGCTGGCCAGCATGTAGCGTTCACGTTTGGTCGTGTGAGTCTATGGTATGATAGTTCGGTTGTGTGTGTGTGTGTGTTCCGTCCGTGGTCCAATCTCCAAACTTTAACGTTGGCATTTTCTCGGGGAAATAGAAGGCGTACATTGTTCGAACTTTGCATACACATAGATGTTTATGCAAGCTTTCAGACACTAATGATTTGAATAATACAACAACATTTAAATACTTACAACAACACTGTAAACAGATAACAAACATATAACACTTTAGATTAGTGGGTTAGAGAGTATTCAACAGGCAACATGAATTAAGAAACTCATCAACACTGAAAGCCTCGATAGTTCATTGGTAGAGTGTCTGTCTGTCATGCCAATGGTTCCGGGTTCGATTCTCGGCACGTGCACTTCAAAAAAAATTCTTTAAAAGTATCCATTAACGATAGTTTCATTTGTTCTTTAAAATTTTATTGGCAATCTTGTACTTTAGACACCCCCCTCAATCTTTGTTTGTTGTCCCGAATTGTGCCTGTTCGAGTGAGCCATGAAGGCTTTGCCTCTTGTTTTCTCTTTGGTTGTCAATTGTTGCATTTCACCTTTTGTTGTCAGATTGGTCAGTGTTCTGAAAGCCTCCGTGCCAGTACATCTCTTTGGTTGTCAATTGTTGCATTTCACCTTTTGTTGTCAGATTGGTCAGTGTTCTGAAAGCCTCCGTGCCAGTACATCTCTTTAACTCATTCACATTGCAGCGATTTTGAATTATTTTAAAAAAACACAATCCACTCCAGCCATACACACAAACAAAACATACATAAACAAAAGGAGAAATGAAAGAAGATTACGGGTTTTTACTTCAGGTTTAGACATAGGGAAGTGGTAGATCAGACTTTTTTATATGCAAACTTTATATAGAAAAAAACTATGCCGATTGGTTACCCCACAACAAACCACTACAAAAGCAAAGTCAGAGGCAAAATTGTGGTCTAAGGGAATGAAGCCAGTTTAGAAGTGACCAAGATATGGTGTGTACACAGATTTACTTCCCTTGAAGCAAATGCATCAAATTGACAGCTATCTATTAATTCTGGACATATATGGCCGGAACGACTTGAATTAGTTAAATCATTATTGTAGTCGTCGTCGATCGCTCAGACAGTTTCTTGTCATCATGAGCACAGATGCATCATGCTGACATTATGCGCCTAACTAAGAAATAGGCCCAGCATGTCCGCCTTCGGCCGGAGAAAATTAAGTTTCTAGAACAAAGGTAGGAGAGTGGACAAAGTAAGGCAGAAAGACAGTAGATGACAGTAAGCGAAGGGAAAAGGCAGAGTCAAAGGGAGTGACAGATTAGAGGAAGATACAAGCACAGAACTTTCAGAAGGTGGGGGAACTATTTGTACAAAAGATATGTACGCGCTTGGTCACACAACTCTTGTGGCTGGGACCCTAAGAAAACGCCAAAGTCTGTTCATTTATTTATTTAGAAAATGTATATAGCGTATTACCTCAAATCTCCATGCGCTTTACAAAATCACTAGAAAGTTAAAGTTAACCCCTTCAGTGCCGCATACTACTTGCGCATGCGCCGCCGGCTTGCCGCGCGATTTTTGAACACGGCAATATCGCTGCTTAGCGGCAACGTATATATACGTCGGTGGCAAGTACTGAACCGCTATAGAGGACGTATATATACGTCGTGGGGCAGCGAAAGGGTTAAGCTGAACGAAATTATTTGAATCCGAAGAGACTGGATCTGATGGATGTGTATTGTAATGAATTGCTTCTTCATGGATGCTCCTTCCTGCAGGATGTCCTGAATTGCAGGATTTGTAAATTGCCTAGAGCCGGCGTCGCTGGATTATGAGAATTTGAGAAGCAATGATTTTCTTACACACACACACACACACACTAGTCCAGTAAAAAGGGCCTAGATAAGCATTTGCTATATTCAAAGGAATGCTAACTAAAAATAAATAGTAATGTCCCGTATGGCTTACGCCGGGAGGACGTAAAACAAATTCTTGTTGTCAAAGGAATGTAGCACTTGTGCTAGTCTAGAGGAGTGAAAAAAAGAGCAGTAAATGTGTGTGTGTGTGTGCTGCCCTGCACTCCGCCGGGGCTGCCCCCTTGCAGGATTTTTGAAATTTCCCAGGAGCACTCATGCTTCTGTGAGTGCTTCAGAAATATCATCCACTTGTTTTTCAGTGTTGGTGCAATAGTATTTGTCGTGATTATAAGCTGACTTTTTTTCTGTTTTTAGTTATCTGACCAGTGTGACATTTTCTACGTCTTTTTGTTTTTACCGATTTCTTGTACTTGTTGTTGTTGTTGTTGTTGTTGTTGCGGTTTAGTTGAGTTGGTTTCTTGAAGCTGCTTTTGTTGGACCCCCCCTTTTTTTTAGGCTGCGGTATTGGTGAAATGTGATAATTCTTATGTTGCTTCTACAAACTAGGAGTGTTGATATAATGAATTTGACTAAACCAAATAATTACTTGCGTGCTTTCTTTCGTTTTTGTTGTTTGGTTTTATTCTTGGTTGTTTTTGTTTGTTTTTTTGTTTTTCTTCACAGAAGGGGACGAGGGCTGTCCTGTTATTCATAACGAAATACTAACAAGTAAAAAAATAAATTAAAAAAAACAACGAAATTCTTTGCAACAAGGTTATGGTGTCGGTCACTTTCTCTTCCTTTTTTAGTGTAACGATTTTCTGTCTTCCTGCGGGGGAGTGGTTGGTTGCTTCATTCTTCCCCCCCACCTCCCCCTCTTTTTTTGTTTTTCACAGAAGGGGACGAGAGCTGTCCTGTTGTTGTATTTGTTCGCTGGCTTAAAGACTCCAGGGATCATCCCAACAAACAGTCGAAGCACTTTGAACACTACGGTACAAAGGCATCAGCTAGGGATGAGAACTTTACGTGTGTGACCGTTTTTGATTACCCCGCCACGTGGGCAGCCACACTCCAACTTTGGAGGAAGTCCTGTTATTTATAACAAAATACTAACAAGTAAAAAAAAACCCACGAAATTCTTTGCAAAGGGTTATGGTGTCAGTGACTCTCTCCTCCTGTTCAGTGTAACGTTTTTCTGTGTCCTCCTGCAGGGGAGTGGTTGGTTGCTTCATTTTTTTTTCCCCCTTCTTTTTTTTGTTCTGTTCTTCCAGACTCTTCTTGCCGTGTACGCTGTCTGAGGAGCTTTTCGTTGCCAAGTACGATTACCGAGTGATTTCTTTGCAGTTTTTTTTCTCCCTCTTTTATTTCTGTTTGGATTTTGCGGGGCCTTTTGCTAACCTTATCCTCTTTGAGTCGCCCAGTCACTGTGCTTGCTGCTTTGTGTGTGTGTGTGTGTTAATTTTACTGTCCAGTTCTTTTTCTCTGCGATCCTGTGTGCACACTAGGTTCCTATTTTGCTTTTTCTCCTACTACTGATCCAAACCCCCCCCCCCCCCCCCTGCGGGCTTCCACCTTGTGGTAGGAGAGCTTTAAACTAAGAGTAGCCCCTCATCCCCATTTCTCATCCTCTCCATCCTCAATGTCATAGCTGCCAACTATCAGGAATGTCCAGATTTCTAAAGTCTGTCAGGAAAATCCAGAAAACTGTCTGATTTTCCTGATTTTGACATTTCCAAGGAAGGATAGGGGCACTGAAGGATTTTTTTAATGCATTTTCTTCATTTTCATTTGAACATGCAGCCAGTTGAACTTTAAAAGTACGATTTTTCATAGACTTTTTTTTTATATAAAAGTTATTGATTCAAATTTAATACCTTTATCTATCAAATTCAAAGTGTAGTTTAAAAAAAACAAAAAACGAAGAGTCAATATTTGCAGCTTCAGTTGATAGAAAACCTTCAGCTTCAGGGACGTTGCCCCACCATGGACGTTGCTCCTGGATCCTACCGGGGGCCGCTGAAGGCCCCCCCCCCCGAATCCCCGTAGTTTTTGTCAGGAATTTCATTTCTCCAAGGTTGGCAGCTATGCCTCATTTACAATTGATGACATGCCAGGTGGTTTTTTTTTTATTGTTCACTGGCTTTCATGCGTGAGACCTTACGCACTTGAGTGGGCACCTGTTGCCCATTCTGCAGGGCATATTTGCCTGTATGGGCTTTTTTATATATATTTTTTACTAGGATGTGTTTGTTATTGTTTTTTTACTGTTTTTTTTAAAAAACCTGGATCCGTTTTAACACGTTTCCAGCACTGTGTTAAATTATGAGCTATAGGGTACAATGATGAAGATGCTGTGTCGTGAATTGTACTGTTTTTTGTTTTTTTAAATTTCAAGTTTTTGGACGTTAAGAATCATTGATGTGTGTTTTGTTATACGTGGTGGAGCTTTATGTGGTGACAGTCCTGAGATAACCATAGCTGTTGACTGGACTATAACAGACTAACTAACTAACTGATCCAAACTCAAGAAGGGGGGGGCTGTGTTAGTAGTGTGATCATTTACGAAAAGATGTGTTTTCAAGGTCCTGTTGTGGGTTTTTTATGCATTGTGCAATGAGCATGCATGCGTGTGCGCGTATGTGGATGCATGTATAACAGTAGAGTGGGTTTGTCTCATGCATGCACACACACGCGCGTGCGCACGCACACGCACACACGCACACGCACACACCACAACACCAAACACACCACAACACACACACACACACATCTTTTTGGAGATATAAATAGGCCTAACTGTTCCAGTAAAAGTAGCGGCACATACCAACAATATTACAGTAAAAACAAGGAGGTATAAGTTAACTTTCCATGTGTTTGTGCCTTTGTGTTCATTCTTTAATTTAACGTCTATCCACCTTACAGTGATCTTAGACAATCTTAGACCTTTCACCTTACAATAGATCTTAGTGCCTTTTGTGTGTGTGTGTGTGTGCGTGCGTGTGTAGTGCTCACTCTCTGACGGTGGCCAAGGTCTGACGCATTGTGTTTACGATGATGCCAGTTTTCTTTGCTTCAACAGAAAAACAAGAGCGAAGCTCTGCAACAGCTCGCTCAAGTAGTGAGAGAGAGAGAGAGAGAGAGAGAAATCTTATTTCATTTATTTTCTTTCTCAGCTTTATTGTTGACATTAGTGTCTGAAAAATCAGAAATGGCTTGGATAATTATGCATCATGTTATTTAAAGCTAAAGCTTGCACACGTGGAATAAAGTAGGGGACTCGTGTTTCATTGTCATGCTTCCTAACAACAAGTACATCTATCAAAAGCTTTTGCTTCATCTTCTTCATTTGAACGATGTTAATCGAGAAGAAAGAAAAAAACAACCATTCACAGACCTTATTAGACATTATTTAACCCTTTCACCGTCATCCATATTTCAGCCCAAAATTTCCAATAAATTTACCTGTGTATGGAACAAAATCCATCTGCAGTTTTGGGGGTTCTTCTGTGTAATATATAAAATAAAGTCTATCCTTACTTCCCCAAACTAAAACAATGAGGTCTTTGGATAATAGACCCCAATTTGATGCCTTTTAGTGACATAGGTGTTAAATCACTGTGGTGCTAAAATGCGACTGGCGCTGAAAGGGTTAATCATGCGCATAATAATCGGACTGTGAGTGTGTACAATAGTGAGAGAGATTTGAATGTATTTTTTTAAGATATATTCATGACGAAAAAAAAAATCCCTTGTTCATTTTAACCCCTTGCCTTTCGCCTCATTTTATCTTTGTATGCATTTGTAAGTGATGCTTCAAAACCAGTCAGCTTTGCTGTAACCTGAGCTTCTACTTCATTGCAGTAAAGGTGTGCGGACTACTGAGAAACTGTGTATGCGTATACGCATTTTTTTTAGTTAGAAAGTTTAACGCTGCAAATGAAGCATTTCTTTTTAGGGGTCAGATTTCATTGTAGGGTGTAGAGTGGCACAGTGGTAGCGCGTTCGCCTTGTGTCGAGTAAACCCGAGTTCGAACCTGGGTACAGGGGATTTTTCCTCTCACTTTGCACTAGGCCTTATGTGGAGTCTTTCGGATGTGACGATAAACCGAGGTCCCGTGTGCCCATGCACTTAGCACACGTTAATCCCAGTGGCAACGAAAAAGTTGTCATTTGATCAAAATTTACCACCACCCCTTTCCTTCCTCATCAGTGACACAACAATTGCATGCAACGCGCTCTCCAGGTGGGAGCAACCCAAATTTCACAGAGGCGCCTCTGTGACTATAAAGTACCTAATACTAATAATACCTAATAGGTAGGTAGGATAACTATCATTTTCTGAAATTTGGAAATCAGAATATGAGATTGCAAAATGTTTGTTGTTGTTGTTGTTGTTCCCTGGCTTAACGACTCCAGGGATCATCCCAACAGCCAGAGCACTTGAACAATTCAGTACAAATGCACCAGCTAGGGATGAGAACATTACGCGTGTGACCGTTTTTGATTACCCCGCCATGTGGGCAGCCACACTCCGTCTTTGGGGGATTTTGGACTGATGATGTTATGCTGGGAGCTTGTCATGGCTTAAGACAATCCCCGCACAACCATTCAGAGCATAGCAACATTTTGATGTAGCCTTGGCGTTCTACCTTATGTCAACTGGTCTGACACAGCCTCATGCCAAGGCGAGCAAAATGTTTAATATCCTTTTTTTTCTCCATTTGTATGTGCCGTATTTTACGGACTATAATCAGGCGATATTATTTCCCCAGACTGAGACTCATGCACCTTATAATATGATCCCCCCGTGGGGATACCGGGGGTGTCGTACAAATAGTTCCCCCACCTTCTGGAAGTTCTGTGCTTGTAACTTCCTCTAATTCTGTCATTCTCTTTGACTCTGCCTTTTCCCTTTGCTTACTGTCATCTGCTATCTTTCTATCTCACTGGTCCATTCTCCTCCTGCCTTTTTTTTCTATGAATTCTTACAAAGATTTTCTTCAGCCGAAGTCGGACATGCTGGGCCTAACTATTTCGTAGACGCGTAACAGCAGCATGACGCATCTACGCTCATATGACAGGAAACTGTCTGAGCGAACGAAGAAGAAGAAGAATGATATGACGAATGATATAGTGATTGAGTATAATAACAAAATCAGAATTTTGAGTCAAATTTTGTGTGTGTGTGTGTGTGATAATAGGGTGCACTTTATAGTCTGCAAAATTACGGTAGATTCTGCTATGAAAGTATGGTTGGATTTTTGCTCTCTGAATTGACACAATGCAGTGGACAGTATAAAGACTAGATGATAGTGATACCAAAACCCTGTCTACGTGCCACATGTGCTTTGAATAGATAATAGATTTGGGGTAAGTATCCTTTCACATACTTAACAAATTGAATAGATTTGGTATTCTTCTTCTTCTTCTGCATTCCTGGGCCATAAGGCCATATGCCATAATGTGTCCGTTTTCCAGTTTTCACTGGTGTCTTCGCTGCATTCAGCCGACGCATTCCGATTTCGGAGGAGCTCGAAGGAGAAAACCATATGGAAGATATTTGGGGGGGGGGGGAGAGGCAGGAGAATGGGCCAAAAAGTCAGAAAGAAAGTAGATGACACAAAGCAAAGGGAAAAGGCTAGAGTCAAAGAGAGACAGATTAGAGGAAGTTACAAGCACAGAACGTCCAGAAGGTGGGGGAACTATTTGTACGAAAGACTCCCCGGTGTCCCCACAGGGAGGAATAGATGATAGATTTGGGTAAGCATCCTTTCATGTACTTAGCAAACTAAGACTGAACAGATTTGGTACTCAACATTTACTGACGTCGTAATGATCCTAGTAGTCAGTAACTACCGTAAAATGTGGACTATAAGCCGCTACTTTTTTCCTCAACTTTGGCCCATGCGGCTTATAGACTGATGCGGCTTATCTGTGGATTTTTTCCATTCTACATATATCAGCATGATTAAATCTGTTTCTGGCCACATTCTTCAGCCTATTTTGAGCTTCTTTAGACTCACAACTGGTTTTGGTAATCAATAGATTCAAATCTCATGTTGAAAGTATCTGAGAGCATTAAATACTCATGTTCTGATAGGAGAATTTCTATATTTGTGTTGCTGTATGCACATACAATTTTCTCTGCGGCTTATAAACTGGTGCGGCTTATATGTGAATAAATACCTAATATTTTGTTAATTTAAGGGATGCGGCTTATATAAGTCCAGTTTTTACGGTACTAAGCAGAAAGTTGACAGCTAACGATAGATTACTTTTGTAATGTAGTACTTGGGCAATGCCTGGGTAAAGCGTTGTGGAGTGCATTGGATTGACCTGTGCTGGGGACAAGGAGAGGGCGAGGGAGGGAGAGCAGTTGAGAGGGAGAGGGAGGGAGAGCAGTTGAGAGTGAGGAGGGAGGGAGAGCAGTTGAGAGGGAGAGGGAGGGAGAGCAGTTGAGAGTGAGGAGGGAGGGAGAGCAGTTGAGAGGGAGGGAGAGCAGTTGAGAGGGAGGGAGAGCAGTTGAGAGTGAGGAGGGAGGGAGAGCAGTTGAGAGGGAGGAGGGAGGGAGAGCAGTTGAGAGGGAGGGAGAGCAGTTGAGAGTGAGGAGGGAGGGAGAGCAGTTGAGAGGGAGAGGGAGGGAGAGCAGTTGATAGTGAGGAGGGAGGGAGAGCAGTTGAGAGTGAGGAGGGAGAGCAGTTGAGAGTGAGGAGGGAGAGGGAGGGAGAGCAGTTGAGAGTGAAGAGGGAGAGGGAGAGCAGTTGAGAGGGAGAGCAGTTGAGAGGGAGATGGAGGGAGAGCAGTTGTTTGAATGTGAAGTCAGCGCTGCGCACAAAGTGGACTACCGTTGCAGACTACTGTAGAAAGTTCGTCCACGATTGTGCTGGACAGGAAAAGGCCTTTTGCTGGAGATGAAGGATTAAAAAAAAAAGAGAGACAAAACGAACGAACGAAACGTTGTTTAATCAGGGTTTTAAGATAAGCATGCAATTTTCTTTTTTACACTCATCCCTGAGGCTAAACAAAGGTTAACAAACAAAAATATATACCCAAAAAATTAATCGCTTACGTAGCAAATAATACTACTGCAAAGCATTCAAGAAAAGTAAATATCCAGAAATAACATAACCCAGCACTATATACATCATCAATGTACAGAGAGAGAGAGAGAGGGAGATACTTCAGACACTTTATTTTACAAGGATAGGAATTTAGGCTAGAGAAAGAGATGGAGAGAGAGAGGGAAGGGAAGGGAGGGAGAGAGAGAGAGACTCCGATAGAGAAAACTTGAAAACTTAAGCTTTATTTTCCAAGGATATAGATTTTAGGCAACGTCTATTCTTCCAATCTGTCCTTGATACATAATATATACTAGCACAGAGCACAAAAGTGGCAAGGCATACTGTTACACATACAGAGCACAGAGAGAGAGAGAGAGAGATTATCATCATGTCTAAAATGTATTGAGGAGTGCCTACATAAGAACTTCCTTTTTTCTTCAAAGAAATTATACCCCTTAACCCTTTCACCGCCAATGTCACATTTTTGCACCACAATGATTTATCACCCATGTCATTAAATCTCTTGAAATCAGGGTCTGTTATTTCATGATATTGTGCTCCTAAATTTGGTCAGTAAGGATTGACCCTATTCTAAATGTATCACAGAGAAATCCCACAATATTGTCGACGAAATCTTTTCTGTAGCCAAGTTAGTTGAATGGGAAATTTTGGCTCAAAGATGGCTGGTGGTGAAACGGTTCACCATTCAATATAATGCAGCGTTCATCCGCACACCTTGCCTGTCGTGTCGATCTTTAATTACTTGAAAGAGATAAATATTTTTCATTTGATGTGAACAACTGTGATATTTTTAACCCTAGACGTGTCAGGTTTTTACTTGCTGAGTTTCGGATTGACAAATGATTTTTAACGAAAATTATTTTAACCCAAAAACTTTGATCTTGTTTTACCTTATGTTTTTATCCCTTTTAATACATGGTGACGGGGCTATAATTTTAATCTTATACCCCCCCCCCCCCCCCCCCCCCCCCCCCCCCCCCCCGTGGGGATACCGGGGAGATCTTTTGTAAAAATAGTTCCCCCACCTTCTGGAAGTTCTGTGCTTGTAACTTCCTCTAATCTGCCACTCTTTTTGACTCTGCCTTTTTCCTTTGCTTTCTATCATCTACTATTTTTCTGAATTATTGGCCCATTCACCTGCCTTTTTTCAAAAACAATCTTCCAAATAATGTTTCTCCTTTGAGCTCCTCCGAAATCGGAATGTGTCGGCTGTACGCTGGCGGGGGGAGACCAGTGAAAACTGAAAACCAGACACATATACGTATCTTACTCATTATGGCCATATGGCCCAGGAACGCAGAAGAAGAAGAATCTGATATCTTTTTTTGCCTGTGGTGTGTGACGTGGACGGTGAGGTTGTCATGTACAGCGGGCCGTTGTTGTTGCTCTGTGGGCAGTGTCCATCCACCGTAACTACAAGACGGTGCACCTGCCTCTGCTGCACAACGAGATGCACCTGCGCCGCTCCCTGCCCTGCGTCTTCACCCTGGGCTTCTTCCCTGGGACCAAAGGTACCGCCGCCGCGTGCATGCACCCTCTCTGTTTTTAAAATTGTTATTTATATGTGGGGGTCTGTTTTTCTTTCGAGTTTAATTATAGGGAACGTTTTTCTTTTTTTGTCTAGAACACCCCAAAAAATCATGTAATAGACGATTTTCGGAAGAAAAAAAATTAGGGGAGAGCACTTCGTAAAAATTAGACTTGTTTACCTCCATTACTCAGTCAAAAACCATAGCAACAATGGTGTCGAAGCTTGAAACCGCAGGATGCGAGTCAGCTACTTGCAAACATTTTTTTAGAAAAATAAGGGGTGACCAGTTGCTACAAAGTGATAGAACTTGCAAACTGTGATGTAAAAATATAAATTACATCAATTTTAGAATGATGCACTGCGTTCTACATGCTGTGTGTCTCCTCAAACACAAGAAGCGAGGGCTGGGGATTTACCTGATGGCAGAGTAACTTCCCCTGTTTGACCGATTGAATTAGGCAAGATGACTCCTACACACCATGAAATTACTCCCCTTAATTATTTCCGAACAATTCCTATTCAGTCGGTCAGACAGGGGACGTCACTCTACCATCAGCTCTCGTAGCCTATCGACTCGTGTGTTTGAGCAGACATACAGCACTTAGAACACTGTGCGTCATTCTAAAAATGTATGTCATTTATATTTTTACATCACATTTTGCAAGTTTTATCAGTTTGTGGCCACATCATGTAATTAAAAAAAAAAAAAAAATGTTTTTTTTGGGATAATTAAAAGAAAACTACAAGTGGTCTGTAAGTTGCATTTGAATGATTTGGTACTGGTATATGCATTGCTATGGGAATATCTGACTCAATAAGCTAATCATAATAATAATGATAGTGAAGCATGTATATAGCGCACTCCTCCACCAACAACAACAAGAATTAAAAGCAAGAAATTCAACCAAGACATTTAATCGCTCACACACATGCAAATAGGCATACCCCCCCCCCACACACACACACACACACACACCATTACCACCACCACCACTCACCCCACTCCAAAACACAATACATAATACAAACTGTTGAATAAAGCAGCTAACTGATGTCTCAAATAAATCGTTCATTATTATGATATGTCGCTTTGAAAACCCACAACTTTCTATGGCGTATATCGGAACACGGGTGTAGGCATCCAATAGGGCATTTGCCACGAGTGTTCGTTCTCTATACTAGACTACTAATTTGCCCGCACTCGTTCTGCCCGAGTTACGCTGACCTTTCTAATTCAACTCTCTAAATTCAACTCGGTGAATTTCAAGGTTGTCCTCACGTGGCAAATGCCCTGTTTCGTTATAACATTTTATTTCCCTCTCTCATCCTTCCACTCCTAATTCCTTCATTCTCTCACACACCCCATCCATCAATATGTATTTTCAATATTAAGCATATGAATAACATTTGTACATGTATAAAAAAGTATGAATCAGTCGCATAATGAGCGACTTAGCTGGCTCTTTTGCCCGCCAGGTTGCATAACGCTCGAGTGGGGCTAATCCTCTCTGTATTCTTAGTTGGGGATAAAGAGAGAGAGAGAGATAGGGAGGAGTCCTACCCTCTCTCTCTCTCTCTCACTACACCCAACTAAGAATATAGCGTGCTAAGCCCCTAGTGGTTTGACTGCCCCCTGGCGGTCAAATAATCGCCGTAAGTCGACCATGAATTGCAATTAATATCTAAAATGTTTCTTTGTGTTTCTGGTTTGAAAGGCATCCAATTTCAGTTCAAGCGTCTTTTTATTTCGTAATGTGTGAACGTTTCTTTTTTTAAGCGTTTCTGTGTGCGTTTTGGTTTGTTTCTGTACCGTATTTTTCGGACTATAAGGCGATATTTTTTTCTCCAATTTCGACCTATGCGCCTAATAAACGAGGGCGCCCTATTATCGTCCGAGATACCGCCCAACAGATGCCATAGCCCTTAATTGGATGTAAAAAGCATCGTTGTAGAGCTTAAAATGCCATAATTCTACCAGTTTTCGCGAAGAATTGGCCAAACACAACGACCGGAAGTCGCAAAAACGGAAGTTTCAATTATTTGAGAAGGGAGCCAACTCTCGTTTACGACAACAGTAATGGCGGTCGGTAAGCGTTTACAAGACGTGTACGGGCTTCAAACTTTGACTTTCTGTTGCGAGGTGTGTATCGCCTTATAAACGAGGGCGCCTTTTACTTGGATTTTGTCAGATTTTTCTTCAAAATTGCCCTATTCGCCTTATACACAGCAGCGCCTAATGAGCCGAAAAATACGGTACGTTTGCTTTGGGTTTTTGTTTGTTTGTGTGTTGTTGGGGGTTTTCTCTCATGCTGTCTTTCCCTTTCGTTTGCTCCTTATGCAGCCCACTCCGAAGCCAGGCTGGTTTTGTATAGCCCGTTGTTGTATACTCTGGGGGACTCCAAGAAAAATGGATGTGTGTATTGGTTCTCACCTTCTCTTTGTCTTTCAGCTGTTGTGTTCCGTCTTCCAACCCCCGTATTTCTATTGTAAAAAACCCGTGATTCTCGAGTTTTGTGCTGGGTTCTAAAGAGTGTTGAAATGTAGAAGTCTGGTATTGGTATTTGGTATATTCTAGTCACAGAGACTTATCTCTGTAAAATTTGGGCTGTTCTCCCCCGGAGAGCGTGTCGTCGCAAGTGCGGCGCCTACCCATTTAAAAAAAAATAAATTGGGGGGGGGGGGAGGGGACAGGGTGAGGAAGGGGTGTGGGCACACTTGGGAAAACCTAGCTATCAATTTGGCCATACCAGGCAGCAGGATTTCTCCCTGCTCTTGCCGACTTTCAACTCCCGTGGGATTTTTACGTGCGTAAGGCGCATGGGTCAGACTAGCTTTAAGTCCCCATCGCGAAGGACTCGACGTTCAGTTCGATTTTCCTGTCGAAGTAGAAAGAAAGAGGCGAGGAGGCCAGGATTCGAACCCGTCACTCGCGTTGCAGTCACGCATTACATTTGGCAGGCGAACGTCTTAGCCACTCTGCCACCTTTCTCCCTGTAACCCCTCCTGCACTTGACCACAGATGTGTCTGTCTGGATTTTGTCTGACTTTCAGCCATCTTGTGCTTTATGCGCGCACGCACACATACCCACCCCCCTGCACCCCGGTCAAATTTTCGCATTGAAAATGTTTCACTGAGAAGCAACATTCTGCCATTCTCGGGAAAGGGATAAGGTTAGGATCATTTTAGTGATTTCTGTAAACTGCTTAGAGCTTAAAGATTAGGCGCTATAAAAGTTGTCTTAATAAATAAATCAATAAATCAGCCTAGGGTTATTTTCAGAAAACCGAAAGAAGCAGACTTTGAGATTGAGGGTCGTGAACATGGGGCATGTGACTTGGTCACTTTTAGAAAAAATTGTTTTCTCATCATAATGTTAGCCTCAAAAATACTTTGAAGTAGGATAGACAAGAGGTGTGGGAGCAAACAACAACAAAATAACATGGTAAACTTACGTACAACTGCCTCCGTTTGTAACGACTCTCTTTTGGGGCGTGTGTGTCTGTGTTTGTCGTTTTATCGTGATCACGAATAAGGCATTTGCACGGTGTTCAGAATGTTGACGACCACCACCCCCTTGTTTGTGCCGCACCAAGCGTTACCCATTTGTTGGCGCATCTACCCCCGTTATGTTGCCGGGCTTTTCTTCAGCTTTTTGTTTCATTCTGCTTGCTATTGTGAATGTCAGATTTTTTGGATTTTTAGTTTTCCTTGTGCTTGGATGCAATTATAATCCGATTCGTTTTATACATTGAAAAAAAAAGCCACTCTTCGAAGTATTAGCCGCACGAGCCAAGCTTTTATAAAGCCAAGCTCTTGGATCCACCATACACACGTGCATTAGATCTTTGATATTTGAATTGGGGGTAAAGGTAAAGATGTGCCACCCCCCCTGCATTTCTCGGTTAATTGTATTTTTATGTTTTTGCCTTTCTTAAAAGCTGTATTTTAGGAACATCTTCAGCTAATTCTCTTTTTGGAATACTAATTCTAACCCTAACCCTAGCCCTAAACCTAACCCTACCCCCCACTATGTACTGCACTACACCGCAATTTGTCACAGTTGTGGTTCGTTACGTTTTTCCGTCTTATAGGGTGGGGGGTAGGGTTAGGGATAGGGTTAGTATTCCAAAAAGGTTATTAGCTAAATAGGTTCCTAAAATACAGCTTTATGTATGGTAAGAAAGGCAAAAACGGAAAAATACAATTAACCGAGAAATTTAGGGGGGGTGGCACATCTTGACCTTTACTGAATTGGGGGTTATGTTAGGAGGGATGGGAAGATTCGCAAAGGAAACGAACAAACAAACGGTAATATTGTCGTGTACAGCAACAACCCCCCCCCCCCTTCTCGCCACACACATTTAGTCCAAATGGACGGCATGTTTTAGTGGTCTTTTTGGAGATAGCCTTAACCCGGATTTTGTCATGTTATTCTGCCACCGGGGCACACATCAGCTTCAGATTATATACCACAATAATAATAAGTAGGACACCCGTTGAAGTGATGTGAATGTCTGGCTGCTTGGAGTACCTCGAGTCCTCTACTCTTTTTTTTCTTCTCAGATTTTGTTTGCGTTTGTTATTGTATGCGTTTTTGGTCATTTTCACAGGAAGAAGGTTCTGTTGAATATAATGAAAATGCCGCAAAAATACAACCAAACGGAACACAAACCACATGCCCACACACACACGCATGCACTCACACACACAGACGCACACGCACACACACACACAGACGCACACACACACGCGCGCGCGCGCGCATACACAGAATCAAAGATGTTTGCAAAGGGTTACACCATACCTGTCACAGTTTCCATGTCAGCACTTACGTCCTGTGTGTGTGTGCCGTGCATCTGTTTCCTAGTGACATCTTGGTTGCATAACGCTATCTGTTTTCTGTTAATCCACTGTCACGATGTCTTAAGACTTAGGCCGTGTACACACATAAGCGGATATTCCATGCGGAAACCTGTGCGCAATCCATAAATAAGTGAAACAAAGAAGGGAAAAGATTTGCGCACGTGTCCGAATTTCCCCTATATGCGTAAACTTTTGTCCTTCTTTCTTCCACTTATTTAGGGCTTTCCGTACGGAATTTGCGCGTCTAATGTGAACCCGGCCTTAAGAGTCAAAACGGACTGTCTCCAGATTGTCCGTTGACTTATTATGGGACTTATTGCGAAAAACTAACTTGATATTTAAAAAAAAAAAAAAAAAAAAAAAAATATAAATAGCATAATTCCCATTTAAAAAAAATTTTTTTTTTAGTATATTTAATATAAGTTATTATTTTTCACAAAAAGTTCTATAATAAGTCAATTGACCATCTGAAGATAGTCCACTTTGACTCCAAGGCAATAATACCAGTTGTTCTTCTTCACAAAAAGTTCCATAATAAGGTAATTAAGATAGTCCATTTTGACTCCAAGGCAATAAGTTCCATAATAAGGTAATTAAGATAGTCCATTTTGACTCCAAGGCAATAAGTTCCATAATAAGGTAATTAAGATAGTCCATTTTGACTCCAAGGCAATAAGTTCTATAATAAGTCGATTGACTCTGAATATAGTCCATTTTGACTTCAAGGCAATAAGTTCTATAATAAGTCAATTGACTCTGAATATAGTCCATTTTGACTCCAAGGCAATAAGTTCTATAATAAGTCAATTCACCATCTGAAGACAGTCCATTTTGACTCCAAGGCAATAAGTTCCATAATAAGTCAATTCACCATCTGAAGACAGTCCATTTTGACTCCAAGGCAATAAGTTCTATAATAAGTCAATTGACCATCTGAAGACAGTCCATTTTGACTCCAAGGCAATGAATACCAGTTTATTATTCTTCGCTATAAGTTGCATAATAAGTCAATTCACCATCTGAAGACAGTCCATTTTGACTCCAAGGCAATAAGTTCTATAATAAGTCAATTCACCATCTGAAGACAGTCCATTTTGACTCCAAGGCAATGAATACCAGTTATTATTCTTCGCTATAAGTTCCATAATAAGTCAATTCACCATCTGAAGACAGTCCATTTTGACTCCAAGGCAATGAATACCAGTTATTATTCTTCGCAATAAGTTGCATAATAAGGCCATTCACCGTCTGAAGACAGTCCGTTTTGACTGTTAACACTTCTAGTGCCCTGTATTTTATGACTTTCTTGGTCGTCCGTCGCATCTCAACCTACATGAGAGCAATAACTATGCGCATGCGCTACCTTAACGGGGGAAAAAACTGTGACATAAGCTCTGAAAATATACAAACCGCATGGCAGGGGGCTTGGAGGCAAATGTCTCTTGCCTTTGGTGGGAGTGTACAAAAAATGTCATGGGCGAATGTATTCGCTCATGGTAGTAGAAGAGTTAAGGCATCGCGTGACTTGTTTCTAATCCGCTTGTTGACTGTATCAGTGTGTGTGTGAGGAAGGTGTACAGTGGAACCTCCCTTATAAGACCTTCAAAAATCATCCCAAATGAGGTCTTATAAGGGAGGGGTCTTATAAGGGAGGTAATTTTAATGCTTACAAAGAAGGGCAATGTCTCAGAGAAGCAGGTCTTATGTGGGAGGGAGTCTTATAAGGGAGGTTCCACTGTACTTGTGTTTTTTCTCTTCTTCTTTTTTTTCACAGCGTCTGTTGTGCCTTTCTGTTTTTCTCTTGTGTTTTGTTTTTTCACAGCGTCTGTTGTGCCTGGCTGGGTTTTTTTTTTCTTTTTTCCCCACAGCGTCTGTTGTGCCTGGCTGTTTTTCTCGTTTTTTTCACAGCGTGTGTTGTGCCTGGCTGTTTTTCTCTTGTTTTTTTCACAGCGTCTGTTGTGCCTTGCTGTTTTTCTCATTTTTTCACAGCGTCTGTTGTGCCTTTCTGTCTTTCTCTTGTTTTTTTCACAGCGTCTGTTGTGCATTGCTGTTTTTCTGTTGTTTTTTTCACAGTGTCAGTTGTGCCTTTCTGGTTTTTTCACAGCGTCTGTTGTGCCTCTGTTTTTCTTTTGTTTTTTTCACAGCGTCTGTTGTGCCTCTGTTTTTCTGTTGTTTTTTTCACAGCGTCTGTTGTGCCTCTGTTTTTCTCTTGTTTTTTTCACAGCGTCTGTTGTGCCTCTGTTTTTCTCTTGTTTTTTTCACAGTGTCTGTTGTGCCTCTGTTTTTCTCTTGTTTTTTTCACAGCGTCTGTTGTGCCTCTGTTTTTCTCTTGTTTTTTTCACAGCGTCTGTTGTGCCTCTGTTTTTCTCTTGTTTTTTTCACAGCGTCTGTTGTGCCTCTGTTTTTCTCTTGTTTTTTTCACAGCGTCTGTTGTGCCTCTGTTTTTCTCTTGTTTTTTTCACAGCGTCTGTTGTGCCTTGCTGTTTTTCTCTTGTTTTTTTCACAGCGTCTGTTGTGCCTCTGTTTTTCTCTGTTTTTTTCACAGTGTCTGTTGTGCCTTTCTATTTTTTCTCTGTTTTTTTCACAGCGTCTGTTGTGCCTTGCTGTTTTTGTTTTGTTTTTTTCACAGCGTCTGTTGTGCCTTGCTGTTTTTGTTTTGTTTTTTTCACAGCGTCTGTTGTGCCTTTCTGTTGACTCGTTTTTTTCACTGTCTGTTGTGCCTTGCTGTTTTCTCTCTTCTTGTTGTTTTTCTCACAGTGTCTTGTTGTGCCTTTCTGTTGACTCTCGTTAGGCGCGGGGCAGTTCTTAGCCCTGCCCAGGCTCTTAGGCTCAGCCAGCACCCCCGATTTTAACTCTTTGCTGCCGGCACTGCCAAGCTGCAGTGGTAGGTAGCCCCCACCGCACGTGACCCTTTGCTCGGGCGCCGATTTCAGTTCCACGATTTATAATACGGCTGCTACTTACTTTTACTTACTTAACTTACTTACTTGCTACTGCTGCTGCTGCCACCGCTATGCTGCCGTCTGTGCTTGCTTCTTTGTTTTCCCGCCCTTGCACTAATGGTTGGATGGTGGTTGATGATGCTCGTGCACCCGTTTGACTTGAACCAGTTTTATTCATACGGAAATTTTTTTTTTTAATTTTTCCTATTTTTTTACATTTCCGGTGATATCAACGTGTATGATTTGGGACAGTAACTTATTCGATTTTGTTTCTTCTCTGTTAATTGTAATGTCAATTGTAGCGGTTGGGTTATTCTTTTCCCTTCATGAGCATTGTATCAGTTTTTGTTTTCTTCAAAAGTTTGTATCAAAAATAATATTGAAATCTGTGATCCAGCCAGTTTGAAATAAGTATTTGAATTAGATTTTTTTTTTTTATATCCCTTTCACCGCCAATGTTGCATTTATGCACCACAGCATGTCATTAAAAGGCGTCAAATCAGGGCCTGTTATCCGAAGACCCTATTTTCTTAATTTTGTGAGGTAAAAATAGGCATAATGTTATAAATATCACAAGAGGAATTCCCAATATTACAGCAGGTTTTTTCTCTACCCAGTTAAGTTTAAAGGTATTTTGTGGCTGAAAAATGGCTGGCGGCGAAAGGGTTAATGTACATGGTGTTGAAGAAGACAGTGATTTGACAAGTCTTTGGCCTTTGTTGCAGGAGGTTTGGGAAGCATGAAGTTGACACTTAAAACCTGATATCAGCTCCTATTTGTAATAAATAATAAATACTCTTTAAGAGGGTTCAAAACTTGAATTTTGCATTAGATGTAAGGGCTACTATTTAGTATATGTTCTTAACCCTTTCACCGCCAGCCATTTTTCAGCCAAATATTTCCATTAAATTTACCTGGGTAGAGAACAAAATCCATCTGCAGTATTGGGGATTCTTCTGTGACATATATAAAATAAGGTCTACCCTTACTTCCCAAAACTAAGACAATAGGGTCTTTGGATAATAGACCCCAATTTGATGCCTTTTAGTGCCATAGGTGTTAAATCACTGTGGTGATAAAATGCGACATTGGCGGTGAAAGGGTTAATTGTCACTCTGAACAAACCATGAATATTTTAAGGGATACCGATTGTAGATTTTGAGTCTTTGTTTGAAATGCTAATAACAGTGGAACCTCCCTTATTATAAGACCTTAAAAAATCATCCAGAATGAGGTCTTGTAAGGGAGGGGTCTTATAAGGGAGGTAATTTTAGTACTTAGAAGGGAAATGTCTCGGAGAAATAGGTCTTATGTGGGAGGGAGTCTTATAATGGGAGGTCTTATAAGGGAGGTTCCACTGTACGTTTCAAGCAGTGTGTGTGGATTGATCGATTGATTGAAATCGTTGATTGTGTCCACTGTTAACGCAGAACGTTTGAGTTTAAGTGATCCAGCTGTGTGTATGTGTGCGTGTGTGTGTTGCGTGCGTGTGTGTGTGTGAATTAATTTTTTGCACCTGCCTTGTGTTTCCAATTGTACTGGAGTGCTGCAATGTTTTCCCCTGTTTGTCTGTCGCCATTCTCTTCTAGCGCTTTAGAGCAGCTGTGTACCTTCGTGTACGGAAAATGTTCCTTCGTGTTCCTACTTTTGTATCTTTCCTCGGTGTACATGGTTTTTTTCCCACTGTGGTTGGTATAGTATTTTTGAAATGTATCCTAAAAAATCATCCATGTCTCTCTCCCTCTCTCTGCGCATCTCTGCATGCACTCTCTCGTTCACACACATGCGCGCGCGAGTGGCACAGTGATAGCGCGTTTGCCTCGTGTCAAGTAAACCAGAGTTCGAACCTGGGTACAGGGGATTTTCCCTCTCGTTTTACACTAGGCCTTAACGGTCTTTCGGATGAGACGATGAACCGAGGTCCCGTGTGCCCATGCACTTAGCACACGTTAAACCCATTGGCAACGAAAAAGTTGTCATTTGGTCAAATATTAACACATACCCACCACCCCCACCCCCTCCTCCTATCAGTCACACCAAAATCGCGTGCAAAAAAAAAAAAAAATGGCGCGCCTCTGGCTGCAACACGCTCTCCAAGTGGGAGCAACCCGAATTTCACAGAAACGCCTCTGTGACTATAAAGTACCTAATACCTAATACTTGTGCCTTAGTTTGTTTGGTTTTTTTGTCCTCAAAATTGCAAAACAAAAAATGGAGTCGTTACCGGTAGTTGCGCCCGTTACTCTCTATATCCCTTTCTCCCCAACTCTCTTTCCCCCTCCCCCCTTTCCTCTTCACTGTTTCTATATAGTATATAGATATTCCTCTTTCTTGGTCGTTAGTGGGTTTGGAGTGTTTCACGTTATGTGTTTTCGGCTTCTTCCTTTAAAAATGTGGTTTTAAAAACAGGCTCAAAGAATCACGTTGATCGGTTTGTTATATATTAACAATATCAACATTTCTGTGCTGTCCAGTGTCTCCCCCCCCCCCCCCCCCCCCCCCCCCTTCTCTGTCTTTCTCCCTCTAATACCTTGGTTATATTCTGACCTAACGCTCAGATCTCTTCATCTCTGTCACTTTCAACGCGGTAATTTTGCCTGCCTGAATACAACGCTCACAACACCACCACCCCCCAAAACAACAGCAACATATCTGTGCTAAATTTGGGTCTCAAGTTTTCTTTCTGTTCTTGAAAGTTATTTGTCGTTTCATATCACATTGACCAACTTTTGTTATTTTTGTTGGCAATAAACAAAAAAATTGTGAAACATAAATTCGCGGTTTTTATTCAACACCCTGTTTAATTTGAATCGATCGATTTTCGCTGAACAACCGAAATGGCAGTATGTACAAGTAATACTTGGGTGCAAGTTTTCCTGGTATACAAGGATTTCCTGTTTTTGAATTTTACCAGAAAAGGAGTTTCCTTTTTTTTAAATTTGTCAAACAAGATCTTTGTGTGTCTACTGTATTTTTCAAGTACTTTAAAATAAGCGTTTGTATAAGTTATGGAAAAAGCAAATTAAAATACCTTCATAAATCCATTTTTTCTTCAGCTGCAAGGGGACATTACCCCTAGACCCCGGCCTTTCAGGTTTTTTTCATTTTGTGTATTTGCACCCATGTTAATAGGATTGAATAAGTCGCCACTCAATTTCCACGATACCACTATAAACAATAGGGGGGGTGGATGGGGGGTCATAGTCATTGATTAGCGAACGCATGCCGCAAGGAGAGAATGTTGGTGTGGATTGTTTGCTTTGTCTCCTTTTCTTTATTCTTGTGGTTTTGTGCGCATGTTTGAATCGAGGTGATTGGATGGAATTGTAACATCTTCTCTTCTTCTTCGATCGCTCAGACAGCTTCCTGTCAATTGTGAGTGCAGATGCGTCATGCTGCCGTTATGCGCCTAACTAAGAAATAGTTAGAGCCCAGCAAGTCCGACTTCGGCTGGACGAGGAAATGTTTTTGAAAGTGTTTCGTGAAAAATGGCAGGAGAATGGACAGAAAGATAGTAGATGACAGTAAGCAAAGGGAAAAGGCAGAGGTCAAAGAGAGTGACAGATTAGAGGAAGTTACAAGCACAGAACTTCCAGAAGGTGGGGGAACTATTTATACAAAAGACCCCCCGGTATCCCCACGGGGGAGGAATTGTAACTGACTTTGAAGTTACGTGTAATGTACCGCTGTGTTCTAGGCAATGATAATACAGTGGAACCTCCCATTATAAGACCTACTTCTCTGAGACATTGCCCTTCTTTGTAAGTATTAAAATTACCTCCCTTTAAGACCCCTCCCTTATAAGACCTCATTTTGGATTGTTTTTGGAGGTCTTATAAGGGAGGTTCCACTGTACCTAGATTTCAATCATCTTTTTGTGTGTGCGTTATCTGTCTCCTTATCAATGTAACTGTGTCTCACTAGCACACACAGTAACTGTTTTTTAAAAGTTGAGTTGTCGTAATATCTTTCTTCTTTTTTATGTTTTACTGCTAATATGTGTGTTGTTGGTTTTTTCTTCTAAGAAGTGAGAATAACTTGTGTTGTTGAGTTGTACAAGGTTTTTTTAGCTAGAATAACTGTTTTGACTAAAGCGTGAATACATGAACATAACCATAACCATGATAATGTTTTGTTGTTGTTGTTCTTTTTCCTCATTTTGTTATCATCATTTTCTTCTCCTTTTTCTTCTTTTTCATCATTTTGTTATCATTTTCTTCTTCTCGTCCTTTTTCTTCTTCTCCTTTTAAATTTTGTTATTATTTGTTTTATTCTGTTTCGAGGTTGTTGTCTTTATCCTCTGCCTTTCATCTACTTCACGTTCAGTTGTCATTTTCCTCTTTTTAATCAATCGTCCTTCTTCGGGGTTTTTTCTTTCTTCTGTTTCTTGAACTTCACACACTGTTTTCTGTGTTGGGTTCTTGTGTGTACTTTGTGCAGCTTCTTCTCCTTCTTCTTCGCCGTCTTTTTGTTCTTCTGCTAGTTTCAGTCAGGTCCCTCCTTTTCTGTTGTGTGTGTGGTCTGTCTGGGTCTGTCCGTTGCTTGTGTTCACTGTAAGTTCAGTATTTTTTAATTTTTTTAAATTTCTCGTTATTTTTTTTTATTTTTTTTTCTCGTTATCTTTTTTTTTTCTCTTCTTCTTCTGCGTTCCCAGGCCATATGGCCATAATGGTTAAGGTAGGTATATGTGTCCGGTTTTCAGTTCTCACTGGTCTCCCCGCTGCATTCAGCCGACACTTTCCGATTTCGGAGGAGCTCGAAGGAGAACATTATTCAGCCCATTTTTGTGAAGGAAAAAAAGGCAGCAGAATGGACCAATAAGTGAGAACAGTCTCAGGCTCGCATTCCCAGTGTGCGCGCGACTGACCCTCTATCTCTCCAGATCCCTAGGTATAAGCTTTCAACTGTTGGTCGGTGCTGTTTCAGGACCAACCTCCTGGAACAAGCTTCCCCTCTCCCACCGTCAGCGACCGACCCTCTCTGTTTTAAAATGAAACCTCCAAACCCACCTGTTTCCCCCCGTCATTGAAGCTCACTCTCTCTCTCCCTTTCTTTGGTCTTATTCTCAAATGTGTGTGTGTGTGTGTGTGTCTTGTTCGTCTTTGTATAGCCGCTAGCGTTATTTGTTTGAATGCGTTCTGAATGTTCAACGTGTGTGTGTGTGTGCGCTTCGATTTGATTTGATTTCTATCAAGATTTAGCACCGTATAAATGCTCATGGGTGCTACTCCCCACAATGAAAAATAATGAAAGGCAGGGGTCCAGGAACCTATGGCCCTGGCAGGATACAGGGGCAGAGCCCCGTCGGACGATTCAGGGGAGCAACTTAAGAGAGAGAGATAACAAGACAGACACTGAGACAGACAGTTAAAATGATAGACAGAGACAGTTTGAGTCTGATAAGCCTTGTAGACTTATTACATTGCCTTTGTAAACTTCCCAGTTAGAACTAGACTAATTTCAAAACGTCCCAAATCGCTTGTGGTCAATTGTTTTTTGATGAATTAAAAAAACCAAGTTCAGTTTCTGGTAAAATTAAAAATACTGAAATCAGTGTAAAAATGAAAGAGCAGTACCAATGTGTATAGCGTTTTTGTTTGAATGCGTTATGAATGTTCAACGTGTGTGTGTGCGCTTCGATTTGCTTTCTATGAAGATTTAGCTCTGTATGAATACTGTATGTTGTTGTTGTTGTGTGCGCGGTGCGCAGCCCTGGAGGGGTTCAGCTACGTGCCCCAGCTCCACCCCCTGGAGACGCTGCACAACACGCTGACCTTCCGGCAGATCGACGACTTCCTGGGGCGCATCACCTCCACCCGCTTCCCCGTGCCCGCCATCTCCCCCACCCTGGCCGCCTCCAGACCCTCTCTCATGCTCATCTCCCCCAACAAGTGTGAGTCCTGCCTGCCTGCTTGCCAGGCCGGCTTTGGCTATCTGTCAGGCAATGTTAACAGTCCGCGAATTTTCGGATTTCCGCGAATAAACGAAATTCGGCACACACAAACAAATCGCATCCGACGAAATTGTGCCTTTTAGTTCGCATTCGCGCCTAGCGTTTTGCTCTGCAGGAAATAGCTCGCGACATGCCTATTTGTCATACTTGGTACTGTTTTTCCGGTAAAGCCTTCCTTTGAGGTTCCACTGTATCTATCAGATGTACAGCTAAGGTTATTCCATAATGGATCAGTTCAATCAACCACCAGCCACATTTCAGCACAAAAAAATCCATTAAATTTACCTGGGTAGAGAACAAACTCCATCTGCAGTACTGGGGATTTTTCTGTGACATATAAAATGTCTACCCTTACTTCCCAAAACTAACACAATTTTGGGTAATAGACCCCAATTTGATGCCTTTTAGTGACATAGGTGTTAAATCACTGTGCTGCTAAAATGCGACTTTGGCGGCGACTTTGGAGACTTTGTCTGTTCAAACGTACGTGTGTGTGTGCGCATTGTGCAGACCCTCAGAGCTACCCGACGTCCAGTAACTCCAGCTCTGGCCCGTCCTCGCCTAGCTCCGCCCCGATCCCCATCGACCTGCTGATGCGCATGTACCTGGAGCGTTCCGAGGAGGCCCTGCCCTCCGACACAGATTCCTCGTCGTCGGGTCGTCGTGACAACCAGGGCTCCGCCCCCCCCACCGGGACTGTCGCGGCTCCTGCCAAGTCCGAGGAAACTGCTGGCAAGTGGTTTGATAATGGAACGTCTCGGGGCTCCCAGGGACCCCCATTTGGGGGTCTATGAAGCACTAAAATTGTAAAGGACCCTCTAAAAGAATGTGCAGGGGGTCCCAGGGATGCACCCATTTGGGGGTCTATGAAGCACTAAAATTCTAAAGGACCCTCTAAAAGTGTGCAGGGGGTCCCAGGGATGCACTAGAGCAATTTGTTTTAGCATTCACAATGCCACTGGGACCCTCTATCCCACCTCTAGGACCCTCTATGCTGTAAGTGAAGGAGTCCCAGAGACCCCTTGTTTTGCAAGACGATTGGGAGCCCTGCGTAGCTCGGACAGTTTCTTGTCGTATGAGCACAGATGCGTCATACTGCTGTTGTGCACCTAAGTAATAGTCCCAGCATGTCCATCTTTGGCTGGAGAAAATGTTTGTTTCTTGAAAAAAACGCAGGAGAATGGACCGGTAGGGCAGATAGTAGACGACAGCAAGCAAAGGGAAAAGACAGTCAGAGAGTGACAGATTAGAAGTTACAAGCACAAAACTTCAAGAATGGACCGGTAGGGCAGAAAGATAGTAGACGACAGCAAGCAAAGGGAAAAGACAGTCAGAGAGTGACAGATTAGAAGTTACAAGCACAAAACTTCAAGAAGGTAGGGGAACTATTTGTACGAAAGACCCCCCCCCCCCCCCCCCCCCCCATATGTGTATGGGGGATACTGGAATTGATGTTCTGGAGAAGATGAGAGCATGGGTCAACTGGCTTCCCTCATCAACATCAGTCCATTTCACAGTGGGCGGTACTCTTCCGAAATTGGTATGTTGGCTGAATGCAGCGAGGAGACCAGTAAAAACTGGGTCTATTTCTTTGTTAGCACAGTTTGGGGATTGAAGAAGAAATGTTATTGTTAAACAAAAATTTAAGTTTAAGTTCAACAGTGTTCAACATAGTTTCAAATATTTTTTTTAAGAATTTTTGTTGTAATGAGTTTGTAAAATAACATTTTTGAATGTTGTAGGCTTCAAAGATTTTTGTTCTTTTCGAAAAAGTGGTAAAACCCATAAAAAATGTTATTTCCTAATAATTTATGTGATGTTTTGACAGTATAAAAAGCATTGTATCGATAGTCTTGTAAACCCATTAAAAAAAAAATGTCCTAATGTTTTGTTGGGTCTTGACAGTATAAAAAAACATTGTATCGATAGTCTTATAAAACAGGAGCATTTCTAAGAAACACGTTATATGCAGGACATTTTGCACAAGTGATTGTGAGCCATGCACAACGCAGCGTTTTGACACTGCAGAGACAATGTTACAGGCTCCACCAAACAGAGCACGCAGCAAGAGGAGGGCCTCGCAGAGAACCAGACGGATTCCTCCGCTGCCCAGAAAACCTCTTCAACGACCCCACAGACCGCGACAGACAGCAGCTTCAACCACACGTCAGCGGCAGCAGCTTCGTGCGCCGCCCCGAGTTCAGACTCCCCGGATTCTAACCAAGCCACTGCCAACTTGTCTAGCGGGGAGGATTGTGGCTGCGCAGGAAGCAGTCAGGCGGGATGCGACGGCGCCAAATCGGCGGGGAAAGTCGGGGGAGGGGAACAACAGCAGCAGCAGCAGTGCGGTCAAGGGTCTGGGCGGAAGACGCCGACAGGTTCGAGAGGCGCCAACCGTTTCGCCGTGTCCAGGATTTCCGACGACGCCCCTCCCCCACCCTCCCCTCCGTCCAGCAAGAAAGAGGAGGAGGGGGGCGTGACTTGATGAAGAAGTGTTTTTGTTATTGTTGCGTTGAAAGTCCGCAAAGGTGTGGGGTATATGCGTGTGTGTGTGTGTGTTGAAGGCACAACTTTAGCAGCTGATGTTGAAGCGGGCAGTAATATCAGTTTTCCTGTGGAATTTGCAAATATCGCATTTTATTGCCACCGACTTACGGAAACTTTGAAAGTTCAAGAAGAAACATGTGTTGATTAGTGAATGTGTAAAACATTATGGCTTTAATTTTTGTTTTTTTAGCATCTATGACAGTTTTTTTAATCTTCAGATATTTAGGGTATTTTATTCTGGCGTGGAAATATACAGGAATTTTTTTTTTTTTTTTAAGCTTCATACGAACAAAATGAAGATTGCAATACATGAAGGGTTTTAATTTGAAAATCTGATGAAGAAACTCAAATTAATTTTGTTCCTTGCATTCCATTACACTGTTAATCTCTCTTGATTTATCTTGCATAAAAAGGTTTTTAGGTATTAGACTTCACTAGAAAGAAGGTAGGAAGGATTAGTTAATTATTTTTTAGGTATTAGGCTTCACTAGAAAGAAGGTAGGAAGGATTATTAGTATTTTTTAGGTATTAGGCTTCACTAGAAAGAAGGTAGGAAGGATTAGTTTTTAGGTATTAGACTTCACTAGAAAGAAGGTAGGAAAGATTAGTTTTTAGGTATTAGACTTCACTAGAAAGAAGGTAGGAAGGATTAGTTTTTAGGTATTAGACTTCACTAGAAAGAAGGTAGGAAGGATTAGTTTTTAGGTATTAGACTTCACTAGAAAGAAGGTAGGAAAGATTAGTTTTTAGGTATTAGACTTCACTAGAAAGAAGGTAGGAAGGATTAGTTTTTAGGTATTAGGCTTCACTAGAAAGAAGGTAGGAAGGATTAGTTTTTAGGTATTAGACTTCACTAGAAAGAAGGTAGGAAGAACTATTCCAACATGTATACTTTATAAAGTTTTTCACTTTTAATCATGCCGAATGTACTCCCATCAATCACCGTGGTGGCTAGTCAGGTCACATGCCAAAGAATGTCGGAGAAGTCCTAGCTCATCTGTTAACGCGGCCCGTATATTGGAGCGGATTCTGTGATGACTTGACTCTGGTCTGGAAATGTGTATAATGTTGTGTGCATCTCTACTCCCCCTTTCCCCTTTCTGGTCAGTTTATCATGATGCCTTGCCTGGGGTAGATGCGTCTTGCTGGAAGTTATTTTATTACGTTTTTGTTGTTTTATTCAGATTTCGTTTACAATGAAAGCAGAATATTTGATACTGGTTAAGATTTTCTTGCATTGGCTAGCTTAAAACTAGATTTAAAACGGCTGATGAAATTATAAATAGAGTTGATGTATCCAATCGTTTTGGGGGGCAGACTGGCTGTTTTTCAGTATCATTTTTATGGCTTATTTCTGTTGGTTTTAAGCACTTTTTTTTTTTTTTTTACCTCACATAACCATAATGGTTTTAAAGTTTAACATCTGCCATGTGTATTTGAGGTTTTAAAATATGTGGGGGAAGGTATGAGAGTTACAAACGATGAAGGGAAGATGTTTAGTATGTATGCGTTTTGTGGAGACATGCTGAGAGGCTGTTGTCCGGATCAACACGTTTTGTACCAACACTCGAGATGTTGGAACATTGTGCCTGGAATGTGCAGATAAATCACTTGATGTGCTGGGAACTTTTACCGTACTTTTCGGACTGTAAGGCGCACTTTATTAAAAGGCACACCTCAAATTTTACACAAAATCCAGATTTTGTTATTATATTTTCTTACAATTTTATTAGTCATTATAAGCGTGGGGGCCTCAGTCTGATAAAAAAAAAAGTATCGCCTTATAGTCCGAAAAATACAGTAATCAATTTTTTTATGATCATTTTAATTTAATGTCTTTATCTCAAATCTCTTACCATTCATTATGAAATATAACTTTTTTTTTGGGGGGGAGGTCTTTTTGACACTTGGTAAAAGATTTCATTTCAACAAACATCGAAAGGCAAGCTCAATCACGAGTAAATGGGTTAGTTTCTAAGGAGAAGCGAAAATAACTCCAAAAAAAGACCAGGTACGACAATGTTACTCTGATGCCATGATCATACCAAGTGCTTGACTGAACAAGGCAAAGGCAGAGGCCTTCAAATGAAGAGCTGAGAAATATATGGAATAAAGTCAGGCACAACAAAGTCGCTGTGAATAGCGTTAAAACGAAATAGAAATGCGGAGAAGGGTCCAATATCATTTGAATATTTGCACGCCTAATCAATTTAATGCCCTAGGCGTTTACAATATAAAATATAATGTACACATATAACACCACATATAATATTTAACATATAGCATAGATAATGGGAAATAAAAATTACACAAACACCCAAAGACGGTCAGACACACATAATTACGCACATAAGCGCGCGCTCACTCACGTATATACACACGTGGACACACTCTCGCACAGATAATTATATTATTATACATTGGGTCATATATAATGTGTGAACTAAATTAATGCAGCCACTTTGTCCAAATAGCAATAAGTGCAATGAAACAGGTTGAGTATTCAAGGAGCAATATTACATATACTGACTGGCAGAAGTTCTGCACACGCATTGGACAAATCATCAAAAATGTAAATCAGATTCAAAATTAATTTCGCTTTGGGTAATCCTAAATCATGTAATTGTACACACAGCACGATTTAGGATTACCCAAAGTAAAATTATTTTTGAATCTGATTTACATTTTTGATTTTTTTCAATGCGTGTGCAGAACTTCAGCCTGTCAGTATAGTATGCAAATATTATTTTCTGTTGGGTGACTACGAATGCAAGTGCACTTCTCCATTGTAAAAAAAAGTTTTAAACTGGATGTTATTATTCATTGCATTGTAGTTTGGTGCAACTGTTCCTGCTATACAAGGATTTCCTGTTTTTGAATTTTACCACAAAAGGAATTTTCTGTTTTTTTAAATTCGTCAAACAACATCTTTGTGCTTCTACTGTTTTTCAAACCCTTTCAATTAAGCATTTGTATAAATTGTGCAAAAAGCAAACTAAAATACCTTCATAAATAATGTTTTTCTTCAGCTGCAGGGGGACATTACTCATAGACCCCGGCCTTTCAGGGTTTTTCACTTTGTGTAGTTGCACCCATGGTTGTTGGTTTTGTTTGAGGTTCATAATTTTTATTATTTTTCCGTTTGAGGTGTCACTTGCTTACAGCCATACATACATGAAAAAAACAGGGTGGCGTTTAAATCAAAACGGGACCAGTCTCAACATTTTGGCAGCGTTGGCAACCAGTTTGTTTCCTCGAACTTGAGCTCGCAAATATGGCATCGGAATTTATGCACATAAATGGTGGATTGTTGTTTTAGGAAAAAAATTGGTTTGTCTGATAGATCAGGTTTTATTTCCTTGTTTATGTTATGCATACGTGTTTGTATGCATTTGTGGATGGATGTGTGAATGAGTGAATTGCATATATTTGACTTGAAATGAAAATGGTGTGCGAATAAAACTTTTCACTGCTGAGAAAAAAAATTGGAGAATGTTTGTGAACTGTCTTGGGTCTGCTGAAAATGACCATGAAACTAATAGTCATGTTAGGTTCGACTCCCAGAAAAGGCTTTTTTTAAATTTTGTTATGCATTACAGAAAAGTTAATACAGCTAGTACAATAATGTATGTTATTGAATAACAATCGTATTGATATGGGTTTTTGTGTGTGTGTTTCAGTAATAACATTAGTATACATTTTGAAGTGTTGTGAATTTAAATGATATATATTAGTTGAAGTTGATGGGGTTTGGGGCCCCCAGTGGTACAGTGGATAGAGAGCATGTCTCTGAAACTGAGTCAAGGGTTCAACTCCCAGAAGGGGCAGCTTCTTTTTTTTTTTAAATACGCAAGTCAAGTGTTATAATATTTATCTAGACAATGATTTAATCCTCGAGAAATAACTTCAGTATCAATTTTCATATGTTCCGATTTTAAATCCTATATATTAGTTGAAGCAGATGAGTTGAAACAGATGAGGTTTGGAGCCCCAGTAGCCAAGTGGATAGAGAGCATGTCTCTGGGATGGATGGTTAAGGTTCAAATCCCATTAAGGGCCGTTTTCCTTTTTTTTTAATCAAAACACTAACTTTAATTGTGAAGTAAAACCAACCTACATGTACAGTGGAACCTCCCTTATAAGACCTTCAAAAATCATCCAAAATGAGGTCTTATAAGGGAGGGGTCTTATAAGGGAGGTAATTTTAATACTTGCAAAGAAGTGCAATGTCTCAGAGAAGTAGGTTTTATATGGGGAGTCTTATAATGGGAGGTCTTCTAAGGGAGGTTCCACTGTAGTATAGTGTTTTACTCTGCCACTGGGTTCGTTCTTTTTTTCTCAACAAGCGCAACAACAACAAAAACACCCACCACCCACAGACAAAATAATCGAAATGTCCATTTCGTGCTTAGCAAAACACACACAATACAACCAACCCCCAAAACAATTGTGAGCATAAATTTTCATCTGTAAAAATCATTCAACATGTAAAACGCAGTTCATCGGTAGAAATGCATAGCGTTAGTATCCTTGCTCTCTCTAGTAGTCGTCCACACAGTGTTTCATATACTACAGTTATACAGTTATACAAAATGAGGTCGAAAAAAAATCCTGTCACATTATTTTAAAAAAAGCAGGTAAAGGTGCAGATGTAATCAAAAACGTTCACACACATAATGTTCTCATCCGTAGCTGATGCACTTGTACCATAGTGTTCAACTCTCTCTCTCTCACACACACACCTCTCTCTCTCTCTCTCACACACACACCACTCTCACACACACACACACACCTCACACACACACACACACTCACACACACACACCACTCTCTCTCTCTCTCTCTCTCACACACACACACACACACACACACCTCTCTCACACACACACACACACACACACACACAAAAGCACTATTCTCTGTCAGCACTAATTCATCAAGCTGGGTTCACATCAGTCATACTTTCTTCCGGCACCATCTGATACGGGGAAAGCATCACCATTGTAAACAGATTACCGCCCAGTTTTTCTTCTTCGTCAATCGCTCAGTTTCCTGTCATATAAAGCGCAGATGCACCATGCTGCCGTTACGCGCCTAACTAACAAATAGGCCCAGCATGACTGTCTTCGGATGGAGAAAATCTTTGTTAAGTGAGTTTCTAGAACAAAGGCAGGAGAATGGACCAGAAAGACAGTAGATGACAGTAAGGAAAAGGAAAAGGCAGAGACAAAGAAAGTGACAGATTAGAGGAAGTTGCAAGCACAGAACTTCCTGAAGGTGGCCATGGGGGAACTATTTGTTGAAAAACAACAACAGTATCTCCTAGGGAGGGTCATTTTTTTCTCTGAAATAGCTGCCTTTCCTCTTTGCTGTCTGGAGCTCATGGTCAGAAATAACTGATAAACTGCAAACACAATAGGAATTGTTCGGAAATAATTAAGGGGAGTAATTTCATGTGTGGGAGTGATCTCGCCAAATTCAATCGGCCAAACAGGGAAAGTTACTCTACCTTCAGGTAGATCCCCAGCCCTCGCCTCGTGTGTTTGAGGATACACACAGCATGTAGAATGCAGTGCGTCATACTAAATTTGATGTTAATTTATATTTTTACGTCGCTGTTTACAAGTTCTATCACTTTGTAGCAACTGGCCACCCCTTTTTTTTTCTTTTTTTTTTAAAATTGTTTGCAAGGCGCTGACTGGCATCCAGTGGTTTCAAGCTTCAACCATGAGAATGATACATCACACTGTAGATGTGAGGAAAGACATCGACAAAGGATGCCAGCACAAATCTGACGGAGCTTGGCTGGATAAAACTGTTAACGGACAGTCAGATTCGTGTAGGAGTTTGTTTGAGTACTTTGACAGAACCATCGGCTACGCTTTCTGTTGTTTTGGGCCCTCTGACATCCCTGTTTCCAGAACACAGCAGCCGCCTTTCTCAAACTTGACCGACACTAATGAACTGATCTCTGTCGCGACTACTGTCATTTTCGGACTATAAGGCGATACTTATTTTCTCCAATTTCGACCTATGCACCTAATAAACGAGGGCGCCCTGTTAGTGAACAAAATCGTGAGAAGAGATGCAGCGATTGCCGTGCTCAGTACAGTCTACTGTGAGTCACAACATTGAAGTGGTAACGAGTCGCCGATACGACGAATACTCACGTCAAAATGCTTCAAAATCCTTAGTATCATCTGAGACACCGTCCAACAGATGCCAAAAGCATGTAAAAAGCATCGCTGTAGAGCTTAAAATGCCATAATTCTACCAGTTTTCGCAAAGAAAAGTCCAAACACAAAAACCGGAAGACGCAAAAACAAGTTTGATTATTTGAGAAGGGAGTCAACTCTCGTTTATGACAGCAGTAATGGCGGTCGGTAAGCGTTTACAGGACGTGTACGGGCTTCAAACTTCAACTTTCTTTTGCAAGGTGTTTATCGCCTTACACAGCAACGCCTAATGATCCAAAAAATACGGTAGTTCAGCAAGCGGCTTAGACCTCGGTGATGATCTCCTCCTTCACCATTGCCCCCAGGCAGTTCTGCACTTTGCCCAAATCTCAACCCACTGGATCTCCGTGGCGACTAATTCAGCAAGCGGCGTAGATCTCGGTGATGATCTCCTGCACCATTGCCCCCAGGCAGTTCTGCACTTTGCCTAAATCTCAACCCACTGGATCTCCGTGGCGACTAATTCAGCAAGCGGCGTAGATCTCGGTGATGATCTCCTCCTGCACCATGGCCCCCAGGCAGTTCTGCACCTTGCCCATGTCCAGGGCCTTCACCACCCGCACGTTGCTGTCCACCCCCACCAGCGACTTGGACCAGTCCACCACCATCATGCCGTGCGACAGCTTGCCCCCCAGCTCCACCGTGGCGTACACCCACTCCGTCTCCACGGCCACGCTGGGCTCCAGGGCCACGGCCGTGGCGTAGGCGCTGCGAGCGACGTAGCCCGCCTTGTGGTTGTGCTGCAGCCACGCCTCATCGCCAGAGTTGCGCAGGAACTCCGACCTCACCGTGCCCAGGTGCAGGTAGCTGTAGAAAAACTCCTGCGGGAATCGGGGGGGCAGTTGAGTTAATTCATTCGCATAGCAACGATTTTGAATTATTATAAAAATTCACAATTCGCTCCAGCCATACACACAAACAAAACGTACATAAACAAAAGGAGAAATGACAGATGATTATGGTTTTTTTTACTTCAGGTTTAGACATAGGGAAGTGGTAGATCAGACTTTTTTTTATATATAGACTTTATATAGAAAAACTCTACACCGATTAGTTTACCCCACAACAAACCACCACAAAAGCAAAGTCAGGCAAAATTGTGGCCTAAGGGAGCGAAGCGAGTTTAGAAGAGACAAGTCACACCGCACCCAATCATTCATCCGCTATCTTGCTCACTCATGCAACCCACCACCACTTCTGCCTTCATTTTGATCCCTTTCTTTTCTTCTTGCTTCCTCCTTTTTTTCTTGTTCCCTTTCTCTTGAACAAGATAATAATAATAATGACATAATGTTGAGTAAGATAATAATGATTTTTATGTTGAGTAAGATAATAATAATGACATAATGTTGAGCAAGATAATAATGACATAATGTTGAGTAAGATAATAATAATGACTTATTATGTTGAGTAAGATAACACAGAAACACACCCACGTCCATACACTCACACTCACAGACATATGCACGCGCATGAAAGAATGACATCCCTAGCTAACAGTTGAAATGAAATGGCGTTCTAGCTTATGTCAACTGGTCTGACACAGCCTCATGCCAAGGCAGAACATGATCACGGAGAAGCAACATTCCGCCATTCTCGGGAAAGGGATAGGGTTAGGATCAGCCTGTGATTATTTTCATCAAACTCAAAGAAACAGACCCGCCTTGGCTTAAGGCTGTGTCAGACCGATTGACATAGGCTAGAACACTTAGGCTACATAAAAATGTTGCTATGCTATGCATAGCTATGCGGGGATTGTCTTTAGCCATGACAAGCTCCTAGCGTAACATGACTTTGAGATTGAGGGTGGTAAACATGATGGGCGTATGTCTAAAGTACGACTTTGAGATTGAGGGTGGTAAACATGAAGGGTGCGTGTCTAAAGTACGACTTTGGCGATGTGTTTACCCCAAAGTACGACTTTGAGATTGAGGGTGGTAAACATGAAGGACGCGTGTCTAAAGTACGACTTTGAGATTCAGGGTGGTAAACATGAAGGGCGCGTGTCTAAAATACGACTTTGAGATTGAGGATGGTAAACATGATGGGCGTATGTCTAAAGTACGACTTTGAGATTGAGGGTGGTAAACATGAAGGGCGCGTGTCTAAAGTACGACTTTGAGATTCAGGGTGGTAAACATGAAGGGCGCGTGTCTAAAATACGACTTTGAGATTGAGGATGGTAAACATGAAGGGCGCGTGTCCAAAGTACGACTTTGACATTGAGGGTGGTAAACATGAAGGGCGCGTGTCCAAAGTACGACTTTGAGATTGAGGGTGGTAAACATGAAGGGCGCGTGTCCAAAGTACGACTTTGAGATTGAGGGTGGTAAACATGAAGGGCGCGTGTCCAAAGTACGACTTTGAGATTGAGGGTGGTAAACATGAAGGGTGCGTGTCTAAAGTACGACTTTGAGATTGAGGGTGGTAAACATAAAGGGGGCGTGTCCAAAGTACGACTTTGAGATTGAGGGTGGTAAACATGAAGGGCGCGTGTCCAAAGTACGACTTTGAGATTGAGGGTGGTAAACATGAAGGGCGCGTGTCCAAAGTACGACTTTGAGATTGAGAGTGGTACACATGAAGGGCGCGTGTCCAAAGTACGACTTTGAGATTGAGGGTGGTACACATGAAGGGCGCGTGTCCAAAGTACGACTTTGAGATTGAGGGTGGTACACATGAAGGGCGCGTGTCTAAAGTATGACTTTGAGATTGAGGGTGGTACACATGAAGGGCGTGTGTTTAAAGTACTAGAGTTGCTTACCCCGGATAGCGGGTGTCGCTGACACACTTCGTAGGGCAGCAGGGTGATGTTGGACATCTCTTTCAGCACGATGTACGCCGCCTCGGGGTCGTGGAAAAAGTTCTGCTCAGCCGTCAGCGTGGCGCTACCACGACCTGCAGACATAGGTATCAGGTACAGTGGAACCTCCCTTATAAGACCTTCAAAAATCACCCAAAATGAGGTCTTATAAGGGAGGGGTCTTCAGGCATGGGAATTAGAGAAGACAAAAAAGACTGAAAATTGGGGTCTGGAAGCAGGCAAAAAACAACTGAAAACCGTGTGTGTTGGGATACAGCCCCCAGAAAAATTCGTTTATAACCAATAACTTAAGTTTTACTAGTCATTGGGCTTCTTTTTTTGGTCATAAATGTCCTCTTGGACCATCAAAAAAGCTCAAATCAGCCAAAAGACTGACAATTCTCATGCCTGGGTCTTATAAGGGAGGTAATTGTAATATTTACAAAGGGCAACGTCTCGGAGAAGTAGGTCTTCTGTGGGAGGGAGTCTTATAATGGGAAGTCTTATAAGGGAGGTTCCACTGTATTAGGTACTTTATAGTCACAGAGGCGTCTGTGAAATTCGGGTTGCTCCCACCTGGATAGCGCGTCGCAACCAGAGATGCGACCACCCAATTTTTTTTTTTTTTATTTTTTTTTTGCATGTGATTTTTGTGAGACTGATGAGGAAGGAAAGGGTTTAAATTTTGACCAAATGACAACTTTTCCGTTGCCACTGGGTTTAACGTGTGCTAAGTGCATGGGCTCACGGGACCTTGGTTTATCGTCTCATCCGAAAAATGAGAAATATGCATACGCGCACACAATTACACAGACAATAAATACAACAGACACACAATATATATAATATGCGCGCACACAATTACGCAGACGATAAAACAACACACACACAATATATATAATATGCGCGCACACAATTACGCAGACGATAAAACAACACACACACAATATATATAATATGCGCGCACACAGTTACGCAGACGATAAAACAACACACACACAATATATATAATATGCGCGCACACAATTACGCAGACGATAAAAACAACACACACACAATATATATAATATGCGCGCACACAATTACGCCGACGATAAAACAACACACACACAATATATATAATATGCGCGCACACAATTACGCAGACGATAAAACAACACACACACAATATATATAATATGCGCGCACACAGTTACGCAGACGATAAAACAACACACACACAATATATATAATATGCGCGCACACAATTACGCAGACGATAAAACAACACACACACAATATATATAATATGCGCGCACACAATTACGCAGACGATAAAACAACACACTCACACAGATCTGAGGGGGGAAGAAGCAAAACAAAAAGCTCAACATTTCGATTTATTAACCTTTACCGGATCATGCTTTTGACTACACGGACACGATGGCGGGGGTCTTCCACGACCCCCTACTCAGCAAAGAGCAAATTCCGAGGTGTTTATCCCTGTCCGGATGGCGGGGGTCTCCCACGACCCCTACTTGTCAAAGAGGCACCATGTGTTTATCCCTGTCCGGATGGCGGGGGTCTCCCACGACCCCTACTCAATGCACTGCAGTGCTCTTTAAAGTAGGGGTCGTGGGAGACCCCCGTCATCCGGACAGGCATATCAAAATTACGCGTCATATTACGTCATTTCTATTTTATACACATTAATGAAATTCAACACACTTAAAGCCATTTACGTTTTTGACAAAGTCATGAAATTTCATGAAGATTGCTTAAATAGTTTTAGAGATATAACATGTTTTGTGTGTCAAGGGGTCGTGGGCGACCCCAGAAGTCCGGTAAAGGTTAATCTTTGTCAAGACTTCCAGAATCAGTCACCCTCCCATTACTAATGTGACACACACCAAATCACACCAACAGTGAACAAACAGCAGGCAAACAAACAACCGAATGAACATTTTTTTTCTCATATCAGTCAGGGTTTGGTTATTTCCATCGAGATTTTGACTCTTCTGGCACCATGGGTGAATATTAGGTATTATTATTACCTAATATTAGGTATTAGGTACTTTATAGTCACAGAGACATCTCTGTGAAATTCAGGTTGCTCCCACCTGGAGAGCGCGTCGCAGCCAGAGGCGCGCCACCCATTTTTTTTACATAAATTTTTTGCATGCGATTTTTTGTGACTGATGAAGAAAAGGGGAGGGGGGTAAATTTTGACCAAATGACAACTTTTTCGTTGCCACTGGGTTTAACGTGTGCTAAGTGCATGGGCACACGGGACCTCGGTTTATCGTCTCATCCGAAAGACTCCACATTCAGACCGTAAGGCCTAGCGCAAAGTGAGAGGAAAAATTCCCTGTACCCAGGTTCGAACTCGGGTTTACTTGACACGAAGCGAACGCGTTACCACAGTGCCACTCTACACTCTATAGACAGGCACTCTACACTCCCATCAAATGCAAAGACATTTACTGCCAAGCACCCTGCCATGTGTTGTGTCTGTTTTTCAGAGCTTTTGTCGTTGTTTCTGCCGTTAAAGCAACGCATGAACACTCGCAAAAAAAATAGCTACTTCCCTCTTGTCGGATGAGATGCAACAGACAGCCAAGAGCCTCCTGCACCTTATAATGTGACTGATAACATAGCAAAAAAACTATGATAACAAGATCTGAATTTTGTGTCAAATATGGTAAGCAAAGGAAAAACAGAGTCAAAGAGAGGGACAATATAATAATAATAACAGTGCATTTATATAGCGCTTTACCTCAGATGAGCCCAAAGCGCTTTACAATCAATTATTCATCAACAAATAGACAACAAAAACAGCATTCAAGAATGACACCAACCAGGAACAACGCATATACAAAGCAACTCTCTCTCTCTCTCTCTCTCTAACACACACACACACACACATTTAACGACACCGACTCGTTCATCCCCCATTCAGTAAGCCACAGCAACTGAGCCGCACGGACAAATCAGAAGTTACAAGCACAGAACTTCCAGAAGGTGGGGGAACTATTTGATACTTAAGACCCCCCCCCCCCCCCCCCCCCCCCTTTACCTTCAATGTTTCCCCCGAGGATGCAGATGTCCTTGAGTTTGCGCGCTATCTGTGGATCCAGGCGCAGCGCCAGAGCCAGGTTGGTCAGGGGGCCCAGACATATCAATGTGATTTGACCTGAAGTGAACCAACACACACACAGCACACATCATTATAGTTCACGCGTTTGTCTTCACGAAGCGTGAACCGATGTCACTCTCATTCCAACAAAAAACTAAACCGTGAATTAGTAGAAACGTTTCGCGGTCATTGCAAACCACAAAACAGCACAGCCTTAAACAAAAATTTTTTAAAGTTAAACTAAGAAATGGGGTGGTGGTGTATTCAAAATGTAATCAACTGCTCCTTCTGTAACACCCCACAAATGTTCTGTAAACACTATACATTATTTAAAGAAAATAAATAAGAGACATCTCTGTGAAATTCAGGTTGCTCCCACCTGAATTTTACCTTTAAAAAAAGGTAAAATTTTAAAAATACTGCACCTTCATAATGTCAATTTATGTTACAGACAAACCTCTATTTTAAGACTTCCAAAATGTCCGGAAAAATCGGTCGTAAATTGGAGGGGTCGTATGACGGAGGTTTTCACTGGCAGCCGTAGAAAGAAAAAGTTCAGCACAGTTCATACTCTCTTCTTCATGCACACATACAATGACATATTAAAACTGGATTTGGGTCTTTCCAACTCCATAGGATTGTGCAATCGATATTACAGTTTCACTTTGCCGACTTCTTTTAATCACCTCCACTCTCGTCCAAAGTCAGTGGTTTTCTTTTTCAAAGTCAGTGGTTTTCATGCTTTTCCTACGCTCTTTGCCATCTTTTCTACAACAAGGGAAGCAACTCCGCTTTCAGGCTCTTGACCGTGGTTGTTTCCCTTTGCTCGAAGTCTATGCAGACGACAGCAACGGTCGTAAAAACCAACAAAATGGCGGTCGTAAGTCGCGTTTTAGAGGAAGTCGTTTAAGAGAGGTCGTTTACATAGTAAAATGCATCTGTGCCAACAAATCCGGTCTCAAATGAGAGGTGGTCGCTTAACAATAACAGAGGGTCGTAAAATAGGGGTTTGTCTGTACTTCCAAATTTCAATTGTTTCTTGGTTCAGAGTACATGTACCCTTACCCTCCATGAAAAAAACAACCGAATCAGTTGATATTTTGTGTGGTTCTTACTCACAGTCCATTAAAAACTGAACTAAAAAAACCGAAAAAGAGTTCAGGTTCATAAACAAATCAGTTGAGGTTGATAACGTTTTAAGAACAGTTTGTTCACAGTTTTCCTTCTTTCTTCATCAATCTCTCAGACAATTCCGTCATATGAGTGCTGATGCACCATGCTGCCGTTATGCGCCTAACTAAGAAATAGGCCCAAGCATCATGTCCGTCTTCGGCTGCAGAAAATCTTTGTAAATATTTCTAAGACCTTTCACAGCCGTCATTGTTAAGTTTAGTGTGTTGTCACCTCGTCAAAGTCTTTTTAAAGACGAAAATTTTGTTTTTATTCGCCGTGTGTAGTGTTTATTTCACCTTCATGTGCTTGTGTGAGTGTAGCGTTTTGATGTTTTTTAGTTCAATTAAACATTTCTAGTTCTTACCAAACATAAAGCTGTATTTTATGAACCTTTTTAGCTAATAACCTTTTTGGAATACTAACCCTATCCCTAACCCTAGGCCATTATCTAATAGGACGGCCACCCCCCCCCCCCCCCCCCCCCCCCCCCCCCCCCCCCCCCCCCATGTATTGCAGTACACAGCGCCATTTGTTACAGTCGTGGTACATTGCGTTTTCCCGTCTTATAGGGGGGTAGGGTTAGGGTTAGGGTTAGTATTCCAAAATCCAAAAAGGTTATTAGCTAAAAAGGTTCATAAAATACAGCTTTATGTTTGGTAAGAAAGGCAAAAACTGAAAATTGCAATTAACCGAGAAATGCAGGGGGGGTGGCACATCTTTACCTTTACCAGACTCCCTCCCACATAAGACCTATTTCTCTGACACACCGCCCTTCTTTGTAAGTATTAAAATGACCTCCTTTATAAGACCCCTCCCTTATAAAACCTCATTTTGGATGATTTTTGAATGTCTTATAAGGGAGGTTCCACTGTATATGACAGTTAAGCAAAGGGAAAAGGCAAGAGTCAAAGAGAGAGCGACAGATTAGAGGGAGTTACAAGCACAGAACTTCCAGAAGGTGGAGAAACAAAAGACCCCCTGGTATCCCCATGGGAGGGATTTCACAGTTTGAGAAACGACAACAATAGTGACCTTGACAGAGGTGACGACAAGACAGAGCAGACCTGCCTACCCCCAATTTCTTTTTTTAGGTAAAATAAAATTCTGTACTTTTTCTCAAAATTCCGTATTTTGCAAGGAGACCCCAAAACGGAACATTACAGAACATTAAACCGCCATGCGAAATGACGAGGAAAGAAACATTTAAAACTGTTTATTGAGGGGAAAAAATAAACACACAATGGGCTTGTTTACATCTTGCCCTCGAAACAAAAGAAGAAAAACATAATTAAAACTTCCAATAATGAACAAAAGCAAAAGAAAAAAACAACAACAAAAAACACCCTACACATTCATACATCCATCCATCCTCCCCCCACCCACCCCCAACCTCGCACACAGCACAGTAATCACATGAACAAATAATTAATTGAATTAACAAGAATCAGGAAATACATTATGGAGGAAGAAGAAAAAAAATCAATCTAAACAAAATGCATTATGTTTACAAGCACAGAACTTTAAGAGAGAGAGAGAGAGAGACTCAGAGAGAGAGAGAGAGAGAGAGAGAGAGAGAGAGAGAGAGAGAGAGAGAGAGAGAGAGAGAGAGAGAGAGAGAGAGAGAGAGAGAGAGAGAGAGAGAGAGAGAGAGAGAGAGAGAGAGAGAGAGAGAGAGAGAGAGAGAGAGAGAGAGAGAGAGAGAGAGAGAGAGAGAGAGAGGAGAGAGAGAGAGAGAGAGAGAGAGAAAAGAAACCCAAAAAATCAAAGTTACCTGGGTATTCATTCACGAAGCGGATCAGCGCCGACACAGCATGCTCTGCCTCTACCTGTCGCGAATCGGCCGGCGTTTCCCACGATGCACCAGGCAGGTTTTCTTCGGAATGAAGACTGTCGCCGACTAAAGGTCTCTCCGCTCCTCGGAACACCGGAATCTGTCGTGTTGAAAAAAATGGACACATTTATAAAGTTGAGACCGCAAGGGAGATAATTTGAATGAGGAAAAAGAAAGAAAAAAAGCTAAACAGACTGCTTATTCCATCAACCGATTGTCTTCTCTTGCGGGCGAAATCATAGATTTTGCTCAAGCACAACAATTTTGAATGTACCTCAATCTTTTGCACAAAATGTGAGAGAAAAAAAAGATTCCTTCCATCATACTCATGTTTACCGCATTTATGTCACAGTTGGAATTCCTATTGGACTTTTTCAGTAGAAACTGGAATTACCATTTTCCATATTCCAAGTCTTATTGGACTTTTTCAGTGGAAACTGGAATTACCATTTTCCATATTCCAATTCCTATTGGACTTTTTCAGTGGAAACTGGAATTCCATACGCCAATAACCACAGAACATCAGTACCTTTATGCACACTTTCACAAAGAATTTCACTGAGACAAATCTGTGTGACTAGAAAAGATACCCTACCGTACTACACCACACCACACCCCGACCTCCCTACCCAACCCAACCCCTCTCACATCTTCGCGGCAGCATGTTTTGAGCACGCGCAGCGCGTTGCCGCAGGCATGCTCGATGCTGACGGCGCCGCTCACGCAGGTGACAGCCTGGATGTCGACGTCGTGCCGCGTCACTGCCATCATGACGGCCTGCGCGCAGTCCACGCTCATGTCCACGTCCAGCACCACGGCCTGCCGCTGGCCCGCCGGCACCACGCGCTGCGCCCTGCTGCGCTCCAGCTTGATCCGCTTGTTGGCCGGCTGGCCCAGCACCACCGGCTGGAGAGACACGGAGAGAGACAGAAAACATCAATAGATCAATCATAAAATGAGATAGCAAGTTATATCAATATACTCCCAGTTCCTGACATTCAACAACAAAGTTTTCACAATAACTGAATAAGCCTGTTATCTCTCTCTCTCTCTCTCTCTCTCTCTCATGAAAGCTTTTTGACACAAACACGTAAGCAGATGGGTGCAACTCCCCAAAATGAAAGGCCAGGGATCCTGGGACCCATGGCCCCAGCAGGGTATAGGGGCAGAGCCCTGTCGGACGATTCAGGGGGGGGGGGGGGGGAAGCCAACATAACCCTCTTGTGCCTGACACTCTGTGCTCTCTATCACCTCTGAAATCCTAGCCCAAGGGATGTCACTCCGTACAAAAGGGGAGGTAGCGTCAGAAAAATTATAAAATAAAATGTACCCTGGCAGATTTTGTGTTTTTTTTTGTTTTGAATGTGTTGCCGAGATGTCTGTCTGATTTGCAAAATGAATTTCAAGATGTTATGGGGATGCATGGCTCCACAAAAAAAATCAAAATGCCAAAGTGTATTCGCAAACTGCATTCACTAGTCATTCACTGCCTACTTTTGCAGACTGGTGAAGCCTAAGACGACTGAAATGGAAATGTAGATCAAAATCATTCACTTACCCTTTCACTTCACGATCTTATAATTCCTATCTTTCACAAAAAAGTAAGTTTTTCTTAAAATAACGCATTCTTTTCGAAGAACAACACTGATTCTTAGCGCAGGTTGGGTGTTTACAAACCAAGAGTAGCTGTTTCTAGTTTGTGGTGGTGTATGGCTTTGACTTTGACTGAGTGTTGAGTTGAGTATGTGTGTGTCATAAGTTTCTTTATTGTATGTGTGCATGTGCGTGCGTGTGTATGAATAATCTGACAAATAAATCTGTGTTTGCATAGGTGAAACTAGTGATGCGAGTACCGTAATTTCCGGCCTATAAGGCGACACAGCGCATAAGGCGCACCCCCTCTTTTTAAAAAAACAACATAACCTGACATTACATAGGACGCATACAGCGGAATAGGCGCAGAGAACCGGTTACTTTGAAAATTGAAACCAAAACTGAGCAACAGCGAAAGAAGGAAACGATCACCGAAAGTGGCCTGTGAAAATGAACAACCAACAAGCAACAAATTGTTGAACAATGCAAAAGGACATCTTTCAAAAAGCATGCAATGAAAAAACGCTTGAAGCAAGTCATCCAGCAGCGACTCACTTCAATCAGTCATCATCTTCAGGCGCAGAGAATCCACAGAAATCCGACTCCTCTGTGTCTGACCTGAACAGCGCCATGAGTGCATCCGTCAAAATGGCCTCGTTCGTGTCTGTCCGTGGCGTGACGTCATCTTCGGAATCGGAATCAGAATCGCTCTCGGAGTCTTCCGGGCTTTCTTGCACGCGTTCAGTTTCGTCTTATGCAGTCGCCACTTTCGAACCATTGATTCGTTGATCCCAATCTCAAAAGCAGCTCTCCTATTGCCTTTTTCTTCTGCCAACGAAATTGCCTTCAGTTTAAATTCTGCATCGTATGACATGCGTTTGGTCTTCGGCATGATGAAGTTCATCCGATCAATGCTTTGTCTGAATGTGATCGCGGCAGAGAACTGATCACGATCGACAGTGAAATGTGAGCTGTTGCCGGTTTGTTGACGGAAGTTTCCAGCGCATGGTGAGTGATTTTTTCACCCCTGACCCCAACATAACTTTTCTATTTTGATAATAGAATAGGCGCATACATCCGATAGGGCGCAGGGGTCAAAGTGCAGTCAAAAAGTTGCGTCTTATAGGCCGGAAATTACGGTACTGGTTTTAAAAAAATCGGTTCAGTAAAACTGGTTCGGATTTTTTAACCGGTTCTCAACTCTACTGACCATGGTGGGGTTGTGTTCGGTGTGGGTGCGCAGGTGGCGCTGGTAGGTCAGCTTGCGCTCAAACTGCTTGTTGCAGATGTGGCAGTTGAAGATGACCACCGGCGACATCAAGGAGTTGTGATTCTCCTCTGTCGTCGTCGTCATTCCGTCAATCACCGGCGATTGCGTCTCCATGACCTGACAGAGAGAGAACAGGTGCTGGTCGTTCCAACAATAAATAAGTCTGGACTTCTTCTTTTTTTTAATAATTTTTTATTTTTTTCAATCTGTATTTCTTTCCATATTTTTTTCTTCTCTCTCAGTAAGTCTGGACTTTGTGGGATTACGCAAACACTATCAACAGGAATTGTTCGGAAATAATTGAAGGGGAGTAATTTCATGGTGTGTGTGGGTGATCTTGCCTAATTCAATCGGTCAAACAGGGGACGTCACTCTATCATCAGCTCTCGTAGCCTATCGACTCGTCTGTTTGAGCAGACATACAGCACTTAGAACACTGTGCGTCATTCTAAAAATGTATGTCATTTATATTTTTATGTCACATTTTGTAAGTTTTATCAGTTTGTGGCCACTGGACACCCCTAATTTTTCTTTAAAAAATGTTTGCAAGTCACTGACTCGCATCCTGCGGTTTCAAGCTTCGACGCTATTGTTGCATTGTTGCTATGGAATTTGAGCGAGTAATGGAGGTAAACAACTCTAATTTTTACGAAGTGCTCTCCACTATTTTTTTTGTTGAAAATCGTCTATTAAATCAAATTTTTAAACAAATTTAAATTTTGAAATAACAGACCTAGACAAGCATTGCAACTATGACACAAACCATCGAGCTTCAACCCCAACACCCTCATCATTTCCTTACGGTTAGGTTGATTGAACAAAAACACCACAACATTACTTCTTCTTCTTCTTCTTCTGCGTTCCCAGGCCATATGGCCATAATGGGCAAGGTACACATTATGTGTCCGTTTTTCAGTTTTCACTGGTCTCCCCGCTGCGTACAGCCAACCCATCCCGATTTCGGAGGAGCTCAAAGGAGAAAAATTATTCGGAAGATATTTTTTTAAAGGCAGGAGAATGGGCCAATAAGTCAGAAAGATAGTAGATGATAGAAAGCAAAGGGAAAAGGCAGAGTCAAAGAGAGTGACAGACTGGAGGAAGTTACAAGCACAGAACTTCCAGAAGGTGGGGGAAACTATTTATATACAACAAACAAACAACTACACGACAAGTGCAACAAGTGAAACTATTTATACAAAAGACCCCCTGGTGTCCCCAAGAAGGGGGGGGGGGCCTTCCGTTCAAACGCTATCTTGGTAATATAGATAGATAGTCAGAAACAGACAGGCAACCCCCAAAACATTAACCAGCTTTCTCTTCGACGCTGCTTAAAGACCCATCACGTCACGTGTCAAAATCATGGTTTTCACGTGTTTTCCCTCTTATAGCTGGTAAGAAATCTTAAGAAATCTCCCAAACATAAGAGGGAATGTGACACGTGACGTGGGGGGTCTTTAACACCCTACCTAAGGTGCCTGAGCTCCTTTCTTTGACCCACCAAAACCACAGTTACGTCCCTCAGAAAATAATAAACCAACAGACCACTAACTACCTGAGCCAACAACAAACACCCTCTCCATACCTGAGCTCCTTTCTTTGACCCACCAAACCACAGTTACGTCCCTCAGAAACCAACAGACCACTAACTACCTGAGCCAACAACAAACACCCTCTCCATACCTGAGCTCCTTTCTTTGACCCACCAAAACCACAAAATAATACCAGAAAATAATAAACCAACATACCACTAACTACCTGAGCCAACAACAAACACCCTCTCCATACCTGAGCTCCTTTCTTTGACCCACCAAAACCACAGTTACGTCCCTCAGAAAATAATAAACCAACAGACCACTAACTACCCGAGCCAACACCAACTACCTGAGGTGCCTGAACCCCTTTCTTTGACCCACCAAAACCCAGAACATAATAAACCAAACAGACCACTTAACTACCCTAGCCAACACCAACCACCCTCCCTACCTGAGGTGACTGCTCGTCCCCCTGTCCCTGGGCAGGGGCCTCGGACACCAGGGCCACGGTCTGGCCATCGTCCGTCTGGTTCAGGGTGATCTCGTGGATCACGTCCGACCCCGACAGACCCTCCTGGGCGATGATGCTACTGATCTGAAAACAATGCGTCGACGTCAGAAGTACTGTATTTTTACGGACTACAAGGCGTGCCTGATTATAAGACGTACCCCCCCCCCCCAATTTTACACAAAAATCTGATTTTGTTATTATAGTTTCTTACTATTTTATTAGTCACATTATAAGGCGCAAGGGCTCTGAGTCTGGCAAAAAGTATCGCCTTGTAGTCCGTAAAATATGGTAAAGAATCGCCTTGGCTTAAGGCTGTTTCAGACACAATTGACACAGGCTAGAAGTAGAACACCAAGGCTACATCAAAATGTTATGCTCTGCATAGTTATGTGGGGATTGTCTTTAGCCTAGCATAACATCATCAGTCGAAGATCCTCCCAAGTCGGAGTGTGACTGATCACGTGGCGGGGCAATCAAAAGCGGTCGCACACGAAATGTTCTCATCCCTAGCTGGTGCATTTGTACAAAGTTTTCAAGTGCTTCAGCTGTTTGGATCAGGATGATCCCTGGAGTCTTTAAGCCATGGTACAACAACAACCACAACACAAGTAAAGAAAACAACAATGACACTGAATGAGTTTTGATAAACATAAAAAACTAAAGTTTTTTTAAATTTTCAGCTATGATAACTTTAACCCTTTCGCCTCCGGTGTCGCATTTGCACACCACACCGACTTTAACCACACCCATGTCACAAAAAGGCATGAAAGTAGGATCCATTATCCAACTACCTTATGCTGTTACGGTTGGGAGGCAAGAAAAGGCCTTAATATTTTATATTCACAGTATTGCAATCCTCCCAAGTCGAAGTGTGGCTGTCACGTGGCGGGGTAATCAAAAATGGTCACACACGTAATGTTCTCATCCTTAGCTGGTGCAGTTGTACCATAGTGCTCAAGTGCTTCGGCTGTTGGGATGATCCCTGGAGTCTTTAAGCCAGGGTACGACAACAACAGCAGTATTGCAGGTGCCAACTCTTTTTGTTTAAAGCACGTAGGCTTGACTGAAATTTTTGGCTGAAAAATTGCTGGTGGCAAAAGGGTTAAAATAAATCAAACAGAGATTTGGTATGTGAATTGAAAAAGGTGGACTTAGGATCATACCTTCTTCTTTGATCGCTCAGAGTTTCCTGTCATCTACTGACTATCCTTCTGTCTTACCGGTCCATTCTCCCGCCCTTTTTTCCTCCAATAAATTCTTATAGAGATTTTTCTCCAAGCCGAAAAACGGACATGCTGCCAGGCCTAGCTAGTTCTTAGTAAGGCGCATAACGGCAGCATGACGCATCTGCGCCCATAATTGACAGGAGACTATCTTGAGCGATCGATGAAGAAGAAGAAGAGAGCACAAAGAAAGCCTCACCGCAGACACGGGCAGGGTGCCGTCGGTGATGATCTCTGTCCCCCCCAGGCCGTCCAGCTGACCGGGCGTTGTGGTCACCACAGTGATGGTCTGGTTCAGCTCCGACTTCTGGGGGGTCATGTGGGGAGGGGGAACAAAGAAAGCAATGCATTAACTTTTTGACTGCAGGAGAAAATTTGCAAGAAAAATGGTTAAAAAAAAATACTAAACAGAACAGCGAACAGAATTTCTCATTCAGTGCATAACTAGTGGGGACAAAGAGCGCTGATATTCATATGAGTGACGTCACAAGCGGGAAACTCCAAACTGGCTGTTCCGTCTTTTGGACTAAAATGGTAAATCAAATTTATTATTAGTGACAATAATCATTCGAAAAAACAATTACATACTATATTTTACGGACCACAAGGCGCACCTGATTATAAGGCGCACCCTTGAAATTCTACACAAAATTCAGATGATGTTATTATAGTTTCTTACTATATTATCAGTCACATTATAATGCGCAGGGGTCTCGGTCTAGGAAAAAAAAAGTATCGCCTTATAGAACGTAAAATACAGTAATTAGCTCATGTTCGGTAAGAAAGGCAAGACTGAAAAAAACGGAAAGAACCGAGAAATAAACTAAGTGTGTGTGTGTGTGTGTGTAGTGTGTGTGTGTGTGTGTGTGTGTGTGTGTGTGTGTGTGCGTGTGCGTGTGTGTGTGTGTGTGTGTGCGTGTGTTAATCTACATGACTGCCAGGCAAACACACAGCCAACTCACAATAATGCTGCCGCCGTCGACCAGTCTGTTTGAGGGGAGGATTGTGGGCGGCTCCTTGGATCGGGGCGTGTACGACTGCCGCGCTGTGCGTCGACATATCGGGCACAGCTGGATGAACTTGGCCACCACACAACGCGGCAGCAACGCGTACACACGACGAATCTGAAACATAGTACTCAGCAACATAAGAAATGAATGATCATTTTGTTTGTATGTGCAAATCATTGAAGAAAAGAGAACCTTCTTTGCAAGGGGACAATTTTTTGTTTTAAAGATCAATTTTTGTAACATAAGAGCAGTGACTCATGTACACAGATGTCGACATTTCCAAGAAACGAAAGGGGGGGAAGGGGGATTATTTCTAGCAATGATCAGTACATTGATCGTCTGATCATGTTTCCAGTGTGGTCAGTAAGTTTCCTTCTGCTGCATTTAAAAAAAATTAACTAATGACCTTAAAAAAACGAAATAGTGACTGCTGTACTTTTTTAAATACAGGGACAAAAAAGGGGCGAACAAAAAAGTTGTACATGAAACGTTGGAGGCTTTCATTCTACAGGAATAATACCCTGAAGTAAAGTTTCATCCCTGTGTAATGCCCTTAACACCATCATTGTATGCCAGTTCAAGAATGATTGCCCGACTGATTTCCTAGAGCTTTCCAAGGTGTCTCTAAAACGTCAAAACCTTGATCGGAGCTAAGATGACTCACCGCGGCATAGGTCTGCGACAGTCCGATGTGTCCATTCTCCACGTGGGCAGTGTTGATCAGGTCCCAGAACTCCTCCACCACAGCCGCTCGCTTATACAGCGTCTGAACAATAAATATATCCCAAAGAATTTAAGTATACATGACAGCAGTGATGTCCCGAGGCCCTGGTCATAGGCCATTGACCTACTAAAATTGAAAATGACCTATTGTGTTCTCCCATGTCAGGACAAATGTCTGATTAATGTTTTCTTTTAACACTCGCAAGCTTTGTCTTAATATTTCTGCAAGAGCCAGGACAATGTCCTATTGATTTTTCTTGTCTCAGGACAGTTTGCAGGCTCCGGTCATAGGCCACTGACCTGTTAAAATTGAAAATGTCTGATTCATGTGTTCTCCCCTGTCAGGACAAATGTCTAATGACATTTTTAACACTGGCAGGTATTAGGTATTAGGTACTTTATAGTCACAGAGGCGTCTCTGTGAAATTCGGGTTGCTCCCACCTGCTCCTTTTTTTTTGCATGCAGTGGCACGCTTTGTCTTTAATGTTGATTCTGCAAGAGCCAGGACATTGTCCTATTGATTTCTCTTGTCTCAGGACAGTTTGTCCTATCAATTTTCGATCCTCGGTACATCACTGTACTTGTGTGCATGTTTTGTTGTTCGCAGGCATCTAAGCTCGCTTGCACATGTATGTGTGTGTGGGGGCGTACGTGCGTGCGCGCATTTGTGTGTGTGAGCATGCGTGCGTGTGCGTGTGATAGACTGAGAGAGACACAGAAAGAAATTAAGAAAATCGAGAAGAGACGGAGTGAGTTATTTATTTGCTTGATCTATGTGTTTGTGTGGGTTTAGTTAATAATTACTGGTGTGTACATCTTTCACAATACACATGCTTTTTCTTATCTACTAAAAGCCCTTCGGCTTCATTGAACTTTTTCAAATACAATGCTCTGTCTGTTAGTGTTAGTTTTAATTTAAGTGTTGGAAACCACAATGTGTTATTATCTACATCTATACAACATACATGATACTAAAGTCTAAACATAAAACTTTGTACAACTTCAGTCTTCACAGACAATTTTTAAAACAATAATCAAAAGTGGTCCTTTCGACTAAGTAACAGAAACAATGTTGCCAAATACTGATTGATTTTACACAATCTTCTTTCGATTTCACACATGGTCCAAACAATTTTGAAGACAGTGTTTCTGCCATTTAAGAACACTGCAAAATTAAAGATGGCGACCACAGCGAGTTGTGGACGCAAAAATCCCCGAATCTTTTGCTTTGAAAGCTTCTGGAGCCGCTTTATGTTGTCTGCCTCCCGATTACTTACATCATCACCATCTTTCTCGTCTGCTGGAATGCCAACAATATCACCTTCAGAATCTTCAGACTGAATGAGTCTGAATTTTTTCTGACGAACCCAAAATCGGAATTTGCTGGATGGCTCCAAATGCGGATTTTTCAAACATTGGATCACACGTTCACGCTTTTCGTTGGTGATAGTAAAGCTATTGCTGACTTTCTTTCCCTTGGAAATAACATATTCCATGAATTTAGATTTAAATTCGTCGTCGGAATCAACCATTTTCACGTCAATTTATAGAAATGTCTCTGTCCAAAACTCCGTTATCCGCCAAAAATAAAGTTCAATCGAGGGGAGGAAAAAGATATCGCACATTCTCGCGTTTTCAACGAGATCAAGGAACAGGCGCTTGAAGTCTGTAAAAACCAAATGAGTACAAAAACCACACACACACACACATGTATTTAATATTATGTTAATAGTCTATATATCTGTATTGTTAAACATTCGGGACTTTACTGGTGTTGCATTGCCTCCACATCTCAAAACTGCAATATGAGCAAGACTAAAAGGCAGATTTGCTATAAAATAAATAAAAAATAAATAAAAACCTCCGCTGTGCAAAAGTTCAAACAAAAATGAAAGGACAGCGAAGAGGCTGTGAGGCCTAATGTCACTAACTACCTGACTGTTCCCACCATCTTTTATGTCTACTAATGTCCCATAATTATGTGTCTGTTCCAAACTGGAGGACGTTAAACGTCACGGTCCCAGTCTGGCCGGTTGTCTGGCTGTCTCTCTCTCTCTCTCTCTCTCTCTCTCTCTCTCTCTCTCTCTCTCTCTCTCCTTTGTTTTTGTTTTTCTTCTTTTCTTGTTTTTCTCTCTCTTCGACCTCTTCGCCCTTTTCAGTTGTAATAATAGTCAGAACTGACTTTAACAACTATATTGGAAGAAGAAGAAGAAAAAAAACAGATTTTCACACACACACACACACACACACACACACACACATCTTGCTTGTCATGATCTGTGTGTGGTTCTTCACATGTTTCTTCCTTGAGCGTTGATTTCCCCCCAGTTTCTATTGTCATCTTTTCTTTTTATTTGCTTCACTTTTCGTCTTCCTTTTTTATGTTGGGTAGACAAGTAATTTATTTATTTTTTAGGAATGGCTTTGTTCATCAAAACTTTTAAATTTTGTTTTCAAATTTGGGTTTCTGTCCAAAAGATTTTTGATTTCATTAATGTTAAGTGCATTCTTTAATTGGTAGATTATCCCGCATCTGAACAACACGGTTAGTAAAAACACTTGAAACAGTTTGCGGGTGTTAGTATTGGATCTGTTAAGAAACAACTTAGGATGACAGGATGAAACGCTGTGCAGCACCCTGGGTTGTTAATCGCCACCAACAATCTATAGTGTGGACGGCATGATCCCCCAACTGCAGTGGCACAGGAGAAGATCAGCAAGAACGAGAGGAGCCCAGAGATTTTATCAAGAAAGGACAGCCCACCCAGTCCTCTACCACTCTTTCTTCCCACGAACGCTCAGAGAGTGGAACATGCTCCCCACAAGCCTGACTGAAACCATCTGTCCCGATGCATTCAGGGCCGGCCTAGGTGGCATTTACATCAGCCACCAGGCCTCCATCTGCTGATCTCCCAGTGGACCAGTGTATATAATTTTAACCTTAAGTTTTAGGGATGGATCCCAAATTATTATTCAAGTCTTAAAATTAGATCTGCTGATATCCCAGTGGACCAGTGTATATAGTTGTAACCTTAAGTTTTAGGGATGGATCCCAAATTATTATTCAAGTTTTAAAATTAGGCATTGAGAGCACACACCGCCTGTCAGTCGGCGTACCAAGTTGGACTTTAAACGCTGTGAGGCCCAGTCCAGTAATAGGAAGAAGAAGGTTGGCCACCTTCTTTAAATTCCACCATGGAGTGGTGGCCATCAACACTCCACACAGGCCAGTCCCTCAACCACCTTCCAGACTGACAAGACAGACTCACACTGCAGCCTACTTGTTTCCTGTCTGCAGAATCAACTACAGAAAGCATTAATCCCCCCCCCCCCCCCCCCCCGGAAGGCTGTGTGTGAGTGGAACAGTCTTCCACCTGAGACGATTTCATCTGCCTCGGTGGAGGACTTCAAATCCCAGATGTAATCTCCATCCCCCTCCCCTCCCCTCCCCTGACCTGACCCCCCCCCCCCCCCATTCCCTGACCTTCTACCTCAACTCAAGGGCGGGTGGGGACGGGTGCATCTCAGGGTCTCATTGGAACCTTCAGTTGTCTTTTTCATAAAATATTTGTTTTTTTCTTTCTTTCGATCAATCAATGGTTGATGAATATCATGGAAATATATATTTTTTTAATCAATTGGGATCAGCATTTAATAGATATTATTAATTAACATTGTTGTTGTCGTACCCTGGCTAAAAGACTCCAGGGATCAAACAAACAGCCAAAGCACTTGAACTTGAACACAATGGTACAAATTTGCACCAGCTAGGGATGAGAACATTACGTGTGAGATCGTTTTTGATTACCCCGCCACATGGGCAGCCACACTCCGACATAACATTGACAACTCCGACATTGACAACTTAAAAAGTCATTGATGCCATGAGATTGTTTTGTAGTTTTCAGAATTAATAAAGAAGCAATTCAATATGGCATATTTTTCAATATCTGCGGTTCGGCGATCCAGTTCTGTTGAGCAGACACCCTCGATTTGTCAAGAGTTACTTCCCTTAGTTATGTCTGGGTCTTTTTGCTACACTGGTGCAACTTGAGTGATTGTGATCGAAGCAATCGTCATCATTGCATGTCGTGAGAGGTTTTTGAAAATAGGATAGAGGGTCTTTGAAAGTTTGTGAATTTTGGTATAAAAAATCTGTACGAACCCTGTCTATGAGGCATGATTCACGTGAAATACTTCCGTCATAAAATAATTCTATTTTCATTCACTACCCTCATGTAGACCCCCCATTACACGAGTCTCATAAAATGTCCGATACAAAAATTGAGATACTTCATCTGGGTCGAGTTTCTCTAGATAACGGTCGCCGCGCGAATAACGCTCACGGCAAACGGGGCCTAAGAAACACTTTAGAAAGCGCTTGCGGAAGAATATTACAAGCTCTTGTCTGATTGGTCAAACAATTTTTTTATTTCAAACAAACTTGAATGGACCAATCAACAAGAAGAAACATATTCACCCCCGACTAGTTCCGGATAGTTCGCCGCTTGTCACCTTTCGACTGAGTGCAAAACGCCACGCAAACTATCGGCAAACGAAGGGTGTTTCTTAGACCGTTTTTGCCGATTTGAGCGAGCGTGACGAAACGTTAGCCCTTGTGAAACAGCCCCCAGATTGGTGTACCATCAGCTCCACGGGGACTACAAATATATTGAACAAAACTAGTAGCAGTAGAATTTCATCAGATTCATTTAGACAGTAGTATTTCACAAGAATCATGCCTCACAAATCATGAAATGTCGCAGTTGGATTGGGTTGTATGCAGTGTGGCTGTTTGTTAAGCCTGACTTATACGCATGCATGACTTAGATCAACAACTATTTGACTGCAATGTAACTCAACCGAAATTAGAAACTGCATGGGTGCAACTCCCCCAAATGAAAAAAAATGAAAGGCAGGGGTCCAGGGACCCATAGCAGGGTATAGGGGCAGAGCCCTGTCAGGGGGGGCAACTTAAGAGAGAGAGATAACGAGACAGACAGACAGTTAAAATGATAGACAGAGACAGTTTGAGTCTGATAAGCCTTGTAAAATGATTAAATTGCCTTTGTAAACTTCCAAGATAGAACAACCAAGTTCAAAACGCCCCAAATCGCTTGTGGTCAATTATTTTTTTGGTGGATGAATGAAAAAAACCTGAAGTTCAGTTTCTGGTAAAATAAAAAATACTGAAATCTGTGTAAAACTGAAAGAGTAGCACCCATGAATCTGGAAGTGGAAGAATTGGAATATTTATAATAATCTCGATCACACTAATAATATGCCGCTTTTAAGCGGCTCCTCTGAAATCGGAATGTATCGGCTGAACACAGCAGGGAGACCAGTGAAAACGGAAAACTGGACAAACATGTACCTTTCCCATAATGGCCATTTGGCCTGGGAACACAGAACGCAGAAGAAGAAGAATATGTGATGAAATGAAGAATGATGATAAACAAAGCAGTAGTCTGTGTAAAACTGAAGGAGTTACTCCTCTTACATTTTGCTCCCCTTTAGAACACACAACAAAGAGGCCGTAATCCTCGTGATAATTCAGTTCACACATAAAACACAAACACACCAATGCCTTGATCAAAGCAGATAATAACATACTTGATCAAAGCAGATAATTGTTTGGAAAAGCATCTTAGTTAAGACACAATTTTATACACCCATTCTACATCACAATGCGCACACACACAAACACACATGTTGATTGGTATTACACTCACAGTACATACATACACACACACACAGTAATGTCTTCATTATATAAATGTACCATTATTATCAAAGCAGATAACGGTTTGGAAAAACATCCTCATATCCTCATAAACACACAATTATTTATTTCATACACACATTCTACATCACAATGCAAACACACACACTGATATGTATCAGTATCACACTCACGGTACACACACACACAGTAATGTCTTCACACAATTTCATACACACATTCTACATCACAATGCGCACATACACACACACAAACACATACAAACTGATACGTATCACACTAGGCTGTAAAGTGTACACACACACACATCACTCTATTTCAAATAAACTACACACACCTCATTAATATACATGTACACACTCAAAATCAGGCAAGACAAAACTTTTAAAACCACTTTGGTTATTGTAATGTAAAAATACTCTCATATTCATAAATATGTACATTTTGTATATATTTTGTATATTTAAAAAAATAGTAACAAGAAAACATAATTATGTTAATGTTGATCTCTAAACATAGCACCATTCACAGATTGTAAACCAAACTTCTGGGTCGAGTTTCTCTTGATAACGGTCGCCGCGTGAATAACGCTTACGCCAAAAGGGGCCTAAGAAACACTTTAGAAAACGTTTGCGGAAGAATATTACAAGCTCTTGTCTGATTAGTCACATTTTGTTTATATTTTAAACAAACTTTAATGGACCAATCAACAACAAGAAATGTATTCACCCCCTACTAGTTCCGGATAGTTCGCCGCTTGCTCGGTGTTTGGCAAGAACAAAACGCCACGCGAACTATCGGCAAACGAAGGGTGTTTCTTAGACCGTTTTTGCCTATTTGAGCGAGCGAAACGTAACGTTATCCCTTGTGAAACGGCCCCCAGAACTGGCATACTAACATGATTTGCATCTTACAATAAAATGCTTTTGTACTTTTAATGTTCAATCAGGACTGAACTCTGTAATATCTTCTGTAAAATCTATTGAAAACATCAGTCTGATTCATTCATTCTCATTAATTTTTTTATTCTTTTATTCGTTCTTCTCTCTCTTTTCTTCTCTCTTTCTTTCTTCCGCTCGCGCACACACACACACACACACACACACACAGAGTAAAAACATAAACAAAAAATGCATTAAATATCTGCTTAACTCACTCGGGGCGAATGAGCCGGATCCGGCTCATGGCTCGCACAACCGTTTAGGACGAATGGCCCGGATCCGGCTCATAAGAGTTTTCAAGAGGTTTTGATTTCTGGCGTGTAACCAGCTTACCGGTGCGAAGTCATAACCTATTTTCAGTTTGCTTTGACCTTGCCTCTCTTGAAATCAACCAATCACTTTACATTCAGCTTTGGTTGTAGAGGGGGGTCAAAGATCTGAATGTGAAATTTTCCTTCTTTCTATGTGTTAGCTGTTTTCGTCAATAGGAGACAAACGACGAAGGTAAGGAATCTGATATTTTACGATCGTTTAGTGCATGGTGTTGCTAATCGTTTCTGAAAATATTGATGCCTAACTCTTCATAACTAACACTCCAATGTATACCATTGCTTATTTTGCATTCCTCTAGTCCCAGTGTGTGGTTGTGTGTGAGAGTGAGAGAGAGAGTGTGTGTATGTGTTTGTGTGTGCATGTGAGAGGGGTTTGTTGCACTTGTCTTTGACCACTTGCGCAGGGGTTTTTTCTCCCAGAGAGTTTTTTCCCCCTTAATCCTTTATTCCTTTAAATTTGTTTACATTTTTCATGTCTTAGACAAGTGTGTCTGACTAGGGGTTTTTTTCTCGGAGAACTTCCGTTTCCCCCCTCACCCCTCGGTGCCAGGGTGGGGCAACCCACTTTGGGGTCAGACATGGGTTTGATGCGCTAGGCGGCGAACCCCCCCCCCCCCCTCTATTTCTATTTCCATCCCCCCCCCCCCTTCTCTCTCTGTCCTTTTCATTTTTCAATTGAAATGTAATGTCAACTTTTGCTACATGTGTTCACTTTAGCACGAGATTTGTTCTTTTCACCAAACCTCCCCCTCCCCACCCCTTAAACACAACTGACCCTTGTTTCCAACTTCTACCATCTGTGATTGCGTACTCACTGTCCCCAACCTCTCTCACTTCAATCCCCCCCCCCCCCCCTTGATTTGTGTTCACAGCCTTGCTCTTTGGTTTCAACTTTGTTGTATCATTTACACGTTGGACTGTAGAGGGGAAGTATTGTTTTTATTTTGATCTTGATGTGTGTGTTTTTATTTTTTGCTCCTTCTGTTGCCTACTTTTTGCTCCTTTTGCTATATTTGATGTTTGCTGTTTAATTGCTTGTCTGTGTTAATAAAGGCGCATTCGCCGAAATATCCAGTAGTTTTGTTTTGTCTCTTGTGAATAAAATAACGTCACTTTGCACTTGTCGTGTAGTTGTTTGTTTGCTGTATCTTCATAACTTGGTTTTGGTGACTATTTTACGAACCTAGTCAAATGCCCATTCCCCACAGAACAAGGGGAAATAATTTGGCCAGTCCCGAGTGAGTTAATTTCCAGTGGAATGTAATATACCGTTGAAGATTTTTAAAGAAAAGAACAGAAAAAAAGCCCTCGTTAAATACTATTTACAAAAAACAAACATTTAGCACCATGCATTCAACACTTGCATACACATTCTCACTTCATGCAAGGCACAAGGCACAACATTTTTCATTTAGAATTCCTTGATCCACTTAGTCATTAGCCATCCACAGCAGACGTTGTTTCATTCAGAAGCCCTTTCTTAGCAACGCCAAACTCACTCTCTCTTTACCTCCGCCTCTCTCTCTCTCTCACCATCACGCGCCAAAAAATACATTTTGCTTCTTATTCGGCACAAAGAAGTAATAATACAAGCTGATAAGAGTGATCACCAATGGGGCAACCAGAAGTGCACACTTTTCACCAATGTTTCCAAGGAAACTTCAGATTGCTAGAGTCGCATGAAAGTAATGACGGTTGGTTGATGGTTCGTCTCCCATGTGCTCTTTGTAGCCGGGGAGATGTTAAAGACCCACCACGTCATGTCACGTGTCAAAATCACGGTTTTCACATGTTTTCCCCCTTATAGCTGGTAAGAAATCTTAAGAAATCTTAAGCATAAGAGAGATCGACACGTGATGTGGGGGGTCTTTAAGGACACGCACACACATTAAATCCGAAATCCGTAAATTCCCGTGCGGAAACCCCATAACACTAATATAGGAAATCAGCGGACGGGATTGCGCATGAGTTTCCGCATGTAACATGCATGCTCTTTCTCGTATTTCTTACTTCCACATTTTTTTTTTTTTTTTTTTTTTTTTAACGAATTGCGGCACGAGTTTCCGCCCGCGGAACTTTCGCCTATATCTGCACACAGCCTAAACATAACTTTCATTCGTTGCTAGAAGAATTAGGAATTTTATTTTATTCGCTCCATCCCGATTTTTTTCCCACTGGACTCAAGTAAATCCGATGGTATGTTTATAATCAGATTTTTGTCTTTTCAATTTTGTCCTTTTTCTCTTCTGCTTGTTTTTCTTTGGTCACTCCTTAAAAGTGTGTTTGCAATTACTTCTATATAAAAAAAACAAGCGCGGATTCGCAATCGTTTGTGGCGTGCGACAATTGAAAACGAAACATCATTTTAAAGAGCAGCCTCGATTTGAAGTGCGGTCTATTTTTACCACTCCAATCATTACATACACTGACTCACTGAGTCGCCTCCCCTGGCTCTTCAATAATTTTAATCTGTAAACCAGAATGTTATCTCTGCACCATTTCGTAACTTTTTATATCTTTTGGAAAACATTTAAAACTATTTATCCTACTTATACTCATCGAAAGAAGCACCGCATACTCGTCGTGTCTGTTGCAGTGTCTGTATTACGTATGTTTATTATTTTGTACGCTTTAAAATGAAGATTCATGTGCTCTGTTCAGTATACAATGCTTTCCATACCTAAGGACTGTTTTAAAGTTTTTTTAAATATTTATAAAATAATGTAGCGGTGCCATAGCCGATGAGGTTTAACCGAGGCGTGGTTACCGCTACACCTATCTGTATTAATAAAAAATCGGGACTTTACTGGTTTCGTACTGCCTCCGGGCATTGCCTCCAGTATTGTTCCCACCATATTTGTATTTACAAATGTCCCATATGTGTCTGATTCAGACCAAGAGGACGTAAAACACCATTTTTCTTCTCATACCTAAGGACTATAGATATGACAACTGAAATGTTACTTTATGCACAAGTACTTGTTTCTCTTTTACAATATGTGCGACAATTTTGGACCGACCGACCGACCGACCGACAGACAGAAGAAGCTGGCCACCACCACAGAAGCAGAGCTTCAGATTGTTTTCAGACTTCATGGGTCACATGACCCCTGAATACAGAAAATGATGGGTCAATTTCCAAAATAATAGGCCAATAATGTGTCAGTGTAGTGCTACAGTTAAATTTAATCGCAGACTTCATGGGTCAGAAGACCCCTTGCTGCACAAAATGAGGGATCAAATCACCATCAACATGGGTCAATGGCCCGGGCCCGCTGACAATCTGAACCTCTGAAGAAGAAGAAGTAGCGTTCTCTCCATCAGACGGTGTAGACCTCCAGGGCCTCCGGGTCCTCCACCATGGCGATCAGCAGGCTCTGCAGCTTGCCCAGGTCCAGGGAGCGCACCAGGTGGACGTTGGCCTCGCGGTGCTGCAGCCTGCGGGCCCAGTCCACCACCATCAGGCCCCGGCTCCACTCCCCGCCCAGCTCCACGGTGGCGTACACGTGCCTCCTCTCCAAGGCGACGGAGCGGTCCGCCACCAGGGCCATGGCGTAGGCGCAGGACGGGATGTAGCCGTTCTGCTCGCCTTCCTTCACCCAGTCCTCGTCGCCCATGCCGCGCAGGAACTCCGACCGGCTCGTGCCCAGGTGGACCCAGCTGTCGAAGAAATCCTAGCCCAGCGAGAAAAAGATACAATAGAGAAATCTAGTTGAGCTAAAACTGAAAGGGATTCTCTTCTTCTTCTTCGATCGCTCAGACAATTTCCTGTCAATTATGAGCGCAGATGCGTCATGCTGCCATTATGCGCCTAACTAAGAAACAGTGAGGCCCAGCAAGTCCGACTTCGGCTGGAGGAAATGTTTTTGAAAGTGTTCCATGAAAAAAGGCAGTAGAATGGACCGGTAAGGCAGAAAGATAGTAGATGACAGTAAGCAAAGGGAAAAGGCAGAGTCAAAGAGACTGACAGATTAGAGGAAGTTACCAGCACAGAACTTCCAGAAGGTGGGGGAACTATTTATACAAAAGACCCCCCGGTATCCCCACAGGGGGACTGAAAGGGATTGAAATTATAGCCGATATTTTGAGATGAAAAAAAGAAGAAGTTTTGCCTTAGGGCCTTCACCTTTTGCGAAAGACTATGACTCTTTTAACTCACTCGGCACTGGCCAGTTGTTTCCCCTTAAACAACCGTTTCGGACGGGTCATTTGACTAGGTTCGAAAACACATCACCACAAAAAAGTTATGGACTGATATTTTCAGATGAGATTACTAACACCATGCACTAAATGATCATAAAATATCAGATTCCATACCTTCGTCGTTTGTCTCCTATTGACGAAAACAGCTAACACATAGAAAGAAGAAAAATTTCACATACCAATCTTTAACACCCCCCCCCCCCCCCCCCCCCTCTCCCCCCCCCTCTACAACCAAACCTGAATGTAAAGTCTGCGATGATTGGTTGATTTCAAGAGAGGCAAGGTCAAAGCAAACTGAAAGCAGGTTACGACGTCGCACTTGAAAGCTGGTTACACACCAGAAATCATGGCTCTGAGCCGGAGCCGGCTCATTCGTCCTAAACGGTTGTGCAAGCCATGAGCTGGATCCGGCTCATTTGTCCCGAGTGAGTTAAACTAGAGGGCATTGGCACTGGCTCCTTGTGCTGCAGCTAAAGGGATTAGTTGGCCTTTGGGGACCTTCCCCAACGCTGGCTGTCCTAATGCCATTTTGGCCAAGAGAGGGTGAGATGTTGCCCTCAGCAAAGGATATCCCAGCCCTCCAGAACACCAACTGCCCTCTCTGCTTATCTGGAAGTCATTGTTGGAAACATCCTCCGAAGTTGGAGTGTGGCTGCCCGCGTGGTGCGGTAATCAAAAACGGTCCCGCACATAAACAAAGAAAATGTTTCTTCTCTAACAGGATTGTTCAACATTGGAATAAATTACCAATTAACATCAAACAGGCACCTAATATTAACACTTTTACAAATCTTCTGGACCAAGATCCCAATATGATCAGAGCTTTCAATTTTTTGGATGATTAAAAATAAAAGTCCATTCCCCCCAAAAAAAAAGATTTAAAAAAAAGAGACTAGTTTAGCTTAGGTTTGCGCAATCATTGTGAAACTTAATGAAATTAAACAATCAAGTAAGGGCGTAAAAGGGCCGAGAGGCCCACTTCTAGCCCTATTACACTACTACTACTACTACATAATGTTCTCATCCTTAGCTAGTGCATTTCGAGGGGTAATTGTCTAAACCTGTTATCACCCTTCTTTTTTCCTCTTATGATAACACTTTCAGGCAACTACCCCTCAAATTTCATACCATAGTGTTCAAGACAGTGCTTCGGCTGTTGGAATGATCCCTGGAGTCTTTAAGCCAGGGTGCGACAACAACATTGTTGGAAACAAGAAACTGTCGTACTACTTCTTTATTGCTCAGTTTCCTGTCATTCAAACAGATTCCTGTCATATGAGCGCAGATGCGTCATGCTGCCATTATGCGCCTGACTAAGAAACAGGCCCAGCATCTCCATCTTCAGCTGGAGAAAATATTTGAAAGTTTCTAGAACAAAGGCAGGAAAACGGACCGGTAAGGCAGAAAGATAGTAGATGAATGCTGGTTTTTAAAAAAAATTACAGATCAGAGGAAGTTACAAGCACAGAACTTTCAAAAGGTGGGGGAACTATTTGCACAAAACACCCCTTGGTATCCCCACAAGGGAAGGTTAGCATACAATGGAACTGCACTACAGTATTATAACGGCAGTTCGCCTTGGCATAAGCCTGCATCAGACCAACTGACATAAGCCAGAACACCAAGGCTACATCAAAATGTTGTTACGTGGGGATTGTCTTTAGCCATGGCAAGCTCCTAGCACAGCATCACCAGTCGAAAATCCTCCCCAGTCGGAGTGCGGCTGCCCACGTGGCGAGGTAATCAAAAAACGGTCGCACACACGTAATGTTCTCATCCCTAGCTGGCACATTTGTACCATAGTGTTCAAGTGCATAGAGTAAGGAGTAGAGAAAGGGATGTGTTGCATTGTCTGTTTATAAATACTAAAGAGTAGAGAAAGTGAAAAAAAATAAAAAATATAAAAAATATAGTGTTCAAGTGCTTCGGCTGTTGGGATGATCCCTGGAGTCTTTAAGCCAGGGTACGACAACAACAACAACAACAAGATAACGGCAGAGACTGACCCCGCTCAGCTTGTGGCGGTCGCACACTTCGTAAGGCAGCAGGGTGATGTTGGGGATCTCCTCCAGCACAGCGAAGGCCGTCTGATCCCTGGAGTCTTTAAGCCAGAGTACGACAACAACAAGATAACAGCAGAGACTGACCCTGCTCAGCTTGTGACGGTCGCACACTTCGTAAGGCAGCAGGGTGATGTTGGGGATCTCCTCCAGCACAGCACCGCGAAGTCTTTAAGCCAGAGGACTGACAAGATAACGGCAGAGACTGAGCTCAGCTTTTAAGCCAGAGTACGCACAGGGTGATGTTGGGGACAACAACACAGCGAACAACAAGATAACAGCAGAGACTGACCCCGCTCAGCTTGTGGCGGTCGCACACTTCGTAAGGCAGCAGGGTGATGTTGGGGATCTCCTCCAGCACAGCGAAGACCGCCTGATCCCTGGAGTCTTTAAGCCAGAGTACGACAACAAGATAACGGCAGAGACTGACCCCGCTCAGCTTGTGGCGGTCGCACACTTCGTAAGGCAGCAGGGTGATGTTGGGGATCTCCTCCAGCACAGCGAAGACCGCCTGATCCCTGGAGTCTTTAAGCCAGAGTACGACAACAACGACAACAACAAGATAACGGCAGAGACTGACCCCGCTCAGCTTGTGGCGGTCGCACACTTCGTAAGGCAGCAGGGTGATGTTGGGGATCTCCTCCAGCACAGCGAAGACCGCCGATCCCCTGATCCCTGGAGTCTTTAAGCCAGAGATCTCCTAGCGAAGACTGATCCCTGGACAAGCCGACAACAACAAACAACAAGATAACGGCAGAGACTGACCCCGCTCAGCTTGTGGCGGTCGCACACTTCGTAAGGCAGCAGGGTGATGTTGGGGATCTCCTCCAGCACAGCGAAGGCCGTCTGATCCCTGGAGTCTTTAAGCCAGAGTACGACAACAACAAGATAACAGCAGAGACTGACCCCGCTCAGCTTGTGGCGGTCGCACACTTCGTAAGGCAGCAGGGTGATGTTGGGGATCTCCTCCAGCACAGCGAAGGCCGCCTCGGGGTCGCGGTAAAAGTTCTGCTCCGCGCACACGCTGCCATCACCTCGCCCTGGGGAGAAACAAACACTCAGGTTTTCAGAGACTTTTAACCCCCTTCTTTCTTCTTCTTCTTCTGCGTTCCTGGGCCATAAGGCCACAATGGGTACGTATGTGTCTGTTTTCCCAGTTTTCACTGGAGTCCTTGCTGCATTCAGCCAACACATTTTTTTTATCTACTTGTTGATTGCAAAGCGCTTTGGGCTCATTTGAGGTAAAGCGCTATATAAATGTACTATTATTATTATTATTATTATTCCGATTTCAGAGGAGCTCAAAGGAGAAAACTATATGGAAGATTTTTTTGGAAAAAAGGCAGGAGAATGAGCCAAAAGTCAGAAAGATAGTAGATGACACAAAGCAAGGAAAAAGGCAGAGTCAAAGAGGAAGACAGATTAGAGGAAGGTACAGGTACAGAACTTCCAGAAGGTGGGGGAACTATTTGTACAGAAGACAACCCCCCCCCCCCCCCCCCCCCCCCAGTATCCCCACAGGGGGACTCTAACCCTAACTGTTTATATTTAAATCTCAGGCATGAAAACTAATGCTAAAAAAAAAAGAGATTTGCCAGCCGAGAAATCCTTCCACACAGATTTATCGCTACCTTTGGAACTATTTTGCGGGGGGGGGGGGGGGGCAGCCTAACACTCCGTCCTAACCCAGCATCAACCTCCGCCAAATTTCTGTTGAAGAAGGCGGGGAGAGGAGGGAGGGCAGGTATTCATTTCACAAACTTACTTGCCTTCAAACGCTCAAGAACACCATTAGCGGGCCGCTACATCCGCCATTTTTACTCATCACCGCAATCATACACTCGGCCAATCACAGACAGCGACGTTTCAGAATAACATCGCAAAGGCATTTTCGGCGGAGATCATTTTCTTTCCGCAGAGATTCCTTGAATTATGACAAATGTTCGTCGGAGACGGCGGAGCTGTTTTCATGTCTGAAATTTACATAAGGGATCTACATAATCTACATAAATGGAAACAGAGCGGTCTATGGCTGTTTTAGCTTATTCCTCTCTCGGTTCATTGCGAGCGCCTTTGCCTTGGCTTAAGGCTGTGTCAGACCAATTGACTAGCATAGGCTAGAACACCAAGGCTACATCTAAAAATGTTATGCTATGCATAGTTATGCGGGGGATCGTCTTTAGCCATGACAAGCTCCTAGCATAACATCATCCAGTCTCCAAAATCCACCAAAGACGGAGGAGTGTGAACGAACTAGGGGAGAGCACAAAAACAAAAGAAAATCTATTCCAACTTGAGTGACCTGGCCAGCCAGCGCCCTGTACCTGTCGGATATTATACAATAACTTCAAAACTTCTACCAAAAAATAACATTTTCATTCACAGCTTTTTTTATATATATTACTTGTGGCGGTGCCATAGCCGTGAGGTTTAATCGAGGCGTGGTCACCGCTACAGCTATCTGTATTAATTTTAAAAATCGGGACTTTACTGGTTTCGTACTGCCTCCGGGCATTGCCTCCAGTATTGTTCCCACTATATTTGTATTTACAAATGTCCCATATGTGTCTGATTCAGACCAAGAGGACGTAAAACACCATTTTCGTCGTATACACATATTTCCACGAAGGATGAAAATTATTTACCATATTTTTCAGACTATAAGGCGATGCCTCCCCTAGAGGGAGACACCTGCGCCTTATAATGTGACTACTAATATAATTCTTGTTGTTGTCATACCCTGGCTAAAAGACTCCAGGGATCACCCCAACAGCTGGAGCACTTGAACACTATAATGGTACAAATGCACCAGCTAGGGATGAGAACATTACGTGTGTGACCGTTTTTGATTACCCCGCCACAGGGGCAACCACACTCCGACTTTGGGAGATTTTGGAGACTGGTGATGTTATGCTGGGAGCTTGTCATGGCTAAAGACAATCCCCGCATAACTATGCAGAGCGTAACAGCATTTTGATGTAGCCTTGGTGTTCTAGCCTATGTCAATTGGTCTGACATAGCCTTAAGCCCAGGCGGGTGTTGGACATAATAAGGTTCTATTTATGATTGACCTTCTGTTTCTTCTGCGTTCCCAGGCCATATTGGATAAGGTACGTATGTGTCTGGTTTTCAGTTTTCACCGGTCTCCCCGCTGCGCACAGCCGACACATTCCGATTTCGGAGGAGCTCAAAGGAGAAAAAGTATTGTAAAACTTTGTTTTGGAAAAAAAGGCAGTAGAAAGTCAGAAAGATAGTTGACGATAGAAAGCAAAGGGAAAAGGCAGAGTCAAAGAGAGTGGCAGATTAGAGGAAGTTACAAGCACAGAACTTCCAGAAGGTGGGGGGGGGGGGGACCATTTTTACGAAAGATCCCCACGGGGGAGAGACTCGTGGAGGTGGCGGTCATCCAGCTCCCCGTATGGAGGCACGAGGCATCCACCCACCGCCCCATGATCTACCTTCGATGTTGCCGCCCAGGATGAAGACCTCCTTCAGCTTCTTGGACATGTTCGGGTCAAGGCGCAGGGCCAGGGCCAGGTTGGTGAGCGGGCCCAGGCACACGATGGATATCTTTCCTGACAAACAAAGGAGTCATGATGACAAAGTGACCATCAGACACATGCTGGGGTCAAGGCCCAGGGCCAGGGCCAGGTTGGTGAGCGGGCCCAGGCACACGATGGATATCTTTCCTGACAAACAAAGGAGTCATGATGACAAAGTGACCATAAGACACATGCTGGGGTCAAGGCCCAGGGCCAGGGCCAGGTTGGTGAGCGGGCCCAGCACACGATGGATATCTTTCCTGACAAACAAAGGAGTCATGATGACAAAGTGACCATAAGACACATGCTGGGGTCAAGGCCCAGGGCCAGGGCCAGGTTGGTGAGCGGGCCCAGGCACACGATGGATATCTTTCCTGACAAACAAAGGAGTCATGATGACAAAGTGACCATAAGACACATGCTGGGGTCAAGGCCCAGGGCCAGGGCCAGGTTGGTGAGCGGGCCCAGGCACACGATGGATATCTTTCCTGACAAACAAAGGAGTCATATAGCTCGTGGTTTGAAGCTACCTCCAATCAGTGCATCATTGCTTGTGACAATAACACTGGAATGGAAAAAAAATACCAAGAGAGAGATAGGAGAGAAAGATAGAGACAGAGAGAGAGGGGGGGCAGAGAGAAAGAGAGAGGGAGAAACAGAGAGAGAGGGAAGGGTGTGTTTGCTCGAGTGTAGCGTTTCGATGTTTTTTAGTTCAATTGTAAAGACAGGAGTTATTATGACAAAGTGACAATAAGACACACACACAGAGGAACACACACAAGAATACGTGCAAGAAGATAGGCTATGCAGCACTGTGTCCCCATCTCTATGTGTCCCCATATTTTATCTCTTTCTTTGTTTATCCTAACCCTAACCCTAATCTTATCCAAAACCCTATCCCTAGCACAAACACTAACCTTAACCCCTAATTCGAGGACGCACATAGAGACAGGGGCACACAGAGTTGGGGACACATAGAGATGGGGACATATAGAGACAGGGGCACACAGAGAAGGGGACACATAGAGATGGGGACACATAGAGACAGGGGCACACAGAGAAGGGGACACATAGAGATGGGGACTCAAACCCGAATTTTGATGGTTTTGATGAAATGGGCGGTTTGCTGAAGGTCGTTTTCTGTTCCCCACAGCTTCGTCTGCATGTCTGTCGAAACTGGCCATACAGTCGATCTGGGGCCGGCATAGTTATACCCGTCCCACATGGGCATTCGTTTGTGTGGGATATCTTGAGGCGGTACAGATGAGAGTGCAGCTGGCAGTGGCCTGTTCGTAGGCGAAAGGTGATGGTTTGCTGCCATCTCTCCAGGTTTGGGAGGCAGTCATTCTCAGGAGGGTTCCTTTGTTGTTTCCATTCCTGGTGGAACCTGCTGTTAATGAGAGTTTTGGCCTCAGGATAGGAGATGCGGTGGTCTGATTGTCCCAGTCTGCTGCCTGCTTTGGAAAGTTTGTTTGCTGTAACATTTAGAAAATGCCACAATAAGACCCAAAAAGGTGGAAAACAAACAAAGAGAGAAACAACACCAATCAATCCAAAGAAGCGTCATTATTCCCACAGAAGCTAACCCGGCTGTTCGTTGAGCAGACGGATCATGGCGGACACAGCATGCTCCGACTTGACCTCCGAGTTGTCCATAGTGCTCTGCCAGGAGGGGCCGGGCAGGTTGTCGACGGGCTGAACGGTTCTCCTCACCAGGGGGCGCTCGGCTCCGCAATACACCTGCACCTGGAACAACGAAAAATATCTTGTGGTGGAGGATTCACCCTTCTTCGTCACAGTTGTTTGTGCCCTGGCTACATTCTCTCCATCCTGAAATGACGCGTTTCGATGTTCTCTAAATCTTCCCAATCCTGTTGTGGTGACCGCATTAAAAATAATTTTCAACGTGTGTGTCTGTGTATATAGGATGGGTGGGGGGGGGGGGGTGGGGGGTGGTGGTAGTGTTAGAAATGCATATCGTCAGTGAAATTCAAAAACCACGTATCTCAATTTTGGTAGTTTTGAGAAAAAATAAATAAACTGTTTTAAAAAGTAACCGTGTTGACCACAATTGATTAACTATGATGAATATGTTGTTCAAGACATTGCTAGTTTAGTCCTGCATTTTGTTAAAATTACTGAAAAGGGTTGTTTTTTTAGACTTGAAAAGAACGAAGATACGAGGTTTTTGTCCTTAACTAGATCTGAATTTGGGACTTACGAGTTTTTCGTCTATTTTCACAACCTCATTTACCCCAGATAGAAAGTCGTTGGTGGAAGGTGGCGGGGAAAATTAGAATGCTGACTATGCATCTAACTAAGCAAAAACAAAAATCGAGATACAAGGTTTTTGAATTTCACCGACGATATAGCTATCATCTTGTTTTAATCTGCCATCAATTTTGGCAGAAATGTTTTATTTCATAAGACCGTGGTTCCGGATGACAAGATGTCCAATCCTGAAGACTTTTTCTATCAGCTTTTTCAATCCTGATTTCAGGAGCAGGCCTGAACTACTTTCACCCAAGTCTATTTCACCTGCACACTGCACCCCCACCACAAATATCTATGCTTTGTATTCTCTCCCCCCCCCCCCAGTGGGGATACCAGGGGGGTCTTTTGCATAAATAGTTCCCCCACCTTCTGGAAGCTCTGTGCTTGTAACTTCCTCTAACCTGTCACTCTCTTTGACTCTGCCTTTTCCCTTTGCTTACTGTCATCTAATACCTTTCTGCCTTGCCGGTCCATTCTCCTGCCTTCGTTCAAGAAACACTTTCAAAACCATTTCCTCCAGCCGAAGTCGGACTTGCTGGGCCTAACTATTTCTTTGTTAGGCGCATAACAGCAGCATGATGCATCTGCACTCATAATTAACAGGAAACTGTCTGAGCGATCGACGACGATGACGTATTCTCTCAATTTCTCATGTTCTGCGTCATATACAATGAATTTCTGTGTCATCTTCATCAAATTCTGTAACAGCATTTTCCAATATCACGTTCTCCCTAAATGGTTCAACACAAAACATGCTTGAGCATTTCAACCAGCTGAAACATCATTCCAGCCAATACAAATCAAGCTAACTTGAATCGAAAGGAAGCCAAGCAATAAAACAATAAAAAATATGATTCCAATCAACGAAAATCAACCTTATTTCATTCAAAAATAAGCTAAAACCAATCAAAATCCAACTTACATACTGGCGGGGCCAAAGTGTGGAGGACCTAGACCAGCAGAAACATTTCGACCAATGAAAATCAAGCTTGCTTCCATCAAAATCAAGCTAAAACCAACGAAATTCCGTAACTTACATTTTGGCATGTGTGGAGGTCCCACCGTGCGTTGCCCGACCAATGAAAATCAAGCTTATTTTAATCAAAAACTAAATTTAAACCCATTATGATTCAGAATTTACATCCTGGCGGTCACAGGTGTGCGGGACCCGCAGGGCGCTGTTCCGACCAATGAAAATCAAGCTTACTTCCATCAAAATCAAGCTAAAACCAATGAAAATCCGTAACTTACATCCTGGCGGCTGCAGATGTAGAGATCCCCGCAGGGCGCTGTTCCAACCAAGGAAAATCAAGCTTACATCAATCTTCTTCTTCTTCGATTGCTCAGACAGTTTCCTGTCAATTATGAGCGCAGATGCATCATGCTGCCATTATGCGCCTAACTAAGAAATACTTAGGCCCAGCGAGTCCGACTTCGGCTGGAGGAAATCTTTTTGAAAGTGTTTCGTGAAAAAAGGCAGGAGAATGGACCGGTAAGGCAGAAAGATAGTAGATGACAGTAACCAAGGGAAAAGGCAGAGTCAAAGAGTGACAGATTAAAGGAAGTTACAAGCACAGAACTTCCAGAAGATGGGGGAACTATTTGTACAAAAGACCCCCCGGTATCCCCACGGGGGGGGGGGGGGGCTTAATTCCATCAAAATCAAGCTAAAACCAATGAAAATCCGTAACTTGCATTTTTGCGGTTGCAGATGTGGAGATCCTCACAGGGCGCTGTTCCAACCAACGAAAATCAAGCTTACATCGACCAAAAACTATGCAAAAAAAAACCCTATGAAAATCCAGAACTTACATCCTGGCGGTTGCAGAAGTGGAGATCCCCGCAGGGCGCTGTTCCGACCAATCAAAATCAAGCTTACATCGACCAAAAACTATGCAAAAAACCCCACCAACAATGGAAACCCAGAACTTACATCCTGGCGGTTGCAGATGTGGAGAACCTGCAAAGCGTTGTTGCAGGCCTTTTCGATGACGACTGAGCCGCTGACGCACGTGACCCCTACCACGGAGAGGTCAGACCGACACGCCGCCAACATCAGCGCCTGGCACGCCTCCACGCCCATGTCGCCGTCGACGATGACCTGGCGACCCCGGGCCACCGTGCTTCGACGAAGTTCGGATCTCGTGGTGTTGCGGTGGTGAGGTTGGGGACGCTTCTTGCTGAAGGCTGTTGACGTTGGAGTTTTGCCGTAAGGCGATGCGAAGGGCTGGATAAATAGGGGAGGATCGAGAGAAAGAGAATTCTCGTTTGAATAAGACTGGAGTTTATTGGTTACGTATCGTTTCCAGGGTTCTCTTTTCGGCGGGTCTATTTCAAAAGAAATTAAGAAGATGCATAGGCAGTCTTGGATTATTGTGTCCATATTAAATATATTTTTTAAAAACCCACAAAACCCACGTGCTTACATATTCAAAGCAATAATTTTATTTTTTATTTTTTCCATTATAGTCCCGTCAACAGCTATGGTCATCTCAGGACTGTCACTGCGTAAAGTTCGACCACTTATTACAAAACACTCATCAATCTATCTTACCAACGTTCAACAACCTGTAAACAACAAAACATACAGTACAATTCATAACATGACACCTCCATCATTGCACCCTATAGCACATAAGTCCACACAGTGCTGGAAACGTTGAGCCACTCTACTCTATTTATCGGATCCAGGTTAAAAAACAGTAAAAAAAGGATAACAAACACATACTAGTAAGCTAAAATACATAAAAATTGCCATATAGGCAAATATGCACTGCAGAATGGACAACAGGTGCCCACTCAAGTGCGTAAGGTCTCACGTGTGGACGCCAGTGTACAATAAAAAAAACACCTAACATGTCATAAATTGCAAAAAGGAAAAACGTGGAAGGGTTTTATAGAAAAAATGCAGGAGAATGGACCAATAAGGCAGAAAGAAGTAGACGCCAGAAAGCGAAAAGAAGAGAAAAGGCAGAGTCAAAGAGAGTGATAGAGTAGGGGAAGTTACTAGCATAGAACTTCCAGAAGAAGTGGGAACTATTTCTGCTGAAAGACCCCCCGGCATCCCCACATAAGCCAGCCTAAGCCGTTGCCCGCCTCCTACGACATGGACGTTCAAAGCAATAAACATAGTCTTCCGTGTTGATGATGATGAGATTAGCGTCAAATCAGTCAGAGACCCATATGGACGGTAAAACCGTCTTCCGTGTTCCGTAGTTATTTCAGGGCTCTCTTTGCTTACACACAGTCTCTCTCTCTCTCTCTCTCCCTCTCTCACACACTCTTCCGTGGTAAACATTAACAAAGTAGTTACATTAAAATTTGATAAGGCAACAAGAAAAAGTGTCAAACACGTGCTTACAATGCGCGGCGTGTGCTCTCGGTGCGCCCGTATGTGTCTCTGGTACAGCAGCTTTTTGTCAAAGTTCATGTCGCAGACGTGACACGAAAACACCACACACGTGCTGCGGCTGCCGGTCATCAAGGGCAATGACGAGGTCACTGTAGTCTCTGCTGCAGGCTGGGAAAAAAAGTGAATAAATGAAAGTTACAGAAAATGAGTTGAAACCCTTTCAACGCCAGCCATGTTTTAGCCAAAACTATCCATTAAAATTATCTGGGTAAAGAAAAGTTTTCATCTGCAATATTGGGGATTCCTCTGACATGCATAAAATAGGGCCTATCCTTACACACCTCCCAAAATAAAGAACATAAGGCCATTGGTTAGCAAACCCTCATTTGATGCCTTTCAGTGACATGGGTGTTAAATCATTGTGGTGCCAAGAGGCGACATTGGCGATGAAAGAGTTAAAGTTAATTAATGCAACAACGTGAATCAACGAATAAGGCAAAATCAAACCCGTGAACAACGTTATACACTGACACATTATGCACGTGCAAAAGCTCACAACCGTGTATGTGTGGTCTGCACACACACACACACACACACATATATATACAAACACTCTTATAATAGATGGCTTGATGAAAAAAAGCATGTATATTTGATTACTCAATGTCCATCTTTAAATAAAATTTTGACTTTGACTTGACTTCACATTACTCTCTCTCTCTCACACACACACACACACACACACACACACACACACATTCTAATCCACCCAATCCTACACGCATATATTCTAGCCCATCCACTTCTGTGCGCATGCACGTGCACACACATACACACACACACAGCACACTCACACACCAACCCATCCCCACCCTAATCCCCACTCTCTCTTCCACATACCCTTAATAATAAATAATAATGTTTATACAGCGCAATGTCCTGAAATCGGCTCAAAGTACCTCACAGATACAAAATACAATGAAATATACACGAACATAACAGTATATCATCGGTGAAATTCAAAAACCTTGTATCTCGATTTTTGATTTTTTCCCGCCACCTTCCACCAAAAGCTTGTATCTCTAGCGACTTTCTATCTGGGGTAAATGAGGTTGTGAAAATAGAAGAAAAACTCGTAAGTCCCAAACTCAGATCTAGTTAAGGACAAAAACCTTGTATCTTTGTTCTTTTCAAGTCTTAAAAAATACTTTTTAAAAGTAATTTTAACGAAATGCAGGACTAAACTCGCAATGTCTTGAACAACATATTCATTATAGTTAATCAATGGTGGTCAACGCGGTTAATTTAAAAAAAAAAAAATCCATTTTTCTCAAAACTACCAGAATTGAGATACGAGGTTTTTGAATTTCACCGATGATATGCTCAAAACCACTAATACTTGCAACAAAACAATCTTACACCAATATACAGGCGCAACCTATGGTAAGGAAAAAAACATTAGCCCCTTCCCTGCCTGCATACGAGTCTCGTACTGAATGATACCATTGATGATGTCATAACTTTTGATGTCATAGCCCTGGGATGATGGTTTTGGGTTTAGGTAAGCCAGGAAAGATATATCTCTAGACCATTTTCTCAGATTGAGTAACTGGTTTGCTTTAACCCTCTCTAGGACACAGACGCCAAATTCGATCGAATTTTGTCAACTCATGCAGCCCGTAAGCGCCGATTCTGCCCGCTGAACACCAGGTCTAGTACGTTCACTTTCACTTTCTCCCCTACCCACAATGCAATATACTAAGTTAGTTCTTCCCTGTTCCTGACTCTCGCTGGTCCGTTTTTGGTTTTTACAGCAAGGGAAAGCACCCACTAGTCTTTTTTGAACGGATGGTTTTCGAAGTGAGTCTTTTTGAACCAAATTTTTTTCTTCTTTCCACGTGACGTGACGCAGTATTGACTCGGCGCGATGCTCGGAGCGCCATTACGGATTTTTTTTATTCGAATTCATGGTTTGTTGTGTGACAGTGTGTTAGCTTTGGAATAATAATATCATCATTGCTATTCAATATGCATCTTTCAGAAATGAAATGTGAGTTAGACTTTATTCTGGGTGATTTTTTTTAATGAAAATATTTGGTGTGATGTTCGGAGTTAATTCCCATCTCTCGGGAACTGGGATCGATTACCGGTTCGAATGGTTGGGCGTCATTGGGTTAAAACTTAAAATTAAAAAATCAATAATTTCTCAGTTTTCCTGTGGCAGTGAAGGGGTTAAAGTCCATCAAAGATACCAAAATACATGTCATATATATACATTGACATAAAAATAACATAATGTAAGGATTTAGATTTACATTGTCAGTGGGAGCTTGAACCTCGATCTTCTGCATGGGCTGGCTGTTGATGACGACATTCCCTTCTTCTTCTTCCCCTTCCTCTCTCTCTCCCCCCTCATCCATGGGCACTGCGTCATCACCGTCACCTCCCCCCACATCCCCGCCATCTCCACCCTCCTCCGCTGGGTCTTCCGTTGATGCTGCCGAGGGCTTCATCACCTGCCTCATGCAGCACAACAACGACAGTGAAATCAAGGCAAAAGGTTTGACACAACTTTGATGCATAATGATCATCAGAACTCTGAACGTGAAAGGCTGGGGAGCTTATTAACAAATATATTAAGCTCTAAGATTTGAGTAGAAATAGGAAAATCATTCCAAACTCTCAAGTGTTTATTCACGTGTACACCAAAAATGATTTCCTTCAAGTGATTTCATTTCATACCCAAAAATGTGTACGTTTACATAGACAACAAAACAAAAACAAAACAAATTCTAAAATTAAAACTATTAAATAAAAAATTAAGTCTAAATCTCACAGTGAAAGCTTTCCTTCAGAATTCAGTTTTTGAATCACTTAAAAATTGACCATATATATTTTGTTGTTGTTGTCATACCCTGGCTAAAAAAAGCTCCAGGAATCATCCGAACAGCTGAAGCACTTGAACACTATGGTACAAATGCATCATGCTCTAAGGATGAGAGCATTACGAATTACGTGTGTGACCGTTTTTGAATACCCCGCCATGTGGGCAGCCACATTCCGACTTCAGGGAAGAGACCGTATTTGATACATGTACATGAACAAAACATAACGAAGAATAGCCACCAATAATAATAATAATAATAATACTGAACATTTATATAGCACTTTACTCCCTTTGCAGGGAGCTCAAAGCGCTTTACATAGACAATACAACACAAATAAATTAACATTATACACATAAGACTCAGTACAATCAAATCAAATATACATAAAATAACATTATTTAAACAAAGCCCTGTTCATAACCACAAAATTTGAAACAATATTACAATATTATATAAGAAAAGAAACAAAATTGCTAGGGAAACCAAAGTTCATGAGCTACGTTATCGCGCAAACACACGCTAACAGAGAAGCACACAGTGACACACCACACATGCGCACTCACACAGTGACACACACACACACAATAATAAGCATTCACACACACACACACATGCCATCACTCACAACAAGAGCAGGGGGAGAACCAATAGGAGAAACAGCCGAAGCCAACGTCCCGTTAGAAGCTGAGGAGGTGGAGGTGGCGGCACAACTGGCGTTGCTGTTGTTCTGAATGGTGTTCGCCATCCCCGCTGCTGCGGCTTGCGGCGGCTTCTTGGTGAACATGTGCGCGCACACGGGGCACATCTTGACGTACAGAGACACCAGGGTGCGCGGCAGCAGGGCGTAGACTCCGCGGATCTGGACAAGAGCACCCTTTACTGCCAGCCTCCACGGTAGAAATAAAAATGTATCAGTATTGGACAAGAGATTAAGAAAATAGGGTCTTTGGATAACAGGTACTTTTGATTTTAGTGACATGGGTGTTAAACATTGTGGTGCATAAATGCGAATGGTGGAAAAAAATGCAGAAGAATGTTTATGTTTTACGTCCTCTCGGTTACAAAGAACCATATGGGACAGTTCTTTAGATAAAGCTAATAAAAGATACAGTGGAACCTCCCTCATAAGACCAGAAATCATCTAAAATGAGGCCTTATAAGGGAGGGGTCTTATAAGGGAGGTGTTTCAATAATATGTGCCTTCCCAGGTCAGAGGAGTAAAGCCCAATTTCTCGGAGAGTTTCAATATTTCTTAAGTGGGAGGGTAGGTCTTATGGGAGGGAGTCTTATAATGGGAGGTCTTATAAGGGAGGTTCAACTGCACTGGTAATGTTTTAATTTATCTCGTTAACCCTTTAGCCGCCAGCCATTTATCAGCCAAAAAATACCATTAACCCTTTCACCGCCAGCCATATTTCAGCCAAACATTTTCATTAAATTTACCTTGGTAGAGGACAAAATCCATCTGCAGTATTGGGGATTCTTCTGTGACATATATATAAAATAAGGTCTATCCTTACTTCCCAAAACTAAGACAATAGGGTCTTTGGATAATAGGTCCCAATTTGATGCCTTTTAGTGACATAGGTGTTAAATCACTGTGGTGCTAAAATGCGACTTTGGCGGTGGTGTTAAAAACTGGGTAGAGGTTCATTGCAATATTGCAAACTTGACATTACTCAAAATAGAAGATAACAGGTCCTTGGATAACAGGCCCTGATTTGATGCCTTTTTGCATAGGTGTAAAAAACAGACATGAAAGGGTTCATTTAACATAGAGTGAGTTGTGTGTGTGTGTGTGCATGTGTATATATGTGCATGTGTGTGTGTGTGTTTGTATGTGCATGCGTGCACGCTCTTCTTCTTCTTCTTCTGGTTCCCAGGCCATATGGCCATAATGGGTAAGGTACATATGTGTCCGGTTTTCAGTTTTCACTGGTCTTCCCGCTGCGTACAACCGACACATTCCAATTTCAGAGGAGCTCAAAGGAGAAAAATTATTTGGAAGATTTTTTGGGAAAAAAAGCAGGAGAATGGGCCAATAAGTCAGAAAGATAGTAGATGAGGAAAAAGGCAGAGTCAAAGATGGTGACAGATTAGGGAAGTTACAAGCACAGAATTTCCAGAAGGTGGGGGAACTATTTTTACAAAAGACCCACCCCCACCCCCCGGCATCCCCATGGGGAGAGACTCATGGAGGGGTCGGGGTCGTCCAGCTCCCCGTATGGAGGCACGAGGCATCCACTCACTGCCCCTGCATGCACACGCAAGTTTACATGATTCTGAAAATGTAATGCACGTAGGACTCACAATATAGACATAAACCAACAGCTGTGTAAATACCAATTTCCTTTCATGTCATTTTACATGAACTCAGAGGAAACACTGTCTTTCAAATCCACGTACTCACAGAATTAAACGTGTGCACAACGCCGATATGTCCATTGTCGACATGGGCCGCATGAATGATATCCCAGAACTCCTCCACACAAGCTGCTCTGCGGTAAATTAACTGGGGAAACAAACGAGAAAAAAACTGATCCCATACCACATTATCCAACAAATAATAAACAAGAAGCACAACAACATTGCAAACCCGGCCAGACTGACTGACGCATAATGGTGTAGAGTGGCACAGAGAGGTATCGCATTCGCCTTGTGCCAAGTAAACCCGAGTTCGAACCTGGGTACAGGGGATTTTTCCTCTCACTCTGCAGCTAGGCCTTACGGTCTGAACGTGGAGTCTTTCGGATGAGACGATAAACCGAGGTCCCGTGTGCCCATGCACTTAGCACACGTTAATCCCAGTGGCAACGAAAAAGTTGTCATTTGGCCAAAATTTACCAAACCCCCCCCCCCCCCCCCCCCTTTCCTTCCTCATCAGTCACACAAAAATCGCTTGCAACAAAAAAAAAAATTGGGTGGTGCGCCTCTGGCTGCGATGCGCTCTCCAGGTGGGAGCAACCCGAATTTCACAGAAGCGCCTCTGTGATTATAAAGTCACAATACCTAATATGTGCAAATCTCCGTAGCTGCTGCGCCTGTGACCTCTTCTCCTCCCTCTTCCACTTCCCCTTTCCCCTGAGCTTACACTAAGTACTCCATCTCCCCCTGTCTCACTGAATGACTGGCCCACACAGTGACTCACTCAGCATAATGACAGGAATGGTTTTTTTTAAAAAGGCTTCCCCTATGGCGCAGGGGTAAATGTAAAAAGAAAATCATAAAACATCAACAACAATCAGTAGGGTCACGGAAATTAAAACTAAGTCTTAGTCTCTATTAAATTTTATTTAAAATCCACCATGTAGTTCTGGAGAAAATGGGATGTATCTGAATTTACAAAAAAAAACACCTCATATTAACAAAAATTAATAATAATAAGCAAGGTCATGAAGTGATGAACATCAAAAACAATTCTCTGTAACTGGCAAAACATTTTTTTTTAATCCGTCTAGTAGTTTTTTTAGAAAATTGGAAGACAGTCACACAGACCCGAAAACAACTTGTCGCAGACTCTAGGATTAGGAATCTGTCCGGAACAGCAGGTAATGACCTCAATTGGTGACTACCTAATACTAGTGTAAGTAGTAATACCTTTGTTGATACAATGTAGCAGTGCTGGTGCATTTATGTTAGCAATAACATACTGTGTCTTTGGTTTAAAAAAAAGAAAGAAGTCAAACTTCACATTTTCGCACATAAGACTAAGAGAAGATATTATGTTGATAAAATGAGCAGCCTGTTTCGATCTTTTCTGTCACCAAGTGACCTCCCTCATGGGCAATAATGTGAATACAGCCCCCCCAAAAGTCTTCACCAAAGAACACTTAATTTTTTGTTCACAGCCAAGGATAGGGCAGGGGAAGCAACTGCATGAAAGTACAGTTTGAGTCAGAATACAGTTCTTTCCCTTGGATTAAAATCATAAATGGAATGCTTTGGTTTCTGTCCCATTAGCATGATCTAATATGATAAAATTGAAACGTTTCTTCGGGTTACATCCCACAGGAAATAATGCAAATCATTTGTTCTGTGCACATGTTATGGCAGGTGGCACCTAAAGGCTAGTCTACTTCAAAATAAACCGCGTCATCTCTTCACTAGAAATCAGTATTCTCACTTAGGACAGTCACAGTGCCCTTTCAGATTTGGGTTTTCTTTGATGCTGCAATGCATGCAGCGAGTGGCCCTCTTTCCAGAAATTCTAAATAACATCTTTTAAACATTCAAACACCCAAAAATATCATACCTCTCCCGAGGTCTCGTCCGGTACACCCAAAAACATCTCGCCACTTTCCTTGAGAAGTCTGTATTTTCTCTCCCGAACTCGGGACCGGAATTTGGTGTTTGGTTCCAATTCGGGATTCTGCAAGCAGCGCATGATGCGATCGCGCTTTTCGATTTTCATTAAACTGCTCGTTTTACCAGCGTCTGCTTTCTTATCGTTGACTACTTGCATGAATTTTTCCCTGAATTCTGCGTCTGGGTCTTCCATTTTGCAATTATTTCTTGCAACAAACCCCACTTTGGACGAAATCGGCTTCGTGTGAAATCTCGCACCAATCCTTTTTTCTTCTTCTCGTAACCGTCTTGAGATGGTATGAATCTAGGCCCAACCGGACTGAGCACTGTTCCGTTTGAAGTCAGAATCAGAATCGGAATAAGAAAAAGCTGAAAAATAGAAGCACTAGGCCTAGATGGTAGGAGAGGTTTTAAAAAAAATATACAATGGAACCTCCCTATAAGACCTCAATTTATAAGACTCCCTCCCGTATAAGACCTACTTATCTGAGGCATTGCCCTTCGCCCTTCTTTGCAAATATTAAACTTACCCCTCCCTTATAAGACCTCATTTTGGATGATTTTTGAAGGTTTTATAAGGTTCCACAGTATTATTATTTTAATAAAGGAATGTGACTGAAAAAGGGAATGTGATAGGAGAGTAATCCAATAGAATCTCTCTATCATAGTCTGAATAGGTTTAACTGTCTGCTTCTGTCTTTGTATCATGGTTGTCTGTTACCTAAAAAAAAATCTACAACTCGATTTTAATTAAATGTTGAGAGCATTGTCAAAGATACTGTATAGGGGCCCCTGTACAGTCTTTGGCATGGTTAGGGTATCACCCCCAAAACAAATCAAAGCCTATGCTGATCCTAACCCAATCCCTGAATACTTACCCAGAGTGGCAGAATTTCGCTTCTCTGTTAAAACTTTCAATGCGTACATTTGAGGGTGGTGGGTGGGGTTGAGTGGAGGGATATGAATTTTTTTTTTTGGCTGTCCCACGATGCTCATTCCGAGTCCCAATTTGGGGGGGGGGGGCTGTTCCCATCTGCTCCCACGCTGCAGTCCAAAATGTTCAGCTAGCCATATTTATTTTGAAGTTTGGTGTTAGTTTTGGGCACACACTGGTGCTAAATAAAACAGGTCAGGTCAGGTCAGGTAATGAGGGCAACTAGGCCTCGCGGCCTCTGAAGTGCCCTTTCAATATAGTTTTTGTAGTATTGAGCACAGCTGTGACGGTTTTTGATGACACAATCAGTCATGTTGGTATCTCAATTCTGTCAATTTAGGGTCTTTGTCCAGGAGGTTTTTAAACTGGTTAAGGTTTGGTGCAAGCTTGATTTTTTTTCTAAAACAGTCAGTCAGTCATTTTGTGTCTGTTTTCATAGTTTCAACAGAATGGTCTTGATAGTTTCACACATGTTGGTTATTAGGCTATTCATAGTTAGTATACATACAATGTCCCTATCTACACCTAGACTTTGTGTATTATACAAGATTAACTATCTGGATTTTTTAAAACTTTTAAACACTTCGGGACTTTCATGGTATTGCAGTACCTCCAGGATCGTCCCACCATCTTTATAGATATTTAATGTCCCACATGTGCCTGTTCCAAGCCGGAGGATGCTAAACGAACTTTCATTCATACCTATACTTATACCTAACACCCCAAAGTAATCTTGGCAGTCATTCAGCTACTATGTCTTTAACTGTTATTCTTGTTCTTTCTCTTATCATTGTTCTTTATGCTCTTTTTTAGCATTTAGAAGATTTCTTGAAAAATAAAATAAGTTATGAACAGATTTTGACGCAACTTTGGATATTCTTTTGTTTTTCAAGAGTTGAGTTTAAGAACAAAGATATAGATTTTTTGTTCTCCAAAAATATGTTTTTGTTTATTAATTAATTTTTTTTTAAATTGCTTTATTCAGTCATGTATGCTTGACAACTTGAAAGAAAATTAAAGACAAGATTTTTGTTAAACGAAATTTAGAGGACATTTCCAAGCTGTACAAAACCAGGCACAGTACTGGAGGAAAAGCAATTTTCTTTGAAAATATTTTTGGAGTTCAGAAGAAATTGTCCAAGGGTGAAGCTCTCTTTATGGAGATCAGGTGACTATTCCTCTTGAAGATGACTCCATAAAACAGGTAAAAGTTGAAGAAAAGGCCATCTTAGGTTGAGCACTATTCCGGGTGGAATTGTTGCTGCAGACAAAGGGATTACTTTGGCCTTTGGGGACCTTCCTTAACTCTCAACACTAATGTAATAATAGTGTTTTACGCCCTCTTTGGCCTTTCGGCCATGTGGGGCATTTCAACACTAATACAAGAAATAATGTTTTACGCCCTCTTTGGCCTTTCGGCCATGTGGGGCTGAAATTTTAACACTAATGTACACTATAGCGTACATGTTTCGCGCAAACGTTCAACACTAGGCAGGTTTGCATCATTACATAAAAATTATTTAAAAAATAATGCTTAACCGCAGTTTTTAAAATTTGCGGTATTGTTTATAATAATAAAAGCTACCATATGTTATAATTCTAAAGTAATTTTTTTTTATTATTAGCAGATTTTCTAAAAAGCATGACAAAGAAGACGAAGAGAGGGTAGAGACTCATTTGCATTCATTGCCGTCCTAAAAAAAGACTAGAAGTGATTTCATTGGTTGGAAACTATTAAGGGACCATAGAGGAACACTTCTATACCGGTTTGGGTTGCATGGCTTCGCTGAGTTGTGAATTGTGAATGTTTGAACACTATGTACTCTATAGCGTACATTCGTGTTGAACGGTTGTAAAGGGAAGCAATCGGCCAGTGTGGAATGAGTGAATGCCAGTTGGTCCTAAATGATAAAATCCTTTTGGCTGAGGGAGTGGGGATGTGCCCTGTGGAAGATTTTGTTCACTTTAGTCAAATTCCAGCCCACCCCTCCAGAACAGCACTCGCCTCCTCTGCTATCACACACGATTGACTCACACACACGCACACAGTGTGAGGGCTTGTGTACATTCCATGCGGAAAGAGAGAGAGAGAGAGAGAGAGAGAGAGAGAGAGAGAGAGAGAGAGAGAGTTGATGCTTTATTCAACTGATTGTATTTTGTATTGTGTTTTGGGGTGGGGTGAGTGGTGGTGATGGTAACGGTGTGTGTGTGTGTATGTGCGTACTTGCGTGTATGTGTGGGTGGGGTGTGTATGTGTATGCCTATTTGCATGTGTGTGAGTGATTATTTGTTTTTGTTGTTGAATTTCTTGCTTGTAATTTTTGTTGTTGTTAAGCGCATAGAGCTCCACATTTGGTGGAGGAGTGCGCTATATAAATGATTCACTATTATCATTAAACTCATGCGCATATCCGTAAATAAGTAAAAGAAAGCAAGAAACAAGCGGATGGGGGTAGGCACACGCGGAAACGCATTCACTTTGTCCCACCCGAACATTTCTTACTTTCTTTTACTTATTTGCGGATATGGATTCCCGCGTGTAATGTGCATATGCTCTTACATTAGAAATATCTCCTGAAAACACACACACACTGTGACACACATAACCATTTTGCATAAGGTTAAGAAAACACACACACAAACATATACATACACACAATCATTTCTGTGTAAGGTGTGGTACATTTGTCAAGAAAAAAAACAACCCAATCACACACACACATTTTGTGTAAGGTGTGCAGCATTTGTCCAGAAAATGCTCATTTTCACTCTCAACATTTTCTGAAGAATAAACACACAGTTCAAGTCACATTGTTTATTTCAATTTTCAATTTACAACAACAACAACAACACACACACACACACACATACACATGTGCATTTAGCTTGAGCACACAAACACACACACAAACACACACGCTTTCAGCTTGAGCACACACATACACACACACACAAACAAACACATGTACGCATTGCTTGTCACACACACACACACCTATTCCACACACACATCTTTTCAACTCAACTTCTTGGATTTCTTTTTCACTGCTTTAGGGGGGCCCATGATCTTGAAAGTGGTTCTGCAACAAAAAGAAGACAAACAAATTTGACCTATACGTACCCCTCCCCCATCCCCCAACTTGCAGACTTTGAGATTAAGGGTTGTAAACATGAAGGTGGCATCTAAAGTACAAGTTTACCAAATCTGACCATCTAGCAGCCATCATTACACGAATCATTAAAGTATGTATATAGCTTGAAATTTCACTGAATGAATGAAAATATGAAAGAAATTTATTTCTAAATTCAGGAGTGCTTAATACATGTTAAACTACCTTGCAAAAAATGCTCAAAAACAATTATATAGTGGAACCTCCCACATAAGACCTACTTCTCCGAGACATTGCCCTTCTTTGTAAGTATTAAAATTACCTCCCTTATAAGACCCCTCCATTATAAGACCTCATTTTGGATGATTTTTGAAGGTCTTATAAGGGAGGTTCCACTGTATGTGATTTTAGAACTTTGCATCGGGGCAGTGGGTGGATGCCTCGTGCCTCCATTGGACGACCCCACCCCCTTCACGAGTCTCTCCCCGTGGGCATACCAGGGGGGGAGTCTTCATAAAAATAGTTCCCCCACCTTCTGGAAGTTCTGTGCTTGTAACTTCCTCTAATCTGCCACTCTCTTTGACTCTGCCTTTTCCCTTTGCTTTCTATCATCTACTATCTTTCTGACTTATTGGCCCATTCTCCTGCCTTTAAAAAAAAAATCTTCCAAATAATGTTTCTTCTTTGAGCTCCTCCGAAATCAGAATGTGTCGGACGTACGCAGCGGTGAAAACTGAAAACCTGACACATACGTACCTTATCCATTATGGCTATATGGCCTGGGAACACAGAAGAAAAAAAAGAACTTTGCATCATTTTTTTTTTATAAATAATTTAAAAAAAGGCACACTCAAAGCTTTAATAGTTAAAGAACTTGCCTCGTTTGAAATTATAAAAATATACCGGTTTTTGCTAAGACTGAAAATTCTCAGTTAAGAAAAATGGCTAATACTTACTGACAAGTGGAGCAGATGGGACTAAACATGCAGAAGACTGCAACACACACACACAATTTAAGAAGTTGTCAGTAAATTGTGTGCATTTTAAAGAATATTTAATAACAACAATAAAAAATCAAACAGAGTCTACGTGTTTCAAAACAGCAATCAAAGCCAGTTTTGGGGGAACACGGCTAGCATGTAGGCATGTACTTAAATCATGACTACTACAATCGCCTCTGTGTGTGTGTGTGTGTGTGTGTGTGTGTGTGTGAGTGTGTGTGTGTGTGTGTGTGTCTGTCTGTTCGGGCGATTGTGCACAAACCGCTGGCCGTAGACCCCCGTAACCATATATATTCTTGATCAGCATCATGCAACCTATTCAGATCCTGAGTTTGGAACTTTCAGTGCAAACCTCCGCCAAGGGAGACTCATAAAACCGAATTTTCCTTCTTTGTGCTGTATATTACTTGGTCAAGCTGTATCTCATGAACCAAAAGATATAATGGCTTCAAATTTTGTGGTGTGGTATAGGGGAAAAAATGTGTTTTTGCTTTTTTTGAGGAATACAAAAATCTTATATCCATTGGAATGCTTTATTTTGGCCTTCTGCTATATGATCACACAATATGAATCGCATATTCTGAGATATGATTAGTGTCAATTTCGAGATTGCACACACACTCAAATTTATACTTCTGCTTCTTCTTCAATCGCTGTTTCCTGTCAATTATGAGCGGGGAAAAAAAAAAATTGTTGATTTTGACTTACTGGAGAGACAGACGGAGCAGACGTATCCCACGTCAATCAGCTGTCGATGGCAGAAGCAGGCGGCACGGTAATCCACCTGGGCGCGCGGAGGGAGCGTCAGCTTGGATCGGACTGTGGGGTCTGGCAAGAACAGCCACTGTGAAAGATGACGATAATCTGGCAAAGATTAATCATTCATAAAAACAGTGCCTACAGCAACAATTTGTGAGAAGGGAAGAAGAATTTACCCCTGTGGGGATACCGGAGGGGTCTTTTGTATAAATAGTTCCCCCACCTTCTGGAAGTTCTGTGCTTGTAACTTACTCTAATCTGTCACTCTCTTTGACTCTGCCTTTTCCCTTTGCTTACTGTCATCTACTTATCTTTCTAGCCTTACCGGTCCATTCTCCTGCCCTTTTTTCACGAAACACTTTCAAAAACATTTCCTCCAGCCGAAGTTGGACTTGCTGGGCTCTAACTATTTCTTAGTTAGGCGCATAACGGCAGCATGATGCATCTGCGCTCATAATTGACAGGAAACTGTCTGAGCGATCGAAGAAGAATAAGGGAAGAAGAAAAAATATACAGTGGGAACCCGGCTAACTGAAGAAAACGGGTACCAACAAATTTCAACTTTGACCTATCAGACTTTCACTGTACTAAACTATAATTAACAAGAACTAGAAGAACAATAACATCGTTTTGTTGTTGTTGTTTTTTAATTTTATCATTACAGTGTAGTTTGTTCTTCTTCATTATTCAGATCAGATGGAGATGCCAGTGGCCCACACTTCTTCTTCTTCTTCTTCTTCGTCGATCGCTCAGAGTTTCCTGTCAATCATGAGCACAGATGCGTCATGCTGCCGTTATGCGCCTAACTAAGAAATAATTAGGCACAGCAAGTCCAACTTCGGCTGAAGGAAATCTTTTTGAAAGTGTTTCGTGAAAAAAGGCAGGAGGAAATCTTTTTGTGTTAATTGACATATTTCTGTTAACTAATCAAGGAAAGAAAAGTAATTACGCAGCTTTATGCAATCTTTTTGAAAGTGTTTCTGGAAAAAACCCAAAGAAACCCTTACAAAGATTTTCTCCAGCCAAAAACGGACATGCTGGGCCTATTTTTAGTTAGGTGCATAACGGCAGCATGACGCATCTGCGCTCATATGACAGGAAACTGTCTGAGCGATCGGCGAAGAAGAAAGCGACAAACATCAGGGCAGACGAAGACAGCCACGTACCAACAGGTATTGTAGTAGCGCTGTTTCTTGAGGGACTTTCAGGTAGCTGCCTCCCGATATGTCGCAAGCCTGAAATGAAAACGAATGATTACCGTAATTTTCGGACTATAAGGCGATATTTTTACTTTTATTTTTTTAAACTGTTGCAACCTTTCAGGCATTGAATCTTCTTGAAAAATCTAAAGAAAATTGAAATGATAGCTTTAATATTGAACATTTTATGAACGATTGTGTGGGTCGCATTTTTGTTACCCTATACAAGAACATGAACTTTATACCTGCTGCAGAAGACCAGAATCATTGTCCAACACACAGGCGTCTATCACCACGTTCTGCAACATATGATGCACATGCACAATGATAATAATAATAAAAAATCAATCAATTTATCAATTTCAAATGCCACTACACTCTAGCATCAAGAGGACCTATTTTCTTTACATGAAAAATACTGGTTAACCCTCTGAGACCCCCAAGCTCCGGGAGCCTCGAAAACCTGGTCGTTGTCTAGTTCCCGTAACGCCCGATTGCGCCTGCTGAACAGCAGGTCTAGTAGTTTCACTTTCACTTTCTCCCTACCCACAATGCAATATACTAAGTTAGTGCTTCCTTTTCCTGACTCTCAGTGGTCCGTTTTTTGTTCTTACAGCAAGGGAAAGCACCCACTAGTCTTTTTGAACGGATTTTTCGAAGTGACCCCAAATTTTTTCCTTCTTTCCACGTGACGTGCGCAGTATTGACTCGGCGCGATGCTCGGAGCACCATTACGGATTTTTTTAATTCCAATTCATGGTTTGTTGTGTCATGATGTTGCCACTTTTCATTAAGATTGGTTCAATGGTTAGGGTTGTACATTTTGGAAAAGAAAAAAGCTTTCACAAACGGATTAACACACACATACATACATACATACATACACGCGCGCGCACGCACACACACGCACACGCACACACACACGCACACACACACACACACACACACACTGTGACACACACACACACACACACACACACACACAGTGACACACACATACAGTGACACACAGTGACACACACACACAGTGACACACACACACACACACACACACACACACACACACACACACACACACACACACACACACACACACACACACACACACACACACACACACACACACACACACACACACACACACACAGTGACACACAGTGACACACACACACACACACACACACACACACACACACACACACACACACACACACACACACGCGCGCGCTCGTGTGTGACAGTGTGTTAGCTTTGGAATAATAATATCATCATTGCTATTCAATATGCATCTTTCAGAAATTAGTTAGAGTTAGAGTTAGACTTTATTCTGGGTGATTTTTGTAATGAAAAGATTTGGTGTAACGTTCGGAGTTAATGCCCTTGTCTCTGGGGACTGGGATCGATTCTCGGTTCGAATGGTCGGGAGTCATTGGGCTAAAACAAGCACGTGAACAAAACAATACAAACGCACATATACACACACACTTGAGGAAAGGATGTAAAAAAAAAAAAAAGCTGTCAGTTATTAATTTTATTCTTATTGTAGATCATTTTGACTTGACGCACCACACACAAGCCTGGGCATATTCAAAGAAGAAACAAGGCACATACCGTATTTTATTGACTACAAGGCGATACATTGTTTTTCCTCAGCTGTGACCCCTGAGTCTCAAAATGCGTTGCGTCTAGTGTATGACTGAAATCTGATCAAACAAATCTGTGAATTCCATTCACATCGTAAGTACTGAGATCGATTATCAGGCTGAAATCGTGAATGAAGCCACCGAAGCAGAGAGAGAAAGGGGTTTTGACAGCTAAAGACATTAACAATCATGGCGGACATAGGCTACTGGACCGAAACTCATTGTAGAAATCTACTCCGTGTTTTTTAATTCCAACTTTACCAGGCTCTCTAACACAGACGATGCGTAAAAGTGCTTCATCATAATTATGCTTATCCGGAGTGTAATTTCTGTCGTTCTGGAGATTGTTGTGATAGAACTAGGCAAAATACCGTCCTCCTCTGTTTGAGTTGACCTCATGTTTTTAATCTATTTTTTGCTTTTGTTCGATCTTCTTGCATGTGCCTTAAAATATGTTTCCGCCTTTTGTATGTTAAAATTCACATTTGTTGCTAAATTCGGGGGTGGGGTGGGGGTGCTTCTAATTATAAGGCGCACCCCCCAAATTTAATACAGTAATCATATTTGTTTTGGACTTACGACAGCTTTTCAAAATCACTGCCAAGCATTTTCAAAATTCTTCAAGTTTAAACTCTTTCAGGACCCCCCCCCCCCCCCCCCCCATGGGGATACCGGGGGGTCCTTTGTACAAATAGTTCCCCCACCTTCTGGAAGTTCTGTGCTTGTAACTTCCTCTAATCTGTCACTCTCTTTGACTCTGCCTTTTCCCTTTGCTTACTGTCGTCTGCTATATTTCTATCTCTCTGGTCCATTCTCCTGCCTTTTTTCGACAAAATTCTTACAAAGATTTCTTCAGCCGAAGTCGGACATGCTGGGCCTAACTATTTCTTAGTTAGGCGCATAACGGCAGCATGACGCATCTACGCTCATATGACAGGAAACTGTCTGAGCGAACGAAGAAGAAGAAGAAACTCTTTCAGGGTACAGAGGGAGATTGACAGGGGGAAAAAAAAGAAAGAAAACCCCCCACTGGTTCATACCTGCTTTTGAGCGGTGAAAACAGTGTTCATAAAATTCATGTACTGCGAAGGATTGTCCTCTGCCCCTTTCAGCACCTTGAAAATCAAAATAAAATATATATATATAAGGTTATGTGGGTGCATGGTGTTTGAACTATAACCACTACTACAAGAGAGCTGATCTTAACATTAGCCTATCTTTCATATCTATAAAGGACAATCTTCAATATGGTCTTTCAATGGTCTTATAAGTGTTTAAAAACGAGTAGGTCAATGCATTTTCTACAGCTAGGCTAAACTTTAGACTGTGCTTTCTCAAAATGACCCACGCTCACCCTACTAACTTTAAATGCTCATAACTTGGGAACGGAAAAAGATACAAGAATGGTTCTTGTATCATTAGAAAGAGAGTTGTCTGAAGATTTCAAATGTGTAATTTTCTCAGAATGATCAGTTTGACACTTAACCCTCTCAAGGCTGCGGAACCGAAATCCGCGCGATTTTTTTTCTTCCCTGGTGGTTGATGATGCCGATTGCGCCCGCTGAACGCCATGTCTAGTACGTTCACTTTCACTCTACCCACAATGCAATCTACTAAGTTAGTTCTTCCTGTTTCTGACACTCCCGGGTCGGTTTTTGGTCTTTACAGCAAGGGAAAGCACCCAATAATCTTTTTGAACTGATTTTTTAAAGTGACGCCAATTTTTTTTGTTTTTTGGCCACGTGACGTGAGCAGTATTGACCTGGTTGGATGTTTGGAGTGCCATTACGGATTTTTTCTTCTAATTCATGGTTTGTTGTATGACATTGTGTTAGCTTTCGAATGAAAATATCATCATTGCTATTCAATATGCATCTTTCAGAAATGAAATGTGAGTTCGACTTTATTTTGGGTGATTTTTTTAAATAAAAAATTTGGTGTGACGTTCGGAGTTACTCCCCTTCTCTTATGCAATAGGATCGATTCTCGGTTCGATTGATCGGGAGGCATAGGGTTAATGTCCCTTTCTGGCTGGGTCACAAATAATAAACATGGTACACTCACTAGGATGCGTGAGGACAGTTTTTCCCCGATGGTGCATTCTTTCTCCAGTCTGTGGATGTCTGGGCAGCCATCACGGAAAACTATGTACTTGCATATGTATTTTTCAAACAATAATAAAAATCCCAGCCCAATGCACAGAAAATATGGGGGAACATAGGGGGCCGTTTCACAAGGGCTAACGTTACGTAGCGTGAGCGCAAATCGGCAAAAACGGTACTAAGAAACACCTCTTTTGCCGACGTTTGCCGAAAACATTTTGCGGCTACTACCAAAGTATTTCTTGGCGAACTATCACGTGACTTGAACGGGGTGAATACATTTCTTGTTGTTGATTGGTCCATTAAAGTTTGGTTAAAATAATACTTTTTTTTGACCAATCAGACAAGAGCTTGTAATATTCTTCTGCAAACGTTTTCTAAAGTGTTTCTTAGACCCTTTTTGGCGTAACAGTTATGCGTGCGGCGACCGTCTTCTACAGAAACTCGACCCTGATATGACGACATTGTACAATGTACATTTTGTTCACTCTTCCGAAATATCGATATACAGTTTTTTAAAGGCATGGGTATGAATGGTGCACATCATTCATTTATAAGAAATACAGATAAAATACAGATTCCCATATATATATGTCCGGAATTAATAGGTAGCTGTCAATTTGATGCATTTGCTTCAAGGGAAGTAAATCTGTGTGCACACCATACCTTGGTCACTTCTAAACTCGCTTCGCTCCCTTAGACGTTTTGCCTCTGACTTTGCTTTTGTAGTGGTTTGATGTGGGGAAACCAATCGGTGCAGAGAGTTTTTCTATATAAAATCTATATATAAAAAAGTCTGATCTACCACTTCCCTATGTCGAAACCTGAAATCAAAACACGTTACCGTCTTTCATTTCTCCTTTTGTTTATGTATGTTTTGTTTGAGTGCATGGCCGGAGTGACTTGTGAGTTTTTTTAATAATTCAAAATAGTTGCGATGCGAATGAGTTAATACATGTACGTTCTTGTGCCTTGCACGCGTTTGTGGTGCTTTTGAATCCTTGTCAATAAGTGTGTGTGAGGGGCGGGAGGAGGTGGGGAATGGGGGCCTAAATCTAAAACAAAAAACACTGTCATTCCGATCGTAGCCAGCTTTCATTCTTCAAGAATATTTTGGGACGCAGAGCACCATAAAGGTTAACCAAAGGATACAGCACAGGGCCATAGCCAAGGCACCAGCGACCACCGAGTCCGGAGAAACTTCTCCTTCTAAATCTGAAAAAAAAGACCAGATGTTTTATTAGATCTAGCGTGATCTCCAGAGTTAGGGTATGTGTACATTTACAAAAACTTCCGAAAATCTCTCTGTTACACACACACACTGCTTTTGTCTGAATCACTTTTAGTGGAAGGACATTAAACTGAAGAACAACACACACACTGACACACGCACACACACTGACACACGCACACACACACAGACTCACACACATCTCCTGGAATTTAAAAAAAAGGTTTTTAATTGATCAGTAAAAATCACAAGAAACAACAAATAAAAGTGAACAAAACTGTAGCAAAAAATCCGCTCTTGACTCTCTTTCTTTCTCTCTTACCCCCACTATCTCCCACATATCATGAAAACACTATACGACCTTCAAACACACACAAAAACCACCCCACAAGGTGAAGAGCATGTGCACGTATACTTGGAAACTCATCCCCAAATACCATCCGCAATTCGCCCCCAAAACAAATCTGGAAGAAATATGAAGGCTAGAACACCAAGGCTACATCAAAATGTTGTTATGCTCTGCATAGTTATGAGGGGATTGTCTTCAGCCGTGACAAGCTCCTAGCATAGTAACATCATCAGTCTCCCAAATCCTCTGAAGTCGGAGTGTGGCTGCCCACACGGCGGGGTAATCAGAAACTGTCACACACGTAAAGTTCTCATCCCTAGCTGGTGCATTTGTACCATAGTGTTCAAGTGCTTCGGCTGTTGGGATGATCCCTGGAGTCTTTTAGGCATTAGGTATTAGGTACTTTATAGTCACAGAGGCGTCTCTGTGAAATTCGGGTTGCTCCCACCTGGAGAGCGCATCGCAGCCAGAGGCAAGCCACCCAATTTTTGTTGTTGGCATGCAAGTTTTGTGACTGATGAGAAACAAAAGGGGGGGGGGGTAAATTTGGACCAAATGACAACTTTTTCGTTGCCACTGGGTTTAACGTATGCTACGTGCATGAGTACATGGGACCTCGGTTTATCGTCTCATCCGAAAGACTCCACGTTCAGACCGTAAGGCCTAGTGCAAAGTGAGAGGAAAAATCCCCTGTACCCAGATTCGAACTCGGGTTTACTTGACACGAGGCGAACGCGCTACCACTGTGCCACTCCACACCTTTAGCCAGGGTACGACAACAACAACAACGTGGAGAAAAAGGCAGAAACCTTTGGCAGCCAGCTGCTTCATTTCTTGTCGAACCACTTCCTCCACCTGCGAAAACAGTTCATATTTGCCGTCCCCGCCACCACAAGACTCGTCCTCAGCTCCCTCTGTTTCCCCCGACGCCGTCTGTTCCTTCTGCCGCACAGGGTACAGGAAGTGACTGTCAAAACGAAACAAAACAAACAGATGGTAGACAGGTAGGTAGGTAGTTGAGGGACTGGCTGAAATGCCAATAGGACTTTACAATGTCCCTTTCAATCAAGTGTACCGTATTTTTCGGATCATTAGGCGCTGCAATTTTCAAGAAAAATCTGAAAAAAGTAAAGTAAAAGGCGCCCTCGTTTATAAGGTCCTCACAAAAGAAAGTCGAAGTTTGAAGCCCATACACGTCCTGTAAACGCTTACCGACCGCCATTGCTGCTGTCATAAATGAGAGTTGGCTCCCTTCTCAAATAATCGAACGCTCCCTTCTCAAATAATCGAACTTCCGTTTTTGCGACTTCTGGTTGTTGTGTTTGGACTTTTCTTCACGAAAACTGGTAGAATTATGGCATTTTAAGCTCTACAATGATGCTTTTAACATCCAATGAAGGGCTATGGCATCTGTTGGACGGTATCTTGGATGATAATAGGGATTTTGAAGCATTTTAACGTGAGTATTCGTGGTATCGGCAACTCGTTACCACTTTCGATGTTGTGACTCACAGTAGACTGTACTGAGCATGGCAATCGTTGCCTCTCTTCTCACGATTTTGTTCACTAATAGGGTGCCCTCATTTATTAGGCACATAGGTCGAAATTGGAGAAAAAAATATCGCCTTATAGTCCAAAAATTACGGTATATTGTATTTATATCGCCGTCCGCATGCAAGAGAGACGTAACTCAAAATTGGTCATCTTCGAAGTGTTGAACTTACCAGTTGATCTAGACAAGCTGCATCATCTAACAAAGCTGTAAAACAAGAATTTGCAAAGATAAAAGACTGATTGTGACGCTAAATTAACAAAAAAATGATGTAATTTGACCTGAAATGACCAAAATGTTGAGTTTTCCTTTCCTCATGCTGTTGTTTTCGTTCCCAAACACTCTGGGGGCACACCCAGTGCCATGTGAACATTTCGCATGGCCTTGGGTGGGAAGATTACGTGTATGGCTGCTTTTAAAAGGCCCCGCGACATTGGCGGCCATACTACGACTTCAGGAGACTTCCTTTCCTCATGTGAAGTGACGTCTTTCGACTTACGTCTCTTTTGCATGCGGGCGACGACATAATAGTTGCATTTGCGCTTTTTATTTCTCCATCTCATAATACTGAGTCTCAATTTTTAGAAGAAAAAACCCTCTTTAACCCTTCCACCGCCAATGTCGCATTTTAGCACCACAATGGTTCAGCACCATGTCACTAAAAGGTTTCAAACCAGGGCCTGTTATCCAAAGACCCTATTTTCTTAATTTTGAGAGGTAAGGATAGGCCTAATGTTATATATGTCACACAGGAATTAGCAATATTGCAGATATTATTTTTTCTCTACCCAGTTAAGTTTAATGGTATTTTTTGGCTGAAAAATGGCTGGCGGCGAAAGGGTTAAAGTTTTTTATCACTGTCTACTGGGAGGTTTTTAAAAATGCTAGTATTAAGTGCATCCTTAAATTCAATACTGAATAGGTAAAGCATTCTATACTTGTGCGATTCTGTTAGAAAGTGAGTTTTTCCTGAGGTTAGTAAAGCTATGACCCATTAGATTCTTTTTGTGAGGGTTTCTAGTCTTACTACAGGTGGTTAAACTGAAGTTCAGTTTCTGGTTAAAAAAAAAAAATTAAAACTGTAATCGGTGTGAAACTGAAAGAGTTGCCACCCATAAAATTGTCAGAGCGATTGGCAAAGAAGAAGAAGAAGAAGAAGAATTCACCTGGAGCTGCAGTGAGCAGCTATGACGGCCAGTTTGTTGAGGTGCGACAGCATGAGGTGGGAGTTGGCAAACACCAAAGCAGCATCCAGGCACTCGGAGAGCGTCATCTATAGACAAATAGACACACGCATGCATGCATTGATACGCAACATGTTGAAAACACACACACACTCATGCACACACAAACGAAAAATACCTGTGAACACACACGCAGTACACATTGGACACACACACACACAAGCGCACAATGCTATACTTGTGCACACACACTTTGATACTGAATACATGTAAGTGTGTGTGTGTGTGTGTGTGTGTGTGTGTGTGTGTGTGTGTGTGTGCGACTTTGTGTGTGTGTGTGTCACTGTGTGTGTGTGTGTGTGTCTCTGCGTGTGCGTGTGTGTGTGCGTGTGCGTGTGTGCGTGTGTGTGTGAGTGAAAGACAAACACTGAGACAGAGAGAGAGAGAGAGAGGGGGGGGGGGGGGGGGGGGGGGGATGTCATCTATGAACAAAAAGAAATGAAACCACTGAACTTTCAACTACTTCCACTGTTCCAGTTCTAGTTTTGTCAAAGTTGGTGTAAAGTAACACACACACACACACACACACACACACACACACAGCCTCACCTGTGTCTCCTGGTTTCGGGATCCCCACCACACTGGGTTGGTGTCCACCACCAGAACCAACAGACTGCTGCTGCTGCTTTCATCTGTGAACGTGAATGCAACAAAATAATACTGAAATTATACTATTACTATAGTGTGCACACCTGTGAACCCAAATGCCTGCCTTGGCTTAACCCCTTCATTGCCAGAGGAAAATTGAGGAAATTATTGATTTTTGTAACCTTTAACCCTTTCAAATTATTGATTTTTTTAACCCTTTCACCGCCAATGTCGCATTTTATGCACCACAATGGTTTAACACCCATATTACTTAACCCTTTCACCGCCAATGTCACATTTATGCACCACCACAATGGTTTCGCACCCATGCTGCTAAAAGGCATCAAATCAGGTCCTGTTATCCAAAGACTCTATTTTCTTTATTTTGGGAGATAAGGATAGGCCTAATATACATTTCACAGAGGAATTCCCAATATTTCAGATACATTTTTTTTCTCAAACCAGTTAAATTTCATGGTATTTTTTGGCTGAAAAATGGCTGGGGGCGAAAGGGTTAAAGGCGTCGACTCAGGGCCTGTTATCCGAAGACCCTGTCTTCTGAATGTTAGGAGGTAAGGATAGGCCTAATGTTATACATGTCACAGAGTAATTCCCAATACTGCAGATAAACAATTTCTCTACCCAGATAAGTTAAATGGTATTTTTTGGCTGAAAAATGGCTGGCAGCGAAAGGGTTAATATCAAAATTTCTTTTTAAAACAAATCAGTTGGACTCAATCTGAGAAAATGGTCTAGAGGTATATCTTTCCTGGCTTATCTAAACCCAAAACCATCATCCCAGGACTATGACATGAAAAGTTATGACATCATCAATGACATCATTCAGTACCAGACTATCTGGCATGCAGGCAGGGAAGGGGTTAACCCTCTTGCATTCGCATTTGTTACATACAAAACTTCTTCTAGTGTTCAGATTCTTTCGCGCATTTTCGGGAAAAACTGTCTTTTGAAGCACACAGAGCGCCATACAGTTACTATCGCATCACTGCAAGTGAGAAGCTTCTTCATAGTGTGTGCAGAACAAGCCAGAAGTTAGTGCGTGATAAAAATGCCGTCAGAGGGGGTCTCAGAGTGGGGGCAAGCTACGGGCGGTTTTGGGCGGCTTGAATACACAGAGGCAGCTTCCGGCTGGGCGGTTTGGGGCGGAATAAATGCAAGAGGGTTAAGGGTATGTCAGAACAACAGACGATTTTCGGGAAAAAAACCTGGGGGAGAGCACTTTGTGAAAATTAGAGTTGATTACCTCAACTTACTCGGTCAAAACCATAGCAACAATGGCGGCATGGTGGCGAAGCTTGAAACCGCAGGATGCGAGTCAGCGACTTGCAAACATTGTTTTTAGAAAAATGAGGGGCGGCCAGTATCCACAAACCGAATAGAACTTGCAAAATGTGACGTAAAAATATAAATGACATCAATTTTAGAATGACGCACTGTGTTCTAAGTGATGTAAGTCTACTCAAACACACGAGGCGAGAGTTGGGGATCTACCTGATGGTAGAGCAAATTCCCCTGTTTGACCGATTGAATAAGGCAAGATCACTCCCACACACCATGGAATTACTCCCCTTAATTATTTCCGAGCAATTCCTATTGACATAGGCTAGAACACCAAGGCTACATCAAAATGTTGTTATGCTATACATAGTTATGCGGGGATCGTCTTTAGCCATGACAAGCTCCTAGCATAACATCATCCAGTCTCCAAAATCCCCCGAAGGCGGGGTGTGGCATAGCACGTGGCGGGGTAATAAAAAACCGGTCACACACGTAATGTTCTCATCCCTAGCTGATGCGTTTGTACCATAGCGTTCAAGTGTTGTTGGGATGATCCCTGGAGTCTTTTCAAATGATTCTGCCACCTGCTAGCCTAGATCTACTGCCTTAGTTAGACTAAATTTACGCTTGTTTAACTTAAAAAGTACATTTTGAGTAGTGCAACTCGAACTAGTGTTACTGTTAGGGTCTTCTTCTTCTTCTTCTTCCAGTTAATCGACCAACTTCATCAGGTTGAAGATAATTGCCGATATAATGGCGGGAAAAAGAAAATGAATGTCACCACCCAACACCAAGACATAGAACTAGATCATAGATGCATAAAATAATGAATAAATAAATAATTAATAATTAAGAAAATAACAATAACATTACAACAACAAAAACAGAAAAAAGAAGAAGAGAGAGAGAGAGGGGGGGGGGATGTTTCACTGTTCATATTTCTGATATTCTGATATGCCCAGCATGGGTGACACGAACTCACAAAGCATGCATCCTGTGCGCCAATAGCAGCCTAAACGAAGACTTTGGGCGTGGGGCAGGATAAACATCCCCAATCGGAAGAAGAAGATTAGTGGAGCTGCCGGACAGGCGCAATGCTTTTCAGCCCCCAGCAAGCTGGGGACCTAGTCCGGCCCCAAACCAGCCTAACGCTGGGCCAGGCCCACAATCACCAGACCACAACAGCAGTAGGGATGGATAAGGGAGGGATGGAGGGGTGGGGTGGGGGGTCGAAGATGATATTTACCATGAAATATTGTCTGAGCTAGAGGATTTTACTTTTTAGACTGACAATGTTATGCTAGGAGCTTTTTAGTATAACTTGCAGTCAGCGAACGGAAATCGCGCAAAGAAATAGACAATAGAGTGTCAGTGTGCCAGTGACTTCTTGAAGTTCTTCCTTAGGTTAGGTTAGGTTAGGTTAGGTTAGGATGTAGGGACTAAACATAGCCGTGAGGCTTTCAAATGTCCCATCCCTAGTATTTGGTGCTTGTTTTATATTAGTTGGTAACTTGTTCCACAATGGTGTGCACAGGTCTGTTAGTAAAACAGTATTGTAATTTCCTAATATTAGTCCCGCTATATTCAATAAATATTTTTGTCAATGTTGTTTCTAGTTTTGTCAGCATTTGATAATTTTTTTAAAATCTTGTATGTTTAGGTCATCAATATCGTTAAATATTTTGTAACAGTTCATTGTATCAGATCACCTCTGATTCTTCTACTTCTAGCCTTTAATGTTGGTAAGTTAAGGAGCTCTAGTCTCTCCCTGTAAGAATGATTTTCGAATCCTCTTATCAATTCAGTAGCCCTTCTTTGCACTCTCTCTGTCATCACTGATTGTCTTTTCAAGTATGGAGACCAAACAACATTTCCATATTCTAAATAATGTCTAACTAATCCTTCCTAGTTTAACCATCTGCCTTCTCTGCATCTGCATCGTGGTACGTCGGCAAAAAACAATTCTGGCATATTTACCAACGGAAGACTATGGGGAGACTCCCGAGAGTAATAAAAAATATATAAAAAAATAATAACCTAACCTAACCAAGAAGGAGGCGCCGTGGCCGGTTGGTTAGAGTCGCCGCTCAAAATCCAACGGGTTTGCCAGTGCGCTGGTTCTAACTCAGCTGGTCACGGTGTTGTATCATTGGGAAAGATACTTTACTCCTATTTCCTGGTCCTTCGGATGAGACCTAAAACCGAGGTCCCATGTGCGAACGCACGCACAAGATCTTGTGTGCACGTTAAAGCCCATTCCACTATTCAGTACGAGTAGGCCGTGTAGGTGGAATGGATTACACGAACTCACTTAGCATGCATCGTGTGCGACGCAATAGCAGACTAAACGAAAATAAATGTATAAGAAAAAAAGTAGTACAGAGAAGGGTTCAAAACTTTAGGATAATAGGCTCAAATCGATGAAAGGCACAGGATTCTTTGTAACAATAACTGAATAAACTATAAAGGTACTGTATCATCATGTATGCAAAAAACTAAAACTCCCCTCCATCCATCCCTTATCCATCCCTAAAAGTTTAGGGAAACGAGAAAGGGCGAGAAAGGGCCGCGAGGCCCACTTCTTGCCCTGAACTACTACTACTACTACTACTACTACTACTACTACAGACCGATTCGTGTTGTGCGTGTTTTTTCCTCACCTGCCATTTTTGCTTGTGTACAAAAGGAAATGTATTGGGAATTGCTTCCCTTGAAACAATAGGCACTGGAAAAAATCACCAAATTGATTGCACTGCATTACTGTGTAGGAATGGCGCGTGCCGCGCGCGCATGTGTGTGTGCGTACGCGCGCACGCATGTATGTGTACGTATCATTGCATGACATTGTGTTTGCGTTTGCGTGTGCGCGCGCGCGCGCGCGCGCGTGAGTGTGTGTGTTTACTCTGTGTGTGTGTGTGTGTGTGTGTGTGTGTGTGTGTGTGTATGTGTGTGCGCGCGCTGCGCGCGTAGCGCGCGCGCGTGTGCGTGCATGTGTGTGTGTGTGCGTGCGCGCGCGTGTATGTATGTATGTATGTATGTGTGTGTTAATCCGTTTGTGAAAGCTTTTTTCTTTTCCAAAATGTACAACCCTAACTATTGAACCAATCTTAATGAAAAGTGGCAACATCATGACACTGCTCAGTTTCACAACAATAGTAGTCTCCTTGGCAAAAGGCTGTGTCCGATCAATTCACATAAGCTAGAACACTAAGGCTACATCAAAAAGTTATATGTTCTGCACTGATATAGTTATACAAGGAAGTTTTGCCCAAAACATCCCCGGTCTCCTGGACAAAGATATTTTAGACAGCTCTGTCGGTGTTGAGGAAGGTCCCCACAGGCTAAATAATCCTTTTTGCTGCAGTACTAGCAAGACCCAATGCAAATGCATTGGGTCTTATAATCAACAAAGATTAGTAAATCATCGGATCACACTATAAGCGCTTCCCCACCCCCACCCCTTTGTTTCTTTTCTTTTTCTTTCTTTTTCTATGGCCACATCCCAAAGTGCGTACAGTTACTTAAAGAAGTTGGTCGCCACCACAAAAGAAGAAAAAATGCCTATAATTTACCATGATTTTTATAGGTGCCAAAAAGTTAAGCAACCTCTCTTTGAAATCCACGACAAAAGGTTTGATAACACATAAAACGAAAGTGAACTCAAAGAATCATTTAATTTATTTCTCAGTTACACTAAGATCGACGAGTCTCGGTTATGTGATGAATACAGAAAGTATAGGCTTACCCAAAATGCATATCAAAGTAACCAATTTCGTTTTTCACCATTTCACTTCGGCCTCGTACACAGTTCATGCGGAAATCCCATGCGCAATCCGTAAATAAGTAATTAAGAAAGAAGAGTAAAAAGTTACGTATACGGATTATGGGAAATACGGACACGTGTGCAAATCTTTTCCCTTCTTTCTGTCACTTATTTACGGATTGCGCATGGATTTCCGCACGGAATCTCTGCATGTATACATCTGAAAAAGTTTGACTTTGGAAGCCAACAGCGGAGAACAAAATATAGATATGTTGCCGGTTTTTCCCTGTGTTGCGTTTCTGTTTCTGTCTGGATACGTCGCAGACGCCACGTAGGCTACTTCTGATAGAAAAATATAGAACTTGAGGAGAAAGACCTATACTGTACCTTGGGATAAGACCATTAAACCCCCCAGTTCAGACGGGAAGGCTCAGGCTCCACTTCCAGAAGCAAGCAAAATAAAATTTATAAAAAAATCCCTGGTGGTCAGTAGCTTCAGGCTCAGACGGTGATCTGGTCAGCGCTGATGAAAATGCGCTGACAGAGCCTGCGGTGACAGTGGCCTCGCTCAGTTGGTTCCACTCCATGGCAGTCCGGCGGATGAAGATTGAGGAGCTACGATGTTGCTCCGTTCTGGCGTTGGGGACACGAAATCCACGGGAGTGATTTATGGCCTGTCTTTCTAAAGATGTTAGTCTACATGTAGTTGTTTTGAACCCCTCAAATCTGGTTGGCTTTATCCTGCGACGATTTGTGATGGCCATGCAGCGTCAAGAATTAATCTGCTGCCGGGAAGAGCTGGAAGGAGGCCTTCAGCTATCTTACAGAAGAGGCTGGGGCGTTGGTGCCTGCGTCTTTCTTCCAGGGGAGGCAGGTCTAGGTTCTTGAGCATGCCACGTTACGTTGTTCTCCTACAGTAACGAACGTAACTTCCCCATACCTAAATCACTTTTGGGCGCCATTTTACATGTAGCAAATAGGCTTTTATTGCTCAAAATTGTTCCGTCCTTCTTGTACAGCATTTGTGAGCTAAACCACACCATTTTACATGCAGCAAATAGGCTTTAATTGATCCAAACTGTTCCATCCTTCTTGTACAGCATTTGTGAGCTAAACCACCTTGTTTGGAGTGGTTATTTGTGACCAGGATGGCTCTCTACAACATGTCCCTTAAAATGTTCAGTCACTTTGAGACCTGTAGATCGTGCTGGTTACTCTTTACAGACAATAATGCTCGCGTTTTTGTAATGCTAGCTTGCAGTGTATTGAGCTGTCGGGAAGGGAAGGGAGAGGCGACAGAAGCAGAATTGGGGCGAAACTGATTTTTTTAAAATACATAAGTGACAGGTATATGGGGGGGGGGGGGGGTGGGGGGGGGGGGGGGGGGTGCAGAAGATATGGATAATGGGACAGTATTTGATGAATACAGTTGTATCACATATATTGTGTTTTTGGGTGGGGTGAGTGGTGGTGATTGTGGTGATGGTAATGGTGTGTGTGTGTGTGTGCGTGTGCCGCGTATGTGTGTGTGTGTGTGTGTGTGTGTGTGTGTGTGTGTGTGTGTGTGTGTGTGTGTGTGTGCGTGTGCGTGTGTGCGTGTGCGTGTATATATGTGTGTGTGTGTGTGTGTGCGTGCGTGTGTGTGTATGCGTATGCCTATTTGCATGCGTGTGTGCAATTGTATGTCTTTGTTGAACTTCTTGTTTTTTTTTTTGTTAAGCGCATCGAGCTCCACATTTGGTGGAGGAGTGCGCAATATAAATGCTTCACTATTATTATTATTATTATTATTATTATATTACCCCCCCCCCCCAATACATTCAGAGACGTCTTGTGGCGTGCAGGAAGAGCAGAGGATTCATCACTAAATATTGAGAAGTCAGTGATATTTTTCTGAATTTTTTTAATTAATTATTGTTGTTTGCAATGGTGTTTGTTGACGGGAGGAATTATTTCTTATGACACCGGTGTAGCATTCTCAAAATGGATTTGTCCTCAACTTGTCTGCGCATGTGCGAAATCGATCATGACGTACCATCAAATTTTATCTTTTGTGTATTCGACACTAAATTGACCCTAAACCTATCCCTAACCCTAACCCTCCTAACCCTAAACCCTATCCCTAACTCTTCGCACATGCGCAGACAAGTTGAGAGCAAATCCATTTTGAGAATGTGACACCGGTATATATCCTAGACACATGCATGGTGACCACAACAAACACAACAGATTTCAAGTCTTCGTTTAGTGCTTTATTTCATAGGAAAATGAACAAAATAAACAAGAAGAACATGTCATTCCTTGTGCATTGTCTCAAAGATATTAAAACGATTTTTTTTTAAAAGTTCGATGTTCTTGCGCATTTTCTGAAGCAGATGTTTGTATTATCATTAAAAGAGAGAGAGAGAGAGAGAGAGAGAGAGAGAGAGAGAGAGAGAGAGAGAGATGCGGCATCCATGTCACCATGTCGTGTTGGCCTACGTCTTGTCTGTCTGCATTCGCCTGTCTGTCTGTCTGTCTTCTTCTTCTTCTTATGTGTTCCCAGGCCATATGGCCACAATGGGTAAGGTACGTATGTGTCCGGTTTTCATTGGTCTCCTCGCTGCGTAGATCTGACACATTCCGATTTCAGAGGAGCTCAAAGAAAAACATTATTCGGAAGATTATTTTTATATTTTTAAAGGCAGGAGAATGGACCAAGAAGTCAGAAAGATAGCAGATGATAGAAAGCAAAGGGAAAAGGCAGAGTCAAAGAGAATGGCACTGAGACCAGAGGAAGCTACAAGCACAGAACTTCCAGAAGGTGGGAGAACTATTTCCACAAAAGACCCCCCCCCCCCCCCCCCCCGGTAGGTATCCCCACGGGGAGAGACTCGTGGAGGGGGCGGGGTCGTCCAGCTCCCCGTATGGAGGCACGAGGCATCCACCCGCTGCCCCAACTGTTCTGTCTGTTCGTCTGTCAATCTGTCTGTCTCTTGCTCGGTCCTTTCTTTTACACGGGACGAGTGTTGTTGGGTTTGAAGGGCTGTGTGTGTGTGTGTGTGTGTGTGTGTGTGTGTGTGTGTGTGTGTGTGTGTGTGTGTGTGTGTGTGTGTGTGTGTGTGTGTGTGTGTGTGTGTGTGTGTGTGTGTGTGTGTGTGTGTGTGTGTGTGTGTGTGTGTGTGTGTGTGTGTGTGTCTGTGTGTGCGTGTGTCTTTCTGTCTAAGCATGTGCATGTATGTCTTAAACTTGAAGGCCGGCTACACTGCATGCGATTCAATTCACTACGATCCGATTTTGACATTTGTGAGGCATGATTGACGTGAAATTCTACTGTCTAAATAAATCTGATGAAATCCTACTATATTTATGTTCACTATATTTGTATAGTCTCCCGCATACTTACACGAATCTGATAAAATATGGTATTTTTGTATCAGACACATGTGATTAGTGTATTGCGGTCTACGTGCATATCATTAGTGAACGAAAATAGTAGTTATTTTTAGACGGAAGTATTTCACGTGAATCATGACTCGATCACAGACATCATCACCATTGTATTTGTATTGGGGTCAAATCGTATGCCCCTAGGGGCACGGTAGCGGCAGCCCCAGAATGAATCAATGTTGTTAGATTTTCAACAAATTGATCCACCATCATCCATTTCACCACGCTTTATGCATCTGTCTGTCTGTCTGTGTGTGCGTGCGTGCATGCATGCACTTGTGAGCGTTTGCATGCGTGTTCACACGGAGACGGTAGCGGGCAGCCCCAGAATCAGTGTTCAGGTTAGATTTTGAACAACTTGATCCACCATCATCCATGTCACCACGCTTTATGTATATGTCTGTCTGTCTGTCTGTGTGCGTGTATGCATGCATAGGGTAAGACGGGGTAAAAAGCCCATGGGCCGGTAAGAAGCCCATGCCAATTATCTCATGAAATGAAGCAAATTTCAATCAAATTTTGCCCATGAGACGAGTGTTAATGTTTAGCGTTCGTGTCATGGACAAAATTTGACTGAAATTTGCTTCATTTCATGAGATAACTGGCATGGGCTTCTTACCCGCCCATGGGCTTTTTACCCCGTCTTCCCCTATAGGCTTGCGTGCGTTTGCACGCGTGTTCTTCACACGGAGGCCGGGGGCGCGGCAGCGGCAGCACCGCTGTCTGTGTCGTTGGGTTTGAAGGGGTCCACCATCATCCAGGTGACCACGTTGGTCCTGTTGTACTGCAGAACATTGTACTTCACCGTGTTCAAGCCTTCCTCGTGCATTCGCTCCGTGTTGGAACCGAACAGCTCTTTCCTGCCAACACAGACATCATTCTGATTGTAACATGATTCGTCGTTTCCCTTTGATAAGGGGCGCAAACTTACATAAACAAATATTTATTCCGCTCTTAACATGGTGAAAGGTGGTGAAAATGATGTTTTACGTCCTCTCGGTCATAGACACATATGGGACATTTGTAAATACAAAGATGGTGGGAACAATACTGGCTGCAATGCCCAGAGGCAGTGCAATACCAGTAACGTCCCGAGTTTTTAACAATATAAATAGGTGTAGCGGTAACCACGCCTCGGTTAAACCTCATCGGCTATGGTACCGCCACGTGAATTTTTCCATAGTAAAGGTTAACCCACTGAACATGACTTTGCAATCCCATTTTTAGCCATGGCAAGTACAGTTTTGTGATGATTCTGATTCAATGCAAGCTGACATTATGTTTTATATTGCCCCTAAAATTCATGTAGATTAGATTTACTTAATATTGTTGTGTATTTTCTTTTCTTTTTTTTCTTTTTTCTTTTTTTCCTTTTTGTATAAAAGTGTTTACTACTGTTCTTGCTTTTATGTTATTATTTTTCAATGAATGATTAGTTTTGTGTGTGCAGCCCTTACTGTGCAACTCAAGTATTAGAGTACCCTGTATAAGCTCTTAGCTTGTTGTACTCGAAGTTTATACATGTATTGCTGCTTTGTTATGATTTTCTATTCGTGAATAAATTCTTGTTTAAGCCAACATAGACATCGGGATCAAATTTGATCATTCAAGTTAACAGATAACTGACTTTATTTTACCGGAAGCGGAAAATGCTAATACCAGTTTACCAGTTAACAATTCAGTTGTAACTGAATTCGTTGATTCGATCGTCGTCACTTTTCACGCATTGTTGTCGTCGTCATCTTTTTTGGGGGGGTTACTGATCAATTATATCAGCAGCAGCAGCTTATGACATTTCTCATCATCATCATCATCATCATCATCATCATCATCATCATCATCATCATCATCATCATCATCATCATCACCATCATCATCATCATCATCATCATCATCATCATCATCATCATCATCATCATCACCATCATCATCATCATCATCATCATCATCATCATCATCATCATCATCATCATCACCATCATCATCACATGTCATTACCCATCACCATCATCATCATCATCATCATCATTCATCAGCATTATAATCCCATATGTTCACAAAATCATCATCATCATCATCATCATCATCATCATCATCATCATCATCATCATCATCATCATCATCATCATCATCATCATCATCACATCATCATCATCATCATCATCATCATCATCATCATCATCATCATCATCATCATCATCATCATCATCATCATCATCATCATCATCATCATCATCATCATCATCATCATCACCATCATCATCATCATCATCATCATCATCATCACCATCATCATCATCATCATCATCATCATCATCACATCATCATCATCATCATCATCATCATCATCATCATCATCATCATCATCATCATCATCACCATCATCATCATCATCATCATCATCATCATCATCATCATTCATCACCAATCATCATCATCATCATTATCATCTTTATTTTCATCATCATCATCATCATCATCATCATCATCATCACGCCTATCATCATCCATCATCATCATCATCAGCATCACCACATCATCATCATCATCATCATCATCATAATCATTCATCATCATCATCACATCATCATCATCATCATCATCATCATCATCATCATCATCATCATCATCATCATCACCATTATCATCATCATCATCATCATCATCATCATCATCATCATCATCAGATCATCATCATCATCATCATCATCATCATCATCATCATCATCATCATCATCATCATCATCATCATCATCACATCATCATCTGAACATCATCATCATCATCATCATCATCATCTATCGTCACATCGCTATTATCCATCACCATTATTATCATCACCATCGATTCTTAGCTATATTAATCCCATATGTTCACAAAATATTGGACAGGGGTAATACACACACACACACACACACACACACACACACGTTTTTTTCCTTCACACACACACACACACACACACACACACACACACACACACACACACACATGGGGAGAGAGAGAGAGAGAGAGAGAGAGAGAGAGAGAGAGAGAGAGAGAGAGAGAGAGAGAGAGAGAGAGAGAGAGAGAGAGAGAGAGAGAGAGAGAGAGACAGAGACTTAGACAGAGAGAGAGAGCGATTGTAGCATCACTTTGCTATGGATGGATGTAAGCTTAACAGAAGGCTCAGTAATCAAGTGTTCACCTGTTCATGTTCTTGGACTGGGTCTCGTGCTCAAAGGCCAGGTAGGCTCCGATCTTGATGGGGTAGCGAGTGATGGTGTAGCCCTCAGCAATGAACCTGAATGGACATTGTAATAAAAATGAGACGGTTTTCTCCGATCTTGATGGGGTAGCGAGTGATGGTGTAGCCCTCAGCAATGAACCTGAATGGACATTGTAATAAAAATGAGACGGTTTTCTCCGATCTTGATGGGGTAGCGAGTGATGGTGTAGCCCTCAGCAATGAACCTGAATGGACATTGTAATAAAAATGAGACGGTTTTCTCCGATCTTGATGGGGTACGTGATGGTGTAGCCCTCAGCAATGAACCTGAATGGACATTGTAATACAGACGGCGATCTTGATGGGGTACTCGTGATGGTTGTAGCCCTCAGCAATGAACCTGAATGGACATTGTAATACAAATTAGACGGTTTGATCGTCTCGTGCCCTCAGCAATGGCCTGAATGGGTAATAAAAATGAGAGGCTCCGATCTTGATGGGGTATCGCGTGATGGTGTAGCCCTCAGCAATGAACCTGAATGGACATTGTAATAAAAATGAGACGGTTTTCTCCGATCTTGATGGGGTAGCGCGTGATGGTGTAGCCCTCAGCAATGAACCTGAATGGACATTGTAATACAAATTAGACGGTTTTCTCCGATCTTGATGGGGTAGCGTGTGATGGTGTAGCCCTCAGCAATGAACCTGAATGGACATTGTAATACAAATTAGACGGTTTTCTCCGATCTTGATGGGGTAGCGCGTGATGGTGTAGCCCTCAGCAATGAACCTGAATGGACATTGTAGTTGTTTGTGGATGATGTTACGAATATTAGTTGCCATAATATATTCACACACACACGTCAGACAGACAAGACAGGCACACACTGGTGTGCTCGCGCACACACACGCACACACGAACACAGACAGACAGACAGATAGTCTTATCAGAGCACACACACACACACACACACACACACACACACACACACACACACACACACACACACACACACACACACACACACACACACACACACACACACACACACACACACACACACACACACACACACACACACACTGCTAAGAATGGGGGTGCAGATGGGTTTCCAAGTACACGCCTTCATATTTCTTACTTCCATAATTTTTTTCTGCGGATTGCGGATTGATTTCCACATATAGGGCCTATATGTGAACTCACCACCCTCCGTGGGGATACCGAGGGGGGAGTGGGATGTCTTCCGTCCAAATAGTTCCCCCATTTTCTGGAAGTTCTGTGCTTGTAACTTCCTCTAATCTGTACGTCTATCTCTATGACTCTGCCTTTTTCCTTGCTTTCTCTCATCTACTATTTTTCTGACGTTTTGGCCCATTCTCCTGCCTTTTTATTATAAAAAAAAAATCAATCTTCCATATAGTTTTCTCCTTTGAGCTTCTCCGAAATCGGAATGTGTCGGATGAATGTACAGCGAGGAGACCAGTGAAAACTGGAAAACGGACACATACGTATCTTACACATTGTGGCCTTATAATGGCCCGCGAACGCAGAAGAAAAAGAAGAAGAAGAAGAAGAACACAACCTTACACAACATGACATTGGATCATGCAAGGACCGCCAAGGACAAACTTTGTCCACTAAGTTCATGCACAATAGGGCAAGTATAGAGAACGAACACTCGCGGCAAATGCCCTATTGCATTCGTGTGTCTACGGCAAGAGTTAATCCCTTGTTGATCAGTATCCAAAAGGGCATTCACTCTTGCAAATGGCAGCCATTATATTAAGTGACCTCAAATAGGGTTATTGGCGAGAGTTATGCCCTTGTTTGGTCAGTACTCAACCATCTTCCCCCACACACCAAGTGCATTCACTCTTGCGAAAGGTGTTCTTTGCAGTGGCCATTTTGTGATGATTCAGGGCAAAGACTCTAAAAGGGTAAGATGGACTACTTAAGAGTTACGGCGAGCCGGGCTGATAGAGCTATCGTTAGTGGGGTAGTTACACCATTCACAATGGCGGCTATCCAAAGTATAACTGACTCATGAAACGATAACTCTCTCAGGTTTGAAAAAAAGAGCTAGGGGAAGACGGGGTAAAAAGCGCATGGGCGGGTAAGAAGCCCACCCCAATTATCTCATGAAATAAAGAACATTTCAGTCAAATTTGCCCATGAGACGAATGCTAGACATTAATGCTCGTCTCATGGGCAAAATGAGACTGAAATTTGCTTCATTTCATGAGATAATTGGGGTGGGCTTCTTACCCGCCCATGCGCTTTTTACCCCGTCTTCCCCTATGTAACCTAAATGTGTCACGCTTAAAAGGGACATAACCAGTGTTTCTGCCGTCACTACTCATATAGGGGAAGACGGGGTAAAAAGCGCATGGGCGGGTAAGAAGCCCACCCCAATTATCTCATGAAATGAAGCAAATTTCAGTCTCATTTTGCCCATGAGACGAGCGTTAATGTCTAGCATTCGTCTCATGGGCAAATTTGACTGAAATTTTTCTTTATTTCATGAGATAATTGGGGTGGGCGTCTTACCCGCCCATGCGCTTTTTACCCCGTCTTCTTTTCAGTGTCTTTGTTCAGGGCAGGCTGGCCTGCGTACCTCATGTACATGTCGTCGTCCTCGTTGCCCCAGCCCCAGTACTGGTTGGAGCAGCCGTTGATGTTCTGCCACTGCTCCCGGGATACCAATATGGCGCCCCCGAAATACCGGTAATAGCCCAGCCTGTGAGAAAAGTGAGAGAGAAAAAGAAGGAATAATAGGAATAGATATCCACCCAGGGGAAGTGGGTGGATGCCTCGTGCCTCCATACGGGGAGCTGGACGACCCCCGCCCCGTCCACGAGTCTCTCTCTCTCTCTCTCTCTCTCTCTCTCTCTCTCTCTCTCTCTCGTCTCTCTCTCTCTCTCTCTCTCTCTCTCTCTCTCTCTCTCTCTCTCTCTCTCTCTCTCTCTCTCTCTCTCACTCTCTCTCTCTCTCTCTCTCTCTCTCTCTCTCTCTCTCTCTCTCTCTCTCTCTCTCTCTCTCTCTCTCTCTCACTACCCCCAACTAAGAATATCACGCGCTAAGCCCCTACTGGTTTGATTGCCCCCTGGCGGTGAAATGAGCGTCCTAAGTTTGATCATTTAGTGTCGAATACACAAAAGATAAAATTCGATGGTACGTCATGATCGATTTCGCACATGCGCAGACATGCTGAGAACAAATCCATTTTGAGATTCGAACCCCGGGGGTCACTCACGCAAGGATCCTCCGAAGTCGGAGTGTGGCTGCCCACGTGGCGGGGTAATAAAAAACGGTCACACGCCGTAGTGTTCTCCTCCCTAGCTGGTGCAATTGTAGGGGAAGACGGGGTAAAAAGCGCATGGGCGGGTAAGAAGCCCCCCCAATTATCTCATGTTAAAAATGAAGCAAATTTCAGTCTCATTTTGCCAGCGCAGCACTATATCCAAGATAGAGCGTTCAAACATGTCAGTATACTGTCTAGCATTCGTCGGCACCATAGCCGGCAAATTTGACTGAAATGTTCTTTATTTCATGAGATAATTGGGGTGGGCTCATGGTTTTTTTACCCCGTCTTCCCCTACCATAGTGTTCAAGTGCTTCGGCTGTTGGGATGATCCCTGGAGTCTTTAAGCCAGGGTAAGACAAACAAACATCCTCACGCAAGGAATTTGGAGACGAAATTCTTAAAGCCAGCGCAGCACTATATCCAATAAGCAAGCAGTAGGCTAAACATGTCAGTATACTCATACTCGTACATACTATTGTGGCGGCACCATAGCCGGTGAGGTTTAACCGAGGCGTGGTTACCGCTACACCTATCTGTCTTGTTAAAAAATCGGGACGTTACTGGAGTTGCACTGCCTCCGGGCATTGCCTCCAGTATTGTTCCCACCATCTTTGTATTTACAAATGTCCCATATGTGTCTGCTCCAGAACCGAGAGGACGTAAAGCACCATTTTTCATTCATTCATTCATTCAAAAATGTCAGTTTCTGCTTGGCGCTCGCAGCGAAAGCATCCCTTTTCAAACGCAAAAGGAGAAAAGAAACTAAGCTGGTGCAGGCGAAAGCCCACAGCAAGGAGTGTCGCTGGCTTGTTTCTGTCTCTCTCTCTCCCACGCACGACTGACTACCCGATTGGAACGAAAGTTTAGCTTAACGTCCTCCCGGCCGAAGCCATATATGGGACATTACTTTTTATTTAGTTGGGGCTACCCGATTCCTGGGATCGGCTCTTGAATACTCCAGTTGTGCCTTTAACCACTCTGCCACCCTCTGACCTACCCTCTCTTGGCGCGGTCACTGCGGTCGACCACCATGTGCCGGGGCTGCTGTCCGCAGTAGTAGTAGTTACGGTAGTCCTTGGGAACGAAGTCCGTGTCGTGGATGGCGAAGCAGTCGAAGTTTTCCACCTTCAGAGCCTCCACAAAACCGATGTTGATGATCATGCATTTGTTGAAGTCGAACCATGGTACCTGGGATTCATTTAAAAAAAGGAAATCTGTGCGGATACCCGTGCGCAATCCGTAAATAAGTAAAAGAAAGAAGGGTAAAGATTTGCGTAAGCTTACGTGTCCGAATTTCCCTTAATCCGTAAATGTTTACCCTTCTTTCTTTTACCTAGGCCTACCGTATTGCATCACGGACACTACATTATAGAAGTCAGAAGTCCATGTAATCACGGACACTAATGTAGTGTCCGTGGTATCCATGCATGAACTATTAGCTACTGCAACGAAGACCTTTTGCAAGAGTGAATGCCCTTGGTGGGGGAAGATGGTTCAGTACTGACCAAACAGGGTTATAACTCTCGCCAGTAACCCTATTTGATGCCACTAAATGGCTGCCTTTCGCAAGAGTGAATGCCCTTGTCAGTACTGACCAGCAAGGGCATCACTCTCACTGTCAAGGGCGTTAATAACCCTAGTTGCAGAGGCCTTAGGTGATAAGTTTTTTTGATAGACTGAGACCCCTGCGCCTTATAATGTGACTGATAATATAGTAAGAAACTATAATAACAAAATCTGAATTTTGTGCAAAATTTGGGGGGTGCGCCTTATAATCAGGTGCGCCTTGTAGTCCGTAAAATACGGTATTTACGGATTGCGCATGGGATTTCTGCGAGAACTGTGTACGAGGCCTAAGTCGTTAATGGGGATGACAGTGAACAAACGTGTAATACGGTGGAACCTCCCTTGTAAGACTTCCCAATATAAGACTCCCTCCCACATAAGACCTACTTCTCTGAGGCATTGCCCTTCTTTGTAAGTATTAAAATTACCTCCCTTATAAGACCCCTCCCTTATAAGACCCCTCCCTTATAAGACCTCATTTTGGATGATTTCTGAAGGTCTCATAAGGGAGGTTCCACTGCATAACGCATGTCTATAATCATGCACTGACATGCATAAACACACAGACACATACATAC